>CM064488.1:23343760-23361260 GCA_032716605.1 Paralithodes platypus | reverse complement strand
GCAGCCAATCAGCTTCGACCCCACCTACTGACCACCATCCCGCATCCAGTGCGCATGCGTGGAGCGGTTAACCCCTTCTCTCTCCTAGTTTACGCTTCCACCAATAGCAGACTTTTGCCCCCTGTTTTCCTCCTCCTCTGATCCTCCACCCTCTATATATACCCTTCCTGTTTACCTTTTATTTCATTCCTTCCTTACTTGATAATGCTGGTTGTCCAGTGAAACGCGTCGTATATCCTGTATCATCATGTACATTTATGTAACCCTGTACCACCATGAATTTTGCTCATCTCCTTCATCTACTTCCTGCCACCCAGCGAAAACTCATCAGAGACCTGGAAACTTTGAATAATAAAATTTCCAACGCAGAAATTGCCATTTCTTTCAACCTCGTATGTATTAAATAGAATTTATTACCTGGCTTTACTAACATAAAACTTCACGAGAATGCCAGACATCGCACCAGCACCCTCCAGTTTCGTGAAGAACTGGTGAAGGACCAAATAATTGAAAAACGAGAGCTCGCCAACAACCTTCGTAAAGAACGAGATGCTCTTCTACGGATTTGGGAAGACGAAACCCCTCCAGACCACCTCAAAGCCGAAATCAACACAGCCCTCGAACAACTCCTTGAACAACACAGAAGACAAGCCGAAAACACAACCATAAAAAAGCTTGCCCGTCTTTATGGCGGAAACTTAAAACTTCCCAAACCAACAAAAGGATATATAAACCTTACTAACACCATTCTGACCCTGGACCAAGAAGACCTCCTCAACAAAGGCCTCAACTGCCACTACAGCTCCAAACCTGGCCCCCACCGGAAACGCCTAGAAACGGAAATCCTCCTGGACGACATCCTACGACTCAAGAAGGATGGCAAGGTCACCACTACTCCCGCCCTACAACCTACTCTCCTCGCTGAAGCCGCCAAAACCAGAGGAACTCACCATAGCAAAATACTCAACAAACAACACTTCCAAGCTGCCAAACTATTAAGAGACAACCCCAACATCATCATCCGTCGTGCGGATAAAGCTTCCTGCCTCGTGATCCATGACAAGGAGGAATATCTTAGAAAAATGGACGTCATCTTAAGTGACAACACTAAATTTAAAAAGATCACCCGCAACCCAACCGACGAAATCAAACGTATTGCCAACACCACCATCACCGCCATCAACGCCAAACAAGGAGGGATCCACCTTAAAAAACTCGTCGGAGAATACACCCCTGGTTATGCGTACGGAACCATCAAAACACACAAACCTGGGAACCCCCTCCGCCCCATCATCTCCCAGATCCCCACTGCCACCTACCAGATCGCCAAGGCCCTGAACAACCTCCTCACCCCCTACGTGCCCAGCCAATTCAACCTTAACTCAGCCCACGATTTCTTGGAAATTTTACGAGACGCCCCCCGTAACAACAACCACACTATCGCCTCTCTCGACGTAGAAAGCCTGTTCACCAACGTGCCAGTGGATAGGACCATTGACATGATTCTACGTCGAATTTATCATTGCCCTGATACACCTACACTGGACATCCCGGAGAAGGCCCTGAAAACACTACTGGAGCTATGTACCAAGGAGGCCCCCTTCCTTTGCCCCCGGGGCAACATGTACAAGCAGATAGACGGTGTGGCGATGGGCAGCCCCCTAGGAGTTCTTTTTGCGAACTTTTTCATGGGTACCATCGAGGAAGAGCTCCTAGCTGCCCAACGACCAGCCGTCTACTGTAGATACGTGGATGACATCTTCGTGCAAATCAAGGACCTCCACGAACTACAGGAACTCCAGCGTCGCTTCATGACCTCCTCCGGACTTAACTTCACCTTTGAAAAATCTAACAATGGACAACTCCCCTTCCTCGACATCCTCGTAGCTCTGAACGACCATGGGTTCAAAACCACCGTCTACATTAAACCTACTAACACAGGACAATGCCTCAACGGCGATAGTGAATGCCCCCGCCGTTATCTTCTATCCTCCATCTCCGCCTATGTTAGGAGAGCCCTCACGCACTGCTCTACCTGGGGCCGACACCCACCAGGAACTAGAAAGACTATCCCAAGTTTTAGTAAATAACGGATACTCCAACTCCGACATCTCCAGCACCATCAACCACCATCTTGAAAAATGGTACACTCAAAGCCCTCCCAACATTGACCCCCCCAATGAAATTAAGATCTTCTACCGCAATTACATGTCCTCTGAACACAAAAATGACGAGGCCGTCTTAAAAGAAATAATCTCCAAGCATGTCCACCCAACCAACCCGGAAAACAAAATCAAATTAATAATTTATTACAAATCCCCCAAGACCTCCAACCTCGTTCTCCGCAACAAACCAGCCTCCACCAAGATAAAGAGCCCGATGACCGACGATCACGTCATTTACCAACATACCTGTAATTATGAGGACTGTGGACCTCATTCCTATATTGGTATGACGCAGACTCGTCTTTCACGTCGGTTAACTCTTCACCTTCAGGCTGGAGCCATCAAAGACCACTATCTCACCCCTAACCACCCTCACCTCACACGCAACGAGTTAGAGAAACACACCACCATACTCGATAAAGAAAGTGACCCAAGGAGATTACCTATACTCGAAGCTTTATATATCCAAGCCTTACATCCCAACATCAACAACCAAACTCTGGACCTTCAGATCCTTCCTTCTGCCAAAAGGCACTACCCTACAGGACCTAACACCCCTCCTCGCCCCCCGGTGCCCTTGACGCAGCCCCCCGCGCTACCTCCTTCAGCTTCGTCTTCTGCAGGCGCCACACAACTTAGGCCACGCCCCTCGACACGCAGCCAATCAGCTTCGACCCCACCTACTGACCACCATCCCGCATCCAGTGCGCATGCGTGGAGCGGTTAACCCCTTCTCTCTCCTACGTTACGCTTCCACCAATAGCAGACTTTTGCCCCCTGTTTTCCTCCTCCTCTGATCCTCCACCCTCTATATATACCCTTCCTGTTTACCTTTTATTTCATTCCTTCCTTACTTGATAATGCTGGTTGTCCAGTGAAACGCGTCGTATATCCTGTATCATCATGTACATTTATGTAACCCTGTACCACCATGAATTTTGCTCATCTCCTTCATCTACTTCCTGCCACCCAGCGAAAACTCATCAGAGACCTGGAAACTTTGAATAATAAAATTTCCAACGCAGAAATTGCCATTTCTTTCAACCTCGTATTAAAGAAAATTTATTACCTGGCTTTACTAACATATATATATATATATTTTTTTTTTTTTTCTATATTCCAACTTACTTCCTCTCGGGCATAGGCTGAGAGCCTTAACATTCACGCTTTACAATGAACAGTGAAGCCCGTGAGGTCTTGTTCCAGTCTAGGGAGTGAGACATGTGAAGCACGTAGAGTACAACGAGCACCTGCCATCATGCCTTCACATGAAGCACGGTGCTCATGGCCCGAAATGACCCCATCACTGAAGCCACTCGTTCCGTGCTTCACTGTCTCACCCACTACACTCGGACTCTCACACTTACACACACACAACGCCACCTGTTGAGCAGATAACTCACCAGGCATTGCACCCCTATAGCATATTTTGAATATGGGAACATTCATACAGTGCTATTTAATCAGGGAACAATGAGGGTATTTTATTTGAAGTTTCGGTGGGCTTGTGGTAATGCACTGATACTAGGTAAAGCAGAAATTCCATCCCAATAATATCTTCCCATTGATACATCGGGATTTGAACCCGGGACCTTTGGATTACCAGGCCAGTGGCAAGACCACTCCACCACACCTCCCCTATATATATATATATATATATTTATAATAATAGTAGTTACGAATCAATTAATCAATCATATTTTTTCCATGCAATATACACAGATATTACATTAGGTTTACAAGGACTACAAACAATATAGTTGTTCATAAAAAAAAAATAGTCAGATTTAAAAAAAACAATAAATAAATAAGTTACAGGAGTGGTAATACTGGTAATGAAAGTTGAGGTGAGATTAATCATAGTTGAGGCAGACATACTGACAAAAGGCAGACATAATTAGTGATGGAAGGCGTGATGATGGCTCTAGAATTGGCAGGCAATTGACGCAAACAGTAATTAGAGTCTTAATAGCTACCGTTGTGTCGTTTAACCCTTTGAGGATCCGATGAAACAATTATGTTCTGTTTTCTGGCTATTGTTAGACGATATTTTATTCAGATTAAGTAGGGTATAAGGAAGTCAGAAGATTGATTGAGATAGTATTTACCCTTATGATTTCCGCAAACCCTTCCTAAATTGTAAATAATTAACTGGTCAACAATTTTTTGTTTTTTCTGGCATGGAAACTTAGAGCAGTTTTAGACTAATTTTAAGGTGCTTAATCCAAATCTGATCTCAGATTTGCTCTATCACATCACATTTTGTGCTATCGGTATTTTCATGGATTTTACCAAAAAATTACTTTTCGTCACTCATTGCGGATGGTCAGTGATTGCTTTATTGTTAGAATATGGTGTTTTATTTTTAGGATAGTGTTTTTATAATAGTAAGGGTTCAATCCCAATTGGACACTCTGTAAAAATGAAAGAAGAGTATGCCAACATCAAGATTGTTCTGGAGAGGTTGCAATACCATGTTCATGGATGGGTAAGTTGTGTGGATTTGAAAATGGTAAACTTTCTGCTGGGCCAGCAAGGAGGTTACACAACATACCCCTGTTTCCTGTGCTACTGGGACAGTAGGGCTACAGTAGACTACTGGGTGAAAAATAAATGGCCACCAAGAAACAGTTTGACGCCTGGTGACAATAACATCATTAATGACCCTCTGGTTGATAGGAAAAACATTGTCTTTCCCCCACTGCACCTAAAACTTGGTTTGATGAAGCAATTCGTCAAAGCTCTTGATCATAGTGGAGACTGCTTCAGCTATATATGTTCAACCTTTCCAAGTCTCAGTGACGAGAAGAAAAAGGCAGGAATATTTGATGCGGGAGAGGCTAGAGCTTGGAATGCATTCTCTGATGTGGTGCAGAATTTCCTTGGGAACAGGAAAGCTGACAACTATCAAGAGATTGTGGAGGAGCTGCTCTTGAGTTTGCAAGCACTTGGATGTAGAATGAGCATCAAGGTGCACTACTTACATAGTCATGTTTGGGTGATGTGAGCGAAGAGCAAGGTGAACGCTTTCATAAAAACATTAAAGTAATGGAAGAACGTTACCAAGGCCGATGGGACTCAAACAAGATGGCAGATTACTGCTGGAGCATGATGAGAGACATTCCAGAAGCTGTACATCAGAGATCGTCAAAGAAGAGGAAGTTTATGCAGTTGTAACATGACCACAATGAATAGACTTTTTGTACATAGTTTTGGTATTTTCACACTTAATTCTTACATGCTATATGTGCATTCACTCTCACAAGTTTGTGCTACGACTCATTAACCCTTTCACGCTCATATGACGCAGAGGTTGGCAGATTAGCAATAAGAAATAGAGTTCTCTCACTATATAATTACCTCTCCAAAATTAGTGTTCTGGCCACAGCTAACTCAAAGACAACTGCAGAGGTTGAAGTAACTAAACTAAAGGTTTCTAAATACCCCTGATGGTAACAAAGGCTTTAAAGTATCCCTAATAGGCTCAACATCGCGTCGTATGTCGGAGACGGTTAAATTTTTGTATTTATGTATGTTTAATTCTTCCATTATGAGCATAAACTGCAGTTTCTTGCGAAAATGCAAGATTGTATATCTCGAAAACCTGATGTGATAGACAAAAACTGATGACAGATTTGGATTCAGCACACCAAAATTAGCTAAAATCCACTGGAATACCTTGTGCCAGAAAAATCGTGTTGACCGGTGAATCGTCAAATGATAAATGATAGCCAGAAGAAACGGTTAATTGTGAAGAATGCTAAGGTAGTGGTAAGTAAGACACATAAGCAGTGAAGTGAAGGGGAGGTTATAGTTACGTTATTGACAACACCAGAAACTTATGTCATGATGAGTTTCGTGGTAAGGGTCCTGGTGAGAGTGATGGATTGTAAACGAAATTAGACGGGTTGAAACAAAGCAAATAGAAAAATAAAACATGAGGATTTTATATAATTCAGTGGTGGTAGTATTTTCGAGCAATGTATTTTAGTTTGTCCGCTAACCAAACAAAAATGCCTTCTCAGACTTCCTTCAAACTAAAAAAATACCCACCCAGACCCCATTAAAGCTAAATTTGTAAATTTTCCATACCAAATTTATCGGCCTTAAGCTACAGGCTCACCATCGCTGCCTAGAAAATAATCGACACCTAAATAGGGTGAAACGTCTTATTATTGCCAAGCTAATGAGGTGAAACGTCTTATTATCACCAAACTAATGGGTTGAGTAAAGATGATTGGTGGTCGTGGAAAGGGTAAGGACGATTTACTGGCAGTACAGAACACTTAACCCTCTATTTTGTTTTGTCTATCATTAAACGATTTATTGGCAGTACAGAACACTTAACCCTCTATTTTGTGTTGTCTATCATTAAACGATTTACTGGCAGTATAGAACACTTAACCCTCTATTTTGTGTTGTCTATCATTAAACGATTTACTGGCAGTATAGAACACTTAACCCTCTATTTTGTTTTGTCTATCATTAAACGATTTACTGGCAGTACAGAACACTTAACCCTCTATTTTGTGTTGTCTATCATTACACGATTTTACACAGTTTAGGAAGGATCTTTGGGAATGATAAGGTTAAAGACTATTTCAATTAACCCTCTGACTTTCATATACCCTTCCTAACCTTAATTGAATCGTCAAACAATATCCAGAAAGCCGAAAAGTAATGCATAATCGGATCTAACAAGGGTTTATTCGGCTAGAAAGGTTGATGTCGTTGGTGATGATATTACGATAGCAATGAGAATAGTAGTGCATGATGGAGTTGGTAGAGTAATAAGACGGGCTCGTGAAACTAGATTCACAAGCAACCTTAATGATCTTGCCATGAGCCGTGTTAATTTTTCTACTACACAGTTTTCACGGTGTTTTGTGCCGGCCATGGTTGACTTGTGGAATAAGTTGCCAAATGACCTAGTCATTCAGCTCATATCTCCATCTTTAAGTCTAGAGTTAATGCTTTTTTGCATCATTAATTCTAATTTTTAATCTTATTTTATTTTATTTTATTGTTTTATATATATATTTGATATCCTCCACTGCATAATATTTTAATATTCATTTTATATGTGTTTAATATATGTATATACTGTAATTATACAGTACAGTATATATGTTTTGCTTTGTTTTTTCCTAAAGATGCCGTAGTCTCCCTCCAGTGCCTCCGGGTATTTTGTGTGGATTCATCTTGCTGGTGTTTCTGCACCCTGGTTGGAGACTTCGGCATCTAATAATAATAATAATAATAATAATAATAATAATAATAATAATAATGAAGAGGATGGTGGTAGTGATTGTGGTGATAGTGGTGGTGGTGGTAGTGATGTTGTTAGTGGTGGTGGTGATGGTGACGAGGATAATGATGTTCGTAATAGAGATGTTAGTAAATGTTTCTGTATTAGTAATGGTGATGGTAGTGGTGGTAGTAATACTGATAGTAGTGGACAGGACAATAGCTAGGTGATAAATGTGTAATAGCAGAAGCAGCAGCAGCAGCAGCAGCAGTAGTAGTATAGAAGTAGTAGTAGTAGTAGTTGTCGTAGTAGTAGTAGTAGTAGTAGTAGTTGTCGTAGTAGTAGTAGTAGTAGTAGTAGTAGTAGTAGTAGTAGTAGTAGTAGTAGTAGTAGTAGTAGAATTGGTAGTGGTAGTAGTAGTTGTAGTAGTGGTGGTGGTGATAGTTTTAGTAGTAATAGTGGTATTAGTAGTGATGATGGTGGACAGGACAACCGCTAAACTCACCTCATCCGGGTCACATCAAGAGGCCAAGGCTTCTATATCCCGGTCCAGCCTTTGTCACGCTCAGGAATACAACATCTAGCCCCTCACTATACTCGGTTCAATAGATGTAGGCAACAACAGTTATTCAGCATCCTTTTCAGCCAATATGGTCATGTTTAAGGCATTCACTAGTCCTGACTATTCTTCGATGATTATATTTGACTTGGGAAGGATCAGTGGGAGTCTACTATAATGTCCCGTTCATATATACTGTGTATACAGCATATAACCGGTATATATATATATATATATATATATATATATATATATATATATATATATATATAGATATATATATATATACCGGTATATATATATATATATATATATATATATATATATATATATATATATATATATATATATATATATATATATATATATATACTGTATATATAATTAGTAGTATACTCGTATTTAATTACAAACATAATGTTGCATTTCAGTAATAGTGGATAAATCAGATGTTTTACCTGGTTAAGATGAACACAGCATGGACGTTTACTAGAGAATTATCAGGCAGCTTTTGATTTGTATACCAATGTGATAATACTGAAAACGTGATTATGGGTAGTGGGATTCTATTTGTGCTGTACTTTCTTCATCTACTATATCACAAACTCACCGAGATACCGTATGTAAACCTTGCTATTCGAATATACATTATCAAGTATATAAAACAATGCTTGACCACTGTTCAAGTCATAGACATTTGATAAGCCTTTCTTCAATGTGTTGAAACATAAAGGAGCGCCATTCTTCCCAAAAACTTATAATAGGATTTTCAGCAGAAGCAACACCAGCACTATTCCGATGTAATCTACCGAAGGACAAACACAATTTATACGAATGTCCACTCTACTCGGCTATGATTAAGGGGGATGGGCGTACATATTTGATCAATTATGTATCTCTATAATATTTGTTTTAGGTTCCTCCCTAGACCTCCATCAAAGCTTTTTATTTTGTTCAATACTGATTGGTCTGCCCGGGAAAGAAGACCCCTCGATGCTGCACATGAGGAACCCAAATTTGGCTGGTGGGAACATCGCTCTCACACCAGGGAACAGGAAAAAGAAGGCCGATATTTGTTGTTGGTCACGGGGAAAACAGTACCAACCTCACGGAGAAGGGTCGTGATTTGCTTCTCATCTTCTTGTCTTTATTTATACTGTATATGAGTCAGAGCATGTTTCTTGTGAAGGGGTTATGACGAAACTTGGCGACTATCTTAACTGACCACGGAGCCGTGAACATCGATATTAGAAAAAACATGCTATACTAACATAGATTTCTGATGAATAGAAAATATTATTAGTTTGGTTTTATACATTTATAAATGAACTACAACCGTATTATAGTTGTTAATTCTACTAAATATCGATGTCATACCTCCAACCTTTCTATAGTTTGAAACTTGCAAGTTGACAATCAACCATTTTGGGCTATAAGGAAGTTCAAACAGTAGACATCGATTATTTGATAGAAATATAAATATATACGCGTTTTATATAGAAAGAAAACCTTCTGAATATAGTTGCACGTGTTCATATGTGCATTATAACGTTTTTTTAAGGGGAGATGGGTCGTATTCGTGGTACCCTTTCTTCCTCATGTTTAGCCCCATTAGTTTTCAAATGTTATGACGTTAGGCCCATTAGTTTGGCGATTTTAAGATTTATCGCTCCATTTCTTTGACATTATTTAGACTTTTCGTGTCATTTAGGTGTCGATTTCTTCTTGGCGAGCAATAGCGAAAAATGTACAAATCGGAGGGTCTTCGGGGTGTTTTTTAAGCTTCATGGAGGTCTAGGGAGGAAACTCAAAAACAAAAGCAAATATAAAAATATAAAAAATAAAGGTACCGTACATAAATGAGGAAATAAATACACCCATCCCCCCTTAACTGGTTATTCTGTTAACTATCAACATCTACAGTTCCAATTTCCCTATAACCTGAAACTCGCAAGTTGACAATTGGAGCTCCCATATATATTATTAATTATTCATTAGGATTAATAAAAGGTTTTAACACTAGAATCTATATCAACAGTTCGCCGATAAACTTCCTCATTAATTCTATATGGTCCGAGTGTTATTTTGATATTTTGTCAAAATATTATTGAGGATTTTGCTTGCTTCTGCCATTTTCGAGCAATGTAGCTTAGTTTGTCCCTTAGACGTTGGATCAGAGTGTTAATTCATATCATAGTGAGCCCTCCGCGTTGATGAACGAAACGAATAATAATATGCATAACCTTTTTAGAAACTGGATGATGTTTAATTTTATTTCACAAATTAACACTCACTTCCTTATATCTTTGTTCGATATGTTATATACACTTACCCTGTCAAGCTTCGTGTTATCATGGAGAGTGCTTTAATTAATTTGATCAACCATTTAGAAATCTATTCACAGAAAACTATATACGTGTTCTCATTGTCTGCCCAGACGATTAAAAGAATACTGTGAATCTGAATCATCTAGTGATGAAACCACATCCCCACTTTGATTATCTCATGTTAATTTTCTTTCATTTATATATCAAAGAAAATGGGATATTTGAGGGTAACGTTATAAACGGGTCGAATGATTAATTTTTACCCTATTGCCTAGATATATAGGTAAATAATAGGAGGACACTGTATGCTTAACACCTTATTGGCGGGCTAGGCAGTCTATTTGACCATACCGCACAGCGTTTTTTTTTTAACCCTAAATAGGGTTGTTTACGTGATAATTTTCATGCCTAAATAAGACCCAGAGTGTAAAACAAATATCTATCCCTGAAAGGGCGTAAACAGAGCTTTCCAATGACACCTGTACCATCGTTGTACGACCACTGGTTCTCTTGCAACGATCGTGCAACACGAGTGCAAAAACCCTGAAATAAGGTAATTTCCTTACATAATTCCATGTGTAGCGAGTGAGAAAGGAGGGGGGAAAGTAGAATACAGTTCAGTATGTCCACGGTGGTCGTGGGGAGCGGTCATAGGGTTGCTACGCTCGTCCCACTGCTCAGCTCTCTCTCTCAGCAACATTACATTGCTGAAAATGGCACTCGACAGATGTCACGCGCCGCCACTTAGGCCAGATTTATTTCATTCGACATATGTTGCACGCCGCCAGTTAGGGGTTAACATGTAATATGTTTTACGACCATAGATAGTAGAAAATACCACCCAATGTTATATATATAATAATTGCTTCATATTTTGTCTTTCACCTCTCGATACCCTCCAACTGATCATGAACTAATGGGTTTGACTGTGCTTGTTTACTTAAATAAGCATATTTTTAACATAGCGAAAGCTAGTATTAATGTAAATAGTTTAAGTTGCATTATGCCATCGATATGCTTAATATTGGCATCGAAACATCAATTGTCGGATCAATAAAGCACATGAAGCTTCAAAACACCGTGCACTTGACTTGCAGACTAAATATCAAGTTCGTAACCCCCATGTATTCGGCTCCTATGAAAATCCTTATTGCCTTAGTTCATCTATCTTTTTCCTTTTTGCTAAAAATGTTATACGTTTGTGAACATATATTTATGATGAATATTAATGTATTTTTTTTTTCTCGAGTCGTAAATACTTGGTTCCGATTTTTCCTGATTTTCATTTACGGTCATGTTGTTCTTCCAAGTGTGTTGCTGCGGTGTGGTGCTCGATGGACTTGTAATTTCACAGCCAAAGAACCCCTTGTTAGTGCGTGACTGTGTGTGGGAGATTTATAAATATCGCCGTATCAGATCACAGGCCTCAGTGTGCGATTAACGCCGCTTATTATACTACAACAGTGAAGATGTTAACGACAATAATAACAGTACGATTTTATCAGCATCCTGTGTTGTACGATCATCGAGACAGCTCTGAACAAGTTATTAATGATCTCTCTGAAGTGCGGTCCAAAAGAAGAATAGGAAGGGTTCAGTGTGCTCTCCTTTTTCGTGATTAAAGCAAAGGGAACTAGACAGATTTCACTAAAATATAAGTAAACTGTGTATTTCGTATGATGCACAGGGCCTTAAACTAGACCCCAACGACGAGGCTTACCGTAACCACACAATAGCCTCCTTCGTTGTACTATGCAGGCACAGATTTGGGGAGCCGTGGGAACATTCTCCGTGCAAAGGGCTGGTAAGTACACTACATCATGAATATTCACAATTTTACCATTAATGCATTTTTCGATAAGGTTGCCATATAATTATGTTCTTGTACACATATTGCCTTGTCTACGGTATATCTACCGATTGCGTGTCATAAATATTTATTATAGATATAGTGCATTATTTTAGGATAAATCTACAGTTATACTACCCCTATTTTGTTGTTATTCTGTTGGTACTAATAGGTTAATATTATGGTAGCATTCAAGGAGACTACTGCAGGACTCTTCTTCTTCTTACCTCTGACCGGTGTGACGTTAACCACTCTGTTAGAACCGCATGGCTTGTCCTACAGTGACTCGCTAGGATCGCCAGGGCAGTGGATGTGGCTACAGTTGGTGTATTGTTGTGTGCTTTATTTCATATGAAAGCTCGTGTAATGGGCAGTCCAGAAAGGCTCTTTGTTTTCACCCATGTCAAGGCTTTATATATTTAATTGCAAAGTATATGTTTTATCATTAAGTAGTAATGATAGGATTTGAGAGAGAGGGAGAGAGAGAGAGAGAGTAGAACAGAGTGTGGGGAGGCGCGCAGTGTTTTGCTATACTCGATGACGTCATAGCTGGCTGGCCTCGGGAATTGGTTAGAGGAGTTTTTTACCATGCTTGGTGATGTCATGTTTAGCTAGCTTCTTTAGCATTGGCTAGAGGACTTGTTACCGCTTTCCCACGCGGTTCGAACTAGTGCTAGTATATATACTGCTCTCTGGCCACTCTCTCCCTCAGATCTGGTTTCTAGAACGCATCCCTCTTATCCCTTTGATATCTGTCTCCCTCTCCGCACCTGAGAACCTTTTCCTCTGCCTATCTCTCTCATTTTCCGTATCTTTCACTACCTTTTATTAATATTATACACCCTCTGGTTAACTCTGCATAATCAGCTTCATGCTGGCCAGTTGTATTGTGCGTTAAGGTCTGATATAACCCATGTATGTTAGTTGTTAAGATAAGTTGATCACGAAGCATTGGTTGGCATTTATATTGTTCAGTACCGCTTCCTATAATGATTAGTGTTCTGCTGGATTAGATAATGCTAGACTAGGAGTCTGATACTATAAGGTATTGTTTCCGATGGGTGCTGGCTTTAGTTAAAAGCTGCACGACATACCTGAGAACTGGAGTTGATTGGGTAAATTCTAGTCTGTGTGCCATTGAGAGTAGAGCATGCACGAATGAGGGCTTTTTGCCTATACCATTCTGCAATGTTCTAGGCTCGGTTGTTTGTCTTTGAGGTACGCCAGGAGAACGCTTAATACTTCGGTATTTAGGTTTCTCAAGAGAGCTACCCTTCCCTATAACGTAATATTTGACGCACAGACTTGAGATTTGCACTAGGCTATGCGGCATGCCATGCGCACCAGTATCTCGTATCATTGACTCTAGCTAGACTTTATCAGTCATAGTAGACATTAAGTATATTAAACCAATTACTCTTTTTATGCATACCCGTTTCTGATTACACAAGCATTTCGCAGCCTAGTTTGATGTATTGAGACACAAACGACTTAGGGTCTTTTTGTTGATAGGAATACTGCATTGTCGTGGCGATTATTATTATTGTTGTGGCGTTTAGGATATTCTTGGCTCCGACTGCATTATATCTCCTGCCTTTTCGTGTGCATAGCCTGCACGAGCATTGTTCCGCTGCCTGCCTTTTTGGGTTCCATTTCCGATTCGAGCATCTTGATAGCATCTAACATTTAAAGAAGATTCCTTGTTGGTGTTTTTTTATTTTTTTTTTATTTTTATTTTTTTTTTCTATATTCCAACTTACTTCCTCTCGGGCATAGGCTGAGAGCCTTAACATTCACCGCTTTACAATGAACAGTGAAGCCCGTGAGGTCTTGTTCCAGTCTAGGGAGTGAGACATGTGAAGCACGTAGAGTACAACGAGCACCTGCCATCTTGCCTTCACATGAGGCACGGTGCTCACTCATGGCCCGAAACGACCCCATCTCTGAAGCCACCTCGTTCCCGTGCTTCACTGTCTCACCACCTACACTCGGACTCTCACACTTACACACACACAACGCCACCTGTTGAGCAGATAACTCACCAGGCATTGCACCCCTATAGCATATTTTGAATATAGGAATATTCATACAGTGCTATTTAATCAGGGAACAATGAGGGTATTTTATTGACGTTTCGGTGGGCTTGTGGTAATGCACTGATACTAGGTACAGCACAAATTCCATCCCAATAATATCTTCCCATTGATACATCGGGATTTGAACCCGGGACCTTTGGATTACCAGGCCAGTGGCAAGACCACTCCACCACACCTCCCCTAAAGGACTTTAGTGCACTTTCTTTCATGCAGGTAAGCTGTAACTTCTCTTACCACCTTACTTTGCATACCATAACCAAGCACCTTCGGTTATAGGTAGTAATAGGCTGTTTTCACATAACGTTAAGCCTAGAGTAGACGCACATTTATTGAGAGTTTAATAACCTATTATTGCATATAGAACTCTGGAGAGTATTTGTGTTCTTTGTTCACTGGGATTATACATCAGAGGTTGGATCTAGCGCTTTCCGTTGTAGCATTTATGCCATTACTAGTCCAATGAATAAGAACCCTGATATATTTAAACTTCAGTCGTAACAAATGGCGACCTTACCTAGGATTTGGTGAACCTACATTTATTAGCAGGGAACATTTGTTGTTTTGGGGAATATTTTGCGGGGATCAGCAAGAATAATTTGTTTTGCAACATAGTATAGCCCTTGAGTATTTCCGAGAATTTTTGTGTGTATATTGAGGTATAAGAGTTTGGGGTGCTTCTTTTCTGAATATTGAGGTGGGAAATCTTTGTGAGCATCATGTCTATTACCGGATCAGAGGAGAATGGAGACACAGTACGTAATGTCGAAACTGAGGAACAGCAGCAGGATGAAAGGGTTAATCAGGTGAGCTGTGAGGAGGATGCTAGGATATTTTTGCAATGGCCTGTTACTGCCGAGCGGTTGGAGGGTATGGATCGGTACGGTCTTCAATGCCTGGCCACAGCGATCGGTCATGCGGGTACTAGCAGCATGACCAGGGATAACTTGATAACGTGTGTACTGGGCAGGGTGACTGGTGAGCGAGATGGGTTGAGTGCTCAGAGCCCTTCGGCCATGCTTCCCCTACACTCGACTCCCAGCCATCCCAGTGGTTTGCCGACCCCGGGTACGCTTCCACAGTTGGGTGGTGACTGGGTTGTCCCTGGGGGGACCACTGGTAATTTCAAACATTGTAGCACCTTCACCTCCTCAAGGGTTATCTCCAGAATTATTGTTTCGGCTTGAATTAGCTAAGATCGAAGAGAGAAAGGCTATCAGGGTATCTGAGGAGCAACGAAGGGCATGTGAGCTTCAGCTTCAGCAGCAATTAGAATTAGCCAAGATAGAAGAGAGAAAAACTATCAGTCAGCAGCACATAGAGCTAGCAAAAATCCAAGCTGCTTTAGAGTCGACTAGGTACTGTGCCGACATGGACGTAGAGAAGTAGCGAGTAGAGACAACGGGACAGCGACTTGGGGCTGGTAACCGTGCTCATGATCAATCTCTCTCGCACTTATTGAAACTGGTTCCGTTGTTTGATGAGAGTGGGGTAACAGAATTTTTCGCACGCTTTGAGAAGAAGTGCCAAGAACACCAGTGGCCAGAGAATAAATGGGCAGCACTTGTATCCTCTAGATTAATAGGCAAGGGTCTTAAAGCCTACGATGCGTTACCTTTGGAGTCATGTATTGTGTATGAGGATCTCAAGGAGGCTGTCCTGAGGGCTTACGAACTGCAACCAGAAACGTACCGTTTGAAGTTCCGGGGTGTAACCAAGGGAAGAGATAGCACCTTTTTGGAACACGCCCGGGACTTGTCCGATGCTATGGGGAACTGGTTCCGATCTGAGAAGGTAACAACGTTTGATGGAGTTAAGCAGTTGATGATGTTGGAGCAGTTCTTTAAGAGCACGGGCGGTGATCTAACTTTGAACTTAAAGGAGAAAAACCCAAGAGCTCTAGTCGAAGCAGCAGAAATGGCTGATCGACGGCTGTCGTTGATTCGGGGTTGCGGGTCCTCACAGAAGTACGATGCAAGTGCTAGGGACCGTTATCCTCCCCCTCCCCGTAACAATGACACATTTAAACAAAAGAGCAATGAAACTAAAACTGAATCCAAACCTAACACCACGCCGTATGAGAAAAGTCAGGGGCCTTTTACATCACAGTATAAGCCGAAACCGAAATTTATGTGTTTTAAGTGCCACCAGGAGGGTCATAAGGCAAATGAGTGCCTTAGTCGACCTCCTCCGGCAGCCGTGTCTTTTGCTCACGGCATTGGAGTGTTCAAGAGGACATCGGAGTTTGTTAGAGGCAATTCTTCCGAGGTAAATACACTGCCAGTGAAGAAGGATCCGGAAGGCTTATTCCCTGTCCGTGATGCCTTTAGTGACCACAGGGGACTCGGTTGTGTGGAGTGGGGGGGTAGAAGACATGAGGTGAGAATTTTGCGTGACACTGGGGCATCGCAAACATTGTTGAGGAATTTCACTGGTAAACCTGTAAATACGGTGCGGGTGGTTGTGGGTCAGGGGGTTAATGCAACAAGGTCATTCCCGCTTGTAAGAATGAAGATAGAAGTTGATGGTGTGACTCGTGACCTGGATGTAGGAATTGTGGAGAAGTTACCTGTTGGGGGCGTCGACCTCCTTCTCGGCAACGACTTTGCGGGGCCTACTTCTGAGGCTCCACCCTTAGTCGTTGCCGAGAAGCCGGCCGACGTGAGTAGGGAGGAGCAAGAGTGGGTTGAGAAGTGTCCGGTGCAACCTATGGCGTGTGTTGTCACCAGATCTCTTGCATCCAGGGAGTCACATTCTGGTCAACAGTCTTTAGACAAGTGGAGGAAAGGTACCGAGAAGGGGTTGGAAGTTGATGCGGTTGAGAGTTCAGTATCAACGGACATTCTCGGGGACTCATTATTAGGACCAATTTTCGAGTCTGGAGAAGACCCATTAACTGTTACTAAGAAGGCAGAGGATGGGCTTAAAAAGACGAAGAGACAGCAACGATACACAGAGAGAGAGCAACGGGAGGCTAAATTCAATGTAGGAGGGGGGCATGAGTTGTTTCGCAAACACTTAGATAAGCTTGCTCCTTCGGACATTCGTAAATTGCAATTAGAAGACCCGGAGGTTCTTGAATGTGGTACCGGTGCTGTCGAGTTGAAGGAGGACAGTGATGCACAGTCGGGATATTTTTTACAAGTATCCCCTGACCATCATGGAGGTAGCAACAAGGTACCCTGACGCGTACCCTATGAGAAAGGGGTCAGCGAAGACGGTGGTCCGAAACTTGCTAGTGTATTTTTCCCGGTATGGT
>CM064488.1:23159558-23342058 GCA_032716605.1 Paralithodes platypus | reverse complement strand
AAAAATATATGCTTAAAATACTTATTATGATAAACATGTCATTTGATCAAACCGAGAAAGGTGTACCTTCTTTAGTAGAAAAATAACATATTTAAATTTATTCTCATATTAAATTTCCTATTATACGATTATATTTAACTTTGGAAAAACCTCTGGTGTAAATACAAAATAGTCTAAAGCTAGTTCTTTAGATAGGGTGGTTGTGGGGTTTTGAACAGAAATATTGAGAGTGTAAATGAGAGGTTAAATGGAACAATTTTAGTGTCAGGCGAAAGCGATAAGGATATTCAGTCTCATGCTAAAAATGATGACTATATCGCAAATGATAGTAGTGATGGTGCAACGGAAGATGGAAATGTCGTTAGAAATAAAGGTAAATTAGGTATAAAGAAAAGAAGTAAATTGAGAGTATATTACACAAACTGTAGGAGTCTATGTAACAAAATGAACGAAATTAGAGCCCTTGTTAGCAAAGAAAATATAGACATAATAGCGCTAACTGAAACGTGGATTAATACAGAAACCAGGCATTTTTTAGCAGAATTTGATATACCAGGATATAGTTTGTTTAAATATGACCGAACAAGTAAGAGGGGTGGCGGTATAGCAGTGTTTGTCAGGAGTACATTAAAAAGCTGTATTAAATCAGGTATTAGACTAAATAACGATAATGAAAGTGTTTGGGTAGAGGTTAACGAAGGTAGTGAGACCATAGTTATTGGAGTTATGTATAGACCGCCAAATATGAGTAGAAATGACGGAACGTCATTATGGGAGGAAATTAAAATGGCATCAAGGTGTGCATTATGGGGGATTTTAATTTTCCGAATATAGATTGGCAGCATCAAATAGGAGACTCTGATTCTGAGGAGTTTATAGAGATAGTACAAGATAGTTTTTTATTTCAATTCATAGATACGCCGACTAGAGGTAATAATATTCTCGATTTAGTTTTCAGTAACAATGAACATATGGTAAATAATGTAGAGATAGGGGACCACCTAGGAAATAGTGACCACAATCTGTGTATTTAATATACAAAGGAAGGTAATACCAGAGAGAATACAACATTAATACCTGACTTTAGAAAAGCCAATTATGGTGGGTTAAGAAGAGCCCTATTAGCTGACCCTATGGTCAAAAAATTAAGTCGATCCAGGTGTCCAAATAAGTGTACCCCTTCTCAGGCACCTCTCATCTTAAGTCAGGAAGAGACGTCAACCTTGGTAGATACATACGATAATTTTATCAAGTCAGTATTCAATGCACAAAATAAATACATCCCCAAAAGAAAATTTAGATCAACACAGAACCAACCCAAATGGATGAATAATAGACTATTAGATCTTCTAGGACAAAAGAGAGGAATATATAGAAAAATTAGGAAAGGCGAAATTCACCTACTTGCTTACTATCAGAATCTATTAGGAAAGAAAAAAGAAATTATGAAATTAAGGTTGCCAATGACTCAAAAAATAATCCTAAAGCTTTTTACCAACTATATAAATGCAAGGATAGAGATGTAATTGGTCCCCTTAAAACTTTGATAGGAGAAATGACAGAAAATGATTTAGAAATGTGCAGTACATTAAATAGTCAATTTCTTTCCGTTTCCGCTAATGAAATTTTGGCACAGTATCCAGAAGTCCGTAAGGTATATAGCGATAGTATAGAAAATAGGTTAAGTACAGTTACTATAAGTAGAAATGATGTGCTAAAGGAAATTGACAGACTGAAACCTCATAAATCGCCTGGTCCTGATGAGGTATATGCTAGAGTATTAAAAGAATGTAGGGATGAGTTAAGTTATCCATTAACATTTTTATTTAACAAGTCATTGGAGACAGGTATAGTTCCAGAAGCTTGGAAGCTTGCAAACGTAGTTCCGATCTTCAAAAAAGGTGACAAATCAATAGCATCCAATTACCGTCCATTAGTCTTACATCAATCATAGGAAAGCTACTAGAGTCAATTATTGCTAGTAAAATTAGAAACCACTTAGATACATTTATTTAATAATTCTTCTCAGCATGGATTCACTCAGGGACGTTCTTGCCTTACTAATTTGCTTAGTTTTTTCTCAGAGGTATATGAAGCAGTAGATAATGACATATGATATAATATATTTAGATTTCAGTAAAGTTTTCGACAGAGTCCCCCATGAGAGATTGATGAAAAGGTTGAGGCGCATGGAATAGGTGGGGCGTTGTTGGGATGGATTAGGTCATGGCTAATTGGTAGGAAGCAGAGAGTCAGCATAAATGGTACGAAGTCAGAATGGGGAGCAGTCAAAAGTGGTGTCCCCCAGGGATCTGTATTAGGTCCTCTGTTGTTTGTTATATACATAAATGACTTGATTTAGGTATAACTAGTAGGATAAGTAATTTGCAGACGATACCAAATGGGGAGAACAATTGATTCAGATAGAGATATAGAGTGCCTCCAAAGGGATCTAGATACCTTACACGAATGGTCAGTAAATTGGCAGATGAAGTTTAACATTGACAAATGCAAGGTATTAAAGATAGGGAAGATGCATACAAATGTTAAATATAAACTAGCTAATATGGAATTAGAAAACTCGAATTGTGAGAAAGATCTAGGTGTGTTTGTTAGCAATGATTTGAAGCCTAGACAACAGTGTATAAGCGTTCGAAACAAGGCAAACAGGATTCTCGGGTTCATTTCAAGGAGTGTGAGTAACAGAACTGCTGATGTTATCTTAAAACTTTACTTGTCATTAGTGAGACCCCCTATGGATTATGCTGTTCAATTTTGGTGTCCTTATTACAGAATGGACATAGATTCATTGGAGAGAGTACAACGTAGAATGACAAAAATGATCCATAATATTAGAAATCTTCCGTATAAAGAAAGGTTGAAGAAATTAGGCTTACATTCGTTAGAGAGACGCAGAGTTAGAGGGATATGATAGAGGTGTTCAAGTGGGTTAGTGGGATTAACAAAGGGGACATGACAAATGTACTAAAGCTCAGTGATAGCGAAAGAACTCGTACCAATGGTTTCAAATTAGATAAATTTCGTTTCAGAAAAGATATAGGCAAATATTGGTTTGGTAACAGAGTTGTAGATGGGTGGAATGGACTACCAAGTGCTATAGTGGGATTAAAAACGATAGGGAGCTTTAAGATAAAATTGGATAAGCATATGGACGAGAAGGGTTGGGTGTGAAGGGGGATCAGCAGGGTTGGGCCAATCAGCGCTCTGCAGACCCCTGTAATCCTGCGTTAATCTCTAACCGTTTTGGTAAGATGATCCTCAGGGTATTAGAGTGTTGAGCCTATAATTGGGCTTTGTAATTGGGGTTGTGTGGGACAGGGATCTGCCTTGCTTAGGCCAATCGGCTTTCTGCAGACTCCCATTTTCTTATGTTCTTATGTTCTTATGTCTCATGTTAGCTAGACTAAAATAAAATGGAGCCATCGCATGCTGAAGGGGTTAAGGGAACCCATCTCGCTTTGTTTATCTTTCTCTCCTTACTTTGGCTTGTATCCATTCGGCCCCGTTCAGCCTACTGTTTTAAGACGTTTACCCCCATCCAGCTGTCAATATTTTCCTGGCGAGCGAGCCAACATATATATATTTTTGTTTTGACAGCAAGCTAAATTTGTACATTTTTCGATAGAAAAATTTCTCCAGCGAAGTTGTTTTTCTTCATACAATGCTGGCTCGCGACATCTGGGTGGGGATAAATGTTTTAAAACAGTTGGCTGAATGGGGCCGAATGGATACAAGCCAGGGAAAGAGAGAAAAGGAGAGAAAGGTAAAAAAAAAAAACGGTAACCCCCCTTAAGAATGGTTAGTGGTGAGTGTTACATTGGTGGTACATGGTCGGGTACTCTTATCATCTGATTTACTGTCTATGGTCCATGCTTGTTGTGTTTGTTATGTGTGTGTGTGTTGTAGTGTGTGTGTGTGTGTGTGTGTCATAGGGATGAGTATTACATGGGTGCTTCTCTAGTACTGTGATGGGTGGTAAATGTTCAGGTCCTCACATCTGATTTAGTACGCATGGTCCATGTTGAGTGTGTGTTGTAATAAATAAAAATAGTCGGTTTATTGTTCATTGCAGCCCCGAGGCTGAAAATCTACAGTTTTTCTTAAACCTAGGTACAGTAGAATACTTAGTCTACCTTAACTACAAGGTCACATGCAACCTTTGGCGACCTTGAGGTGCCTGGCTTCCCACCAAGTACATACGCAGATGCACTTTGTATTGGTGAGATAAAATGTAGGCTAACACAGGCTGATAGCAGCTTGTTTAGGGAGGAACCACCACGCGCGCGCGTGTGTGTGTGTGAGCGTGTGTGTGTGTTATGTGTATGTGCATGTGTCGTAGTGGTGAGTGTTCCACGGGTGGTACGTGGTCAGGTATTCTCATCATCTGATTTAGTGTGTACGGTCCATGTTAGGTGTGTGTGTGTGTGTGTGTGTGTGTGTTGTCGTGTATGTATATGTGTGTGAAGGCGTACTAAAGTGACCAAGGCGGATCTTACACATCGATAATCATTCATATTATTTTATTACGTAACTCCGGAACTATTTAGTATTCAACGGTCGCTCTTTCCGCAAAAGGATAAGTAACATTTTTGTAAACTTGCATTTGTATTTGTCTTGAGCAATATTTTATTTTTGCTGTCCTAACCATCTATCTATCTATCTATTGCCTGACGTCATGATCCCAGAAGGGGTAACCACGAACGAACCGCCCCCATGCACCTCTGTCCCCGGTCAGTCGACGCCCCTCCCCCCAACCATCACCGCCTTCGTTCATATACTTCCTCACTCCATCCTTCCACCTCTCTTTCGGTCTACTTCTCCCTCTCTGTCCCTCCACCTCGCTCTCGTACACCCTCTTAGTCATTCTCTCGCTTTCCATACGTTCCATATGGCCGAACCATCTCAAGTTATTCCTGTTCACACTTTCCAGCACATCTACCTCCACACCACACCTCTTTCTTACTTCCTCATTAGTCTGTCTATCCCTCCATGTAACTCCGCACGCACTTCTTAAGTAATTCATTTCCACTGCTCTCACTCTTGGTCTGAGTCTCTCAACAAACGTCCATGCTTCGCTTCCGTAAATCAGTGTCGGGATTACCACACTGTCATGCAAGGACTTCTTCACTTCCATACTGACCACCCTATTTCTTGTTACTGCTTTCAGTGTTCCTACAACCCTCTTCCCCTGTTGTACCCTCTCCCGCACTTCTTCATCCATAGTCCCATCTTTACTCAACACACTGCCCAGATACTTAAAAGAGTTGACGATCTCCATAGCCTGACCGTTCAGCTTCACCTCACACTCTGTGACTTCACCCCTTTCGAAGACCAAAACCTTGCTCTTCCCCGCATTTACCTTCAAATTCCGTTTTTCGCACACTGTTCCAAACTCATTTACCAGACCCTGCAACTCCCATTCATTATCACTCATCAGAACTGTATCATCCGCAAACAGCAGTATACTTACTAAATAATCTTGTTTTAGTATATTTTGTTTTTTAACTAAACACCAATCTCATTATAATGAATCCATCAGATTAATTATTGTTGCCAAATACGTTTAAGGGGAGATGGTCGGGTTTTCTGGACACCCTTCTCCCTCATGCTTATAGCTCCTTTAGTTTTCAGATTTTAAAACGTTCAGCCGACTAGTTTGGCGATTTTAAAAAGACCGTTCGCCCTTTTTTTGTCAATATTAAGACTATTCTTGTTATTTACGTGACGATTTATTCCTGGCGAGCGAGAGCGAGCCTGCAATTTACGAAAAATGTAGAAATATATCTTAAAGGTGAATCCTGGGGTTGTTTTTTTAAGTTTGATGGAGGTCTAGAGAGGAAATTAGACAAATAATATATAAACGAAAAAAACTAAAAAAAAAAAAATCCACCAAAAAGTGAAATATTCCCACTTAAGCCAGCCACTAATGATGACATATTTTAAAAATAATTTGTAATTGTCTACTGTTCTTCAATTGTTTCTACCTAAACATTTGAATTTAAGACCATTTATTAATAGAGATCGGCCAACCTCCGCCATTTTGGTGCTACTAGTGTTTTTGGCCTCTCTTTATAGTCAAATTATGTCCATACCCATAATAACACAATTAGCAATGCGGGGACAGGATATTTGGTTGGTTTTCAGATATAAATTCTACTTGGTCAAAATTAGATTATCACCCCGCTGTTCGAAAAGTAGGTCACCAAAATGGGGACTAAATACAGAGCTGACCGATCTCTCTTACTAAAACATCTCTATTTTCAGCATGTGCTATCCTTTTCTTTTACTATTCTGTGTTAAGGCTTCTGCTATCTCTATTACCATATCCAAGATAAGATAGCACCTCCAAAAATAGCCCCAAATCCTAAAACAATTATAGGACTAGTTATAATAATAGAGCTATCAATGAAGTCCTGACCACCTCGCTTGGATCATGTGGTCGGTATGGTCAGTGTCTCTATGTAAATCTACGTAACAACATCAGTTCCGGAGCCTCACCTGTCGTACCTACCTGTGTGACTGGTGACCTTGAGGGGGCTTGATCACCTGACGTCATCATCAAGGTCACACCCAGAACAAGAAGAAGAGATGGGGGAAGAAGAGGAGGGGAAGAGGAAGGAGGAGGAGGTGGAAAAGGGGAGGTGGAGGAGGAGGAGAGGGAGGGGGGAGAAGGAAGGGAGAAGTGAAGATATAATGGGAGATGAGAAGGAGGTAGGAAAAAGGTGAGGGAAGGGGAGGAGGTAATGAAAAAGAGGAGGGAAGACTGAAACAAGTGGAGGAGGAGGAGGAGGAGCAAATGAGGGTGAACACGAAGAGAGATAGACAGAATGAGGAAAAGAGGAGATGGAAGAAGAATATCAGGAAAAAGACGGGGAGGAAGGGAGAAGGACAAACTGCAGGAGGTGGCTGTGATAGTGTGTGTGTGTAATCATAATAATAATAATAATAAACGGTTTATTAAAGAATGGCAGCCTCATGAGCTGAAAATACACATTTTACAATTTAGTGGATGAACATGAGATATACAGATATGAAGATGGTAAGCTCAGTTTACAAAAAAAAACAAAAAATACAATAATGATGCAGGTGCAATATACAAATTAGCATAAATTACCCATGAGAGTAAGTGATATACAGTACATATACACCTTTATTTTACTTACTCAAATACAGAACATACATATATACACGTACGTACACACATACTGTTACGATCCAGGTTCTGCAAGACACGGGGCTCTTCATCAATGGACTAGATAAAGCTAAATGCAACAACGGTAACACTAGTTCCAACCCCTGCCTTAGCCACTGGAAAACAAAACACCTATACCGCCCTGAGTCGTGCCTGAACAACGAGGTATCCTATGACTCGGTAAAAGGTGCACACTATAGGCTGATGATCACTGAAGCAGCCTATACTCATACAACATACGATTATTTTATTAAAGTATACAAGGAAAAAGATAGATAGCGTAATTAAATCGCAGCAACGATTTAATAGCAAACTAGAAGAAGGATAATTAACGTTACGTTAAATAATCAGTAAACTGTTACTCCTGTCTGAAAGAAAGTGAAACAAAGAAAGTCCTAAAGCCACTTTCACACATTCACGATGTTGGTCCCGATGTACCCCGATTTGAATATCGGGACACAACGTGGTGCAATCCCCAACGTGTGTGTCGGGGTCGTCGGGGAGCGTCGTGTTACCCGCGGTGCGGGACGACGTGGCAAATCGGGCTTGGCCACCAAAGGTTTGGATTTGTTCAAATATTTCGCACGATGTACTTTTGGCGTGGTACCATCGGGTAACGTCGGGTACAACGTGTCGATGACGTGGGTCTCGCGTGTCTGCATCCGGTTGCGTCGGCATCGACGTGGCGGGTTGGGGGTATAAATATTTATAATATATTACAGTAAAAGTCATGTAATCCGAATGGCAGCGGACCGACAGTGCTTCGGATTAGTGGAGTATTCTGACAACACTATAAATACGCACATGATGAATAAATAAAGACCTGATATGGTATACGGTATGCCTATACCGTATATACCGTATATAATATTCCCTAATCAACTTATATTAAACGAGTTAATAAGTTCAAATGAAAAATCAGTGTACCGGTATGATTACCGAAACACGTGTGTGTTAATTGTCGAGTGAGTGTGTGTGCGTGTGTGTGCGTTATTGTTCTTGTGTGGCTATATCGACCGCCACTGATACACGGTATGCAATAAATGTTATTATAATTATGCTCTATGGAATCGAATTTCATTTTACCTAATACAGTAGTGTTTATAATAGTAAAAGCCAAAGGAAATACTAAGTGTTATTGATTAATTTAACACAAGGTAGTGTTTGTGTGGGTGGATGGGTTTAGATAGAAGAGATTGTTCCTGTGTTTTCGACGATTCCATCCTTACACAAGCTATGTTTATATCGATCCTTTTGCACAAGATAGGTTTATATCAATACATTTTACCTTCCACAATTAGAGAAAATATGATTCATCACGAAGTGTAGCCTACCTGTGGAGATTAAACGCACTTATATTATATATATACTATATGAGATAATACTGTAGGCCTACCGGTACCGGTATATCGTTTTTTTATCGTTATTTTTATTTGCATAATAAATCACAAAACAAAATTCCGCTGAACATGATGGCGGTGTTTAGAATATGCTATCATCAATATTGGATTTTATAGAAATAAATCTATAACGATAGTTTTTTGTTTTTATAGAATCCCAGCCGCACCAAAATATTCGCTCTCAATTGGTTTTCACCCATAATAATTATTTTTGTAATTACATTTTTTATGAACGGCAAGAGGAAAGGTTAGTATATAAGATTTCAACAAAACAATAAATAAAAATACTAATATGTGGAATTTCACCGTAGGTGAAGGTTACTGTTCAGTCCGCCCGTACTTTCCCTCCCCATCTTAGTTGGTTTTCACCCATAATAATTGTTTGTTATTATTTAAAAAAAAATATGAACGGCAAGAGGAAAGGTTATTATATAAGATTTCAACAACAAAATAAATTAAAATAATAATATGTGGAATTTCACCGAAGGTGAAGGTTACTGTTCAGTCCGCCCATACTTTCCCTCCCCATTTTCACCGATAAAATATGGGACAATGAATATTCTGTAAGCAAGTGATATATTGGATTTTTCATTAGCTTTCTAATGGTACATACATGGCATATGTACGATCAAAACTTTAATTTTTCCTGAATATTTTTTGTCCGTCGCCGCTGTCACCCACTGGTAAATATTTTCGCTTCACTTCATGGTCTATTTTCATATAATTTAACGTTCGATACAGATTTTAGATATTAATTTCGTATACCGGCAATGAATACAGATTTGTTATTTACGAAGAACCAGCTCTCTACGACAAAAACTTGATTTTATATAACAAAAAATCATACGCCTATACCTTACAAAGAAATAATTCGACCTTATCTTACCTTAAACATGACCGTTGAACGTAATACCTTTAACACCATATGTATTGATGATATCTGTCAGGCTGCCTTACGTTGTGGCGTCGTCCTCGTCGGGTCGGCCAGGTGTCACCATCATAAGCCCATCGCCCCTCGTCGTGTACGGTTTTGACCGGAATTTTGACCGTTACAGCATTGACATGGCGCCGTCGTGTTGCAACCGTGGTACCATCTGGCCCGGCGTGGCTACGACGTGTCACCGTCGAGGCTTCGTCGTCAAACGCGCGTACATCCTGTCACTGTCTCTGCCGATGTACCAATTTGTGTACCTCGGGGTACATCGGGACCAACATCGTGAATGTGTGAAAGTGGCTTAAAGCATCATGCCGGAATCTTCTGCTAAAGTCAGATGCAACTAAGAAGTACGTATCGGATTCTGAACTGTGTATTATTACTGTGGGAACATATAAAGTGTAGGGCCATACGGTGTTATCTGGCACAGGTGTAATTATAAAACAGTCGGCAGTCTAAACTCTAACCACAAAGAGATGTGCTTTCTCCCACCAAGCACAAGCCTGCTCTGGTTGGGTCTCTCAGCAACAATCACGATTTACTATAAACATATGGATGAATAATGCTGCACACATATACACAATGAGATTATAAACCCTAATCGGGGGTCTGCCAGGTGGACGAAGTCTAGCAAGGGAGTCGTAGGTTAGGCTACCTGGGCGGAGCCACCTGCTCGGTAGCCTAGTGTCGTTCTCAAGTCTGTGCGCCTAATTACATTAAATGACGGGGTGCTCTCTTGAGAGATCCAGGTTTCGTGTACCTGGTTCTCTCCTGGCGACCCTCCTAAGTCAAAAGCTAACGAGCTAGCACAGTGCTGAGTGGACTAGGCAAACGCCCTCACGCCAACACAGTGCTAGGCTCTAAGGTACACATACAAGAAAATGACCTAGGCCTCCGCAGGTATCCGGTACAGTTGCATAGGCTCAACAAAGTCTATGCTCATAGGAAACTGCAACCTGATAGCCTCTCCCCAGTCTAGCATCGACTAACCTGGCAGACACCCAAGAAAATAAGGTTGGGGCAACACAATGAGTATGTCAAACCTCCCCAAGCCAAAATGGTAACCCTCTGATCCAAAATGCCTAACTACGTACATATAATATCTCTGAGAGCTCGCTGTATAATACAGTGACGGATATATGAAATCAACGTCAAGGGGAAGGGCAGTTAATTAATAGTAGGATATACAGAGAGAAGAAGGTAAGCAGTGGTAGAGAAAGTTCACAATAGGGGAGTGAGGTGGGCTGATAGATTGCAAGGGGATGTTAGCGGTACAGCACTAAGAGGAGCTCTCAGGGAGACACAAGAACAGGAGCCCGCACCACCGTCCCAGGACCGCGGCCGCCAATCACAGACGACTACGTCACCAGGCTGCAGGGCTGCAGAAGGCGCCAGGATCCACCAGCCAATCAAGGGCGCAGGAAAGCGCGAGAGCAGGAAAACACCTCGAGTGAGGGAGGCAACACATACCTACGCACGCACATATTACCACCATGCTCTCGCTATTCTCTCTCTCCCTCCACATTGCATCTTACATTCTACTAACGATATAAAATACTTCCCGTTGTCACAGGTGAAAATAAAGAGTATTTCTGGACTACATGTGACACTATGATGCACTAGGAAGAAACTAGAACTTAATCAATAACCTACAGCCCATAACACTGCCTGGGGAGAGGGGAGTACAAAGGAGTACAAAGGAAATCAAGCAACAACAGATCTAGTGACCCTTCTAGGTTGCTTGTCCTCCAAAACACTGAGGATCAAGTGTCCAAACAGTGGTTTAGAGTGGGTAAGGGAACATTGGCAAGGGAATTAATGTCCGTGGCAGGATTAGGAAGTTAGTAGGGGACAGATGGGTTAGTAACTGAGGGGGGTTAAAATAAAGTTATTCATTTACAAACGCAGTCAGTCGCGGGTTTGATGCGAGATATTTGTCTAGGCGGAGTTTAAATAAATCAACGGTGATGCAGTCTATAACGTTTCGGGGAAGCCCATTCCACAAGTTGACAACTCGATTGAAGAAGAAATTCTTAGATTCGTGTGAGTTAAAAGATTTACCAATAATTTAGCAACCGTTTCCCCGCGTGTAATTAGATTGGTCGATAGTGAAGTACTTACTACAGTTCATATTGTCGATGCCTTTGATGATTTTGAACACTTGAATTAAGTCACCTCTTAATCTGCGCTGGGTTAAAGGAAATAGATTTAATTCTCTAAGACGCTCTTCGTATAAGAACATAAGAACATAAGAAAATGGGAGTCTGCAGAAAGCCGATTGGCCTAAGCAAGGCAGATCCCTGTCCCACACAACCCCAAATCAATTACAAAGCCCAATTATAGGCTCAACACTCTAATACCCTGAGGATCATCTTACCAAAACGGTTAGAGATTAACGCAGGATTATGGGGGTCTGCAGAGCGCTGATTGGCCCAACCCGGCTGATCCCCCTTCACACCCAACCCTTCTCGCCCATATGCTTATCCAATTTTATCTTAAAGCTCCCTACAGTTTTAGATCCCACTATAGCACTTGGTAGTCCATTCCACCCATCTACAACTCTGTTACCAAACCAATATTTGCCTATATCTTTTCTGAAACGAAATTTATCAAATTTGAAACCATTGGTACGAGTTCTTTCGCTATCACTGAGCTTTAGTACATTTGTCATGTCCCCTTTGTTAATCCCACTAACCCACCTGAACACCTCTATCATATCCCCTATGGTTTGTTCTTTAGGCTAGGTATCATTTTGGTAACTCTACATTGAACTCGTTCTAGCTTGTTTATATCTTTTTGGTAATAAGGGCACCAGGATTGAACGCAGTATTCCAGAAGAGGGCGGACTAAGGAATTGTAAAGGTTTAGGATAACTTCTTTGGATTTATGCTCAAATGACCTGCCTATAAAGCCAATTATTTTGTTTGCCTTCTTAACAACTTCTGAACATTGTTTACTCGGTTTTAGGTTACTCGATATTGTTACTCCCAGATCAGTTTCTCTGTTTACATTCTTAAGCTGAGTGCCATTCATCGAATAGTTTGCTTTCTCATTTAGGTATCCGATGTGTAGTACTTTACATTTATCCGCATTGAAACTCATTTGCCAAATTTAGACCCAACAAGACAATTTATCTAGATTGTGTTGCATATCGTCAACTTGTTCTTTTGAGAGTACGCTATTTGCAATTTTTGTATCGTCAGCAAATTTTGAGATTGTACAGCTCAGACCCTCATCTATGTCGTTGATGTAAATTAGAAAGAGAATTGGTCCTAGTACCGATCCCTGTGGTACTCCGCTACTTACATTGGACCATTTAGATGCCTTACCGTTTATGACTACTCTTTGCTTTCTGTCGCTGAGCCAATTTTCTATCCATTTCAACACACCGTCTTGTATTCCATGCGCTTTTAGTTTTAGCAGTAAACGTTTGTGGGGAACTTTGTCAAAGGCCTTTTGAAAATCAAGGTATATAATATCTACAGCTTTACTCTCATCGTATAGATTGAGGATATCGTGGAAGAAGTCTAAGAGGTTTGTTAAACAGGAACGTTTTTTACGAAAGCCGTGTTGAGTATCTTTAAGTATGCTATTTTCCTCTAAGTGATTTACGAGTCTGTCTCGTATGACCGTTTCTAGCATTTTACATACAACTGAGGTTAAGCTAATTGGACGATAGTTACTTGGTAGTGATTTGCTGCCTTTTTTGAATATCGGTGTTACGTTGGCTAGCTTCCACTGATCAGGCATAGTTCCAGACTGCAAGGATTTATTGAATAGTAATGTCAGTGGTTTGGAGAGCTCATCCTTAGCTTCCTTTAGAACTCTAGGCGAGATTGTATCAGGTCCAGGCGTTTTATTTACCTTGAGTTTATCTAAACAATTCAATACTTCTCTCTCTGTAACGGTGATATTGCTTAGAACATCTGAATCATCAATCTGAATCGGCGATGGTGTAGGGATATCACTGAGGTCTTCTGTTGTAAAAACTGATGCAAAGAAGGTATTGAGGGCATTATTCATTTGCACTTCGTCTTTGGTGTATTCTCCATTTTCATCGACTAACGGTCCAACAGTTGAAGTAACTACTTTTTTCTTTCTGATATAACTATAGAATTCTTTCGGGTTTGTTTTACTTTGATTCGCAATATGAAACTCTAAGGTCTTTTTACTTTGCTTAATTAACTTTTTGGGTTTGCGTCGTAGCTCTACAAATTTCACCCGTTCTTCGTCATTTTGTGAGGATTTTAATCTATCATTAGCAAATTTTTTAGCAAGCAGGCAGTTTTGAAATATCTTTATTCCACCATTTGGGCTTATTATTATGGCCTGGACGCCGTATTTTCGATGGTATGCAGTCTTGCACTGCTTTTAGGTAAGTGGTTTCGAATAACTTCCAAGATGTATTTATGTCGTTATTGTTAATTAAAAAGCTCCAGTCAGTTTCTTTAAACATAGCTCTAAGTTTATGGAAGTTTGCTTTCTTGAAATTAGGGACTTTTTCGATGCTACTATTTGGTTCGTTACTAGTAAACTTTAAAGTGAAAGTTATCGTACGATGGTCGCTGTTACTGAATTCATCACCAACATTCAAATTCTCCAATAATTCTTCTTTTGTTGCAAGTACAATGTCAAGAACGTTATTACCACGGGTCGGCGTTCGAACAAATTGATACAGCGAACTCTCTTGCAAGTTCGTATACAAGTCATGTCCGGAGTGTGAAGTAAGAGTATCGCCCCACTTGATCACAGGTAAATTAAAGTCGCCAAAAATTACGGTATCTTGTGAGTTACTTACATCTGCAATTTGTTCGTAAATTTCTCGGTCAGTTTGCACTGATTGAGCTGGAGGTCTGTATATTAATGCAAGTATTATTTTTGTACCTTTATTATTCTTTATTAGCACAAAAGATGCATCGACGTTCACAATTTGAGGTTTTGACAAGAGGGTAGGGTTAAGACTCTCTTTGATATAAGTAAAACGCCACCTCCATTTCGATTTATTCGGCTTTTCTCAAACATTACATAACCGGGAAGTGAATACTCTGCTAAAAAGTCTCTATCTTCTGTATTGAGCCAAGATTCTGTTATGCCAATCACATCATAATTTTCTGTAAACACTAGCTCCTCTAAATCTGAAAATGTATTGCGTATGCTACGAGCGTTTGCATAGAAAACCTTTAAATTTGTTAATTTAGAACTCACGGAACGCTCTTTAATAATATTTTTGGTTCTTGTCGGAGATACATTTATGTTCATGGCTGTCCTCGGTCCTCGCTGTCTTCGGTCCTTATCGCTGGTGGTCCTCGGTTGCCTCTGTTTTTTTGTTGGCGTTGGATGATTTATGTCACTGCTGCTTCTTCTCGGATGGCGTTTTTTGATCCATGGCTGCCGACTGCTTCGTGTAGGAGACGACCCATGCGTGCCGAACCCACAGGGTTTAGATGAGTGCCATCCTTGTGGAACAGAGTAGGCTGGTTGTAGAAGTTGTCCCAGAGGTTGATGAATTCAACTTCTTCCCTCAGACACAAATATTTTAGTCGGCTATTTGTGCTGAAGGCCTTGTCGTAGAATTTGTCAGGTGCGTCGATCTTGGGGAGAATGCCTGAGACGATGATATTCCTTGACTTGTTTTTGTAGTGCTGGATCATCTTGCGATATTTCTCCATCAACTCTTCGGATCTGGTGCGCATGACGTCATTTGAACCAGCATGGATGACAAAAAGGGTATTTTCATTTGCATCCTTTGTGGTATCATCGAAGGCTTCCACAATGTCGTCCAGTCCAGCTCCTGGGATGCAAAATCTTTTTCGTTGATTTGGGACTCTGTCGCAGATCTCTTCGACCTGTCCTCGTAGGATGGAATCCCCAACGAGCCTGGTCTCTTCTGGTTCGTCTTCCATCTCAACCAATATCTCAAATCTGTTTGACATTGTGACTGGTAGATGAAACCTTTTCTGCGTTGGCCGTGCACCGTTCCTCACTGGTGTAAATCCGGATACCTGTGGTGGCGGGACTCTACGTACAGGTCGGGGAGAGGAGTGGTTAGAACGGGGGCGAGGGGTTGGTACTGTTTGTGCTAGCAGGCTTCTTGCACGAGGAGTGGGGGAGAGACTAAGGCTGTCCTGGTTTGATGTCGGCTCAGGTTCGTCAGAAGCATCTGCTGCAGTGTCTACTGCAGGTGTTGGATTGTTGGCAGATGACGTTGGGGCGGTGGTGGATGCTGGAGTTGAAACAATTGGAGTTAGTGATACTCCAACGTTGAGTGTTACAAACTCTTGGAGTGATTCCAGAGGAGAAGAGTATGGGGAGCCACGCTACCCCCTCGTGGTCACTGGGGAGCTGACGTGCGTCAGCTCAGGTTGCAAACTCACTGGCAACGACCACTCACAATATCCTTTATCCCTCAGACCCTTTTTCCACATGTCATCTAGCTCTGTTTTCACGACAGGCTTTTTAGCAGGATTTATACGGTAGGGAATTAAACTGAGCCTCGCACTGTCTCCAGCCTCCATGTTGGATTCTACCCCGTACATCAGGCCTGGAGAAGCAACAAATATGCGGATGCACTGCCACGGCCTAGTAAACAACTTATCTCGCAGAACAACATGCCTAGTGCCCTCCCACAACCCAGCCGAGACCGCAGCTTCTAACCTGTAGTCTCCCTCCTTCTTCACCTTCGTCCCTAAAACAGCCAGGTCATGAGAGGGACAATCACTACCACCTGTGCAGTCACCGCCATAGTTCATTATAGGAATTTATAGCTAAGGCTTCCCCGCCGATACCGTACATGCGCACCCCCGCATTCCTTACGACTACATCTGCCTGTGCAGCATCACCGCTTTTAGCGACATGGCCAGATACTGTCGGTCTATGGTAGGTCTGTTGCATTCGACTAGAGCAGCATTGGGAGGCTATGCGACGACCGGGCACTTCTATGCCACAGCCAACCTTACCAATCTGCTCAAAGTCCTCCTTTTTACCACCACCCTTGGCAGCCATGGGTCGACCTTGACCTGACAACCATGTCCAAGCCTCGTCGCCCACCTTGAACCACCGAAACAATGAGGCTAACGGTCTCCCAACATTCACATGTCCTGCCCGCGGAACATCTTGCACCGCCTGAGTTGTGAGGCTCAGGGGCTCAGCACGACCAGTGGGGTATGAACCAAGCTGATGCTGGAGCGCTGCACACTGCTGCTCAGGCAGGTGCTCTAGCGCTTCCACAGCCACCAGCCTCGTGTCCCCCGCCCACTGCTATGCCGAGACATGATAATCCCTACTCTCCTCCACCTATGCCCTACTGCCCCCCTCTCCTTCTACATCTTGGCCGCTGCAGACCAACACAGGGACAGTAGGCTGCTCAGGTGGTTGCCTCACAAACTCCTCCAACAGGTTCACATGACATGTTTCTCCGTCCTCGTGTTTGATAGCCCCGTTCCCACAACTCTCCTCCAACTGGGAACTACTAAGTCGCGGAGTTCCATCACGCCCAACCATGTCACTAGGGGTGACAGGTTCTAGGGCCACTCCGGAGCTCACCTCTGGGTCAAGTACTAAGCCGCTAAGGAGAGCCGCTGGAACAAAACTCACAAAACTCCCAGCTTCAGCTTGCTCCTTCCGACCGTTCTTCCGCTGGTCTGAAGACTGAGACAATGGTTGTGACTGAACTGACGCGCGAGATCGGGTGACTGCACAGGCCATCTGTTTAATCTGACACCTCTCGACCCACTCCCGATTCTCCCTATTAACGTCGGCCGCCCTCTCGGCAACAACTAAGGGTGGAACCTCCGAAGTGAGCACCGCAAAGTCGTTGCCCAGAAGGAGGTCGACGCCCTCAACTGGCAAGCTCTCTACGATCCCAACATCAAGTTCACGACACACCATCCACCTCCAGCTCCAACCTAATCAACGGGTATGACCTGGTAGCATTGATCCCCTGTACCACAACAATCCGAGCCACGTTTATAGGTTTGCCTGTGAAATTTTTAAGAAGTGTCTGTGATGCCCCAGTGTCACGCAACAATTTGACCTGATGTTTAGTATTCCCCCAGCTCACAAGCCCGCGCCCTCGATGGCTGCAAAAAGTGTCTTGGACAGGTGTCGAGCCCTCCAAACCCTTCTTCACAGGCTGTGTCCCCGCAACTGACGACCTACCCCGGGCAGACGCAGAAGAGCTCAGAGACACCCCCATGTTGCGAACCAAAGACACAGGCTTAGCAGGAATATTACTCGGACATGTACGAGCAAAGTGACCCACCTCCTGACATTTAAAACATTTCACTTTGTTGATATAGGTTAAGTGCACACATAATATATATACAGAGTGTACACATGCCTTAATCATATTGCAACATACACACATGTACTTTCAGGGCAATACTATCATTGTTTAATATCCCATGATAATATACCGTACTCTGTAGTATCGGCAGCGTTGCACCAAATATATCCGGCACCGCTGCACATGTTTTCATCAGTAACATCCGGTCGGCACTCAGCATAGCAGTGCCACCCCAGCTCTGTATATCTTTGGCTAATAAGAACCTATAAACTTATCTCTGGACTTTTATTCTACATCCTTGTGCAAGAAAGGATTATCAAGGTTGTTGTAGCTTCACATGACAACCATACATGGCGCAGTGTATTAATACAGCCAGGAGATACGAGCCAAGACCGGATTCTCAGCCAGCCATCTTGCAAGACCTCACCTCTCCAGCCCGGGATATATTATTGTGCAGTGCTTTATAGTGCAGTGAAGTACTTAAGAGTGTAATGCAGTGCCTTTATTATATGTCCCATGTCATTTGTGCCCATTCCCAACTTGCTGTGAGGGTTATAGCCGCCGAAACATTGCTGGACAAGAGGGAGGAGTAGCATACCCTCCCCCTCTAACATCTCCAGCAACACTGAAGCTCTCACCCCTCACTGGGCCCTCAGTGCCTTCCAGCTGTGCCGGCACATGCGCGCATGGACACACTCACATCGCTGCCAAGTCAACACGGTGGTGCCAAGCCTACCGCACTCACGCACTCACTCACTCACTCACTCACTCTAGCACAGATAATTTCTCGCACTATTAAATAAACTGTTCCAGTTGTACTTCACATTTTCATCGTTCCTGCAAGACTACAGTGTGTCAGCTATCAACCAATTATGGAGGGAGATGAGCAGATTCATGGGGAGCCCAGAGACACCCCACATGACCATACTGGGGAGGGAGATAATGGTGAAGCTACTGGTGGAGATAGTGGTGGAGATAATGATGGAGATACTGTTGGAGTTGCTGGTAAAGGGTACCAGTCAGTTCATTCCATTCCAAACTCTCCTCCTTTCACCACCCCCCATTTTACTCCACCTCCCCAACCTCCCCCCACTTTACCTCCCCTACACTATAGGGGGATGCCACCCCTGTCACCACACCCTGCAAGTCGACAACCTACCACAAGTGCAGACCTCCTTCAGCTCATACAGTATATGGAGCAATGCAGACAACGGGACGACTATACCAGAAGACAGGAGGAGGACCGCAGACAACAGGAGGGGGACCGCAGAACATGGGAAGAGGACTACAGGAGACAGGAGGAGGAAACAATACGACGCACGGAGGAGGACTACAGGAGACAGATGGACGATGCCAAGTTCTCCGCCCTTGTCCAGGCTCTGGCCCACATTACCCCACCTGCTGCCGCACCTACACCTACCTCAACGGGGACAACACCCAATTCCACAACATCCTCCACCCCTACAGCTCCACCTCCACCACAGAAGGCTATCACCCAGAACCCGCCGCCCCTTCGCGCTGATGCCACCTTCCAGGTTTTAAGAGAATGGAGGCGTCGGTGGGACGATTACTCTATTATGGTAGACTTATCTAAATTACCGAGGGAGAAACAACTGATCCAGATGTGGATGTGCTTAACCCTGGATACACAGCGGCTTTTGGAACACACCTTAAGCATACCCCCTGACACCGACAAGACCGTTGACGCAGTCCTCGATGCACTTCAGGAGCACATCAAGAATTCTCGCAATGAAGCTCTCCGTCGCAGGGACCTGTTCAGTTGCAAGCAAAAACAGGGCGAGTCATTCAACAACTTCTACGTCCGCCTCTGCCACATCGCCGAAGAAATTGACGTCTGCCCAGGGAACTCTTCAGCCTGCAGGGAGACCCAACTCAAGATGGTCATTCTGATGGGCATACACGACGAAGAACTAGTACAGAAGCTGCTCTCCCTCGACGCCACCCCTTCATTACAGGACATCGTTAACACTTGCCGTTCCTACGAGGCCACTCGAAGCGCTACGTCAGCCATACGTGCCCCACCGTCCCAGGTTAATGCCGTGTCAGCGTACAAGCAGAACAATCTAGTTAAGCAACGCGACAAGTTCTCCACATCGCAACAGTCCTTGGCGTCGGCTGCCGCCTGCCAGCGTTGTGCTCGCCGGCACGACAAGAACAAGTGCCCGGCTGAAGACTACACCTGCACTAACTGCGGCCGTCATGGTCATAAGCCTAGGACTCCTGCTTGCCCTGCAGCCACCGCCCAGTGTCGTCGCTGCAACCATATGGGCCACTACGACAAATGCTGCAGATCTTCCAAGACGCCCGCCACACAGGACAACGCCGCTTCCTCTCACAACAAGTCTACAGCAAAGAAGACCTCAAGTTGTGAACGTGTGGGATCACCTGTTCAGGCACCCACACTGACATCCGTGAGTCTCACCTACAGCGGCACCACCAGAAAACTCCACATGCTTCCTGACACAGGTGCAGACATCACAGTGATCGGCCGACGACACCTCGACATACTTCGGATTCCTCTCAGCAGCCTACGACCTCCGCCTCCGACAACAACACTCAACGCGGATGGCTCTGCAATGGCTCCTGCTTTGGGGACGTTTCATGCACAACTCACCATCAGCAAACGCTCCTGTTCGGCCACAATCCAAGTCCGCGAGGGTGTTCAGACGCCACTTCTGGCCAAACGCCACTGTCAAGCATTGGCCATCATCTCAGCAGAATTCCCCAAGCCAATTCTACAGGTTAAACACATCTACAGGTGTAAGGAGCTACCCTTCACAGCCACCACGTCACCTGCACAAGCCAAGGAGTTCTTTCTTCGAGAGTTCAAGGACGTTTTGGTCTCCAAGGAGGATCTCCAGACAGCTCCACTCAAGCCTATGAAGGGTCCCCCAATGCGGATCCACCTCAAGGACGATGCCGTGCCATTTGCCATCTACACCCCGTGGCAGATCCCCTTTGCTTTCAGGGACAAAGTTAAGCAGGAGCTGGACTCGCTAGTGGCACAAGGTATCATCAAACCGGCCGGCGATGAACCTTCAGAGTGGTGCCACCCCCTCGTCGTCGTCGCCAAGCCCAACGCCGAAGTTTGCCTCACCATAGACCTCACCAAGCTCAACTGCCAAGTTTCCCGCCCATCCCACCCCTCACCGACGCCTTTCGAAGCGATCCGCAGTGTGGCCCCGCAGGCGAAATTCTTCACGACGGCAGACGCCCTGAGTGGATATTGGCAAATGGAACTTGCGGAGGAGGACCAGCATCTCACAACTTTCATCACTCCTTATGGCCGTTTCCAACACTGTAGAGGTCCAATGGGTTTCGCTGCGACAGGTGACGCCTTCTGCCTTCGCGGTGATAGGGCCCTCCAAGGGGTGCAAAATTGTGCCAAGGTTGTCGACGATGTGCTGCTCTACGACGAGGACTTCAACACACATCTTCAGCATATCCATGAAGTGCTCATACGGTGCCGCGACAGTGGGATCACACTCAACAAGGACAAGTTCGTGGTCGCCGCACCCAGTGTGAACTTCTGTGGGTACACGCTCTCAGGTGAGGGCATCTCGGCTGACCCTGGCAAAGTCGGAGCGATCAAGGACTTCCCGACACCAGCCAACATCACTGACCTTCGCTCCTTCATGGGTTTGGTGAACCAGCTGGCGGAGTTCACCCCCGACATCGCCACTGCCGCTCAGCCCCTGCGCCCCCTGATGAGCCCGAAGAGGTCGTTTATGTGGACCGCTGACCATGATGAGGCTTTCCGCCGGGTCAAGGCTGCCCTGCTCAGTCCACCCGTCCTGGCCCCATTCGACCCTTCCCTACCAGTGATTCTACAAACTGATGCATCCCGCCTCAATGGTATTGGATACGCCCTCCTACAGGATCATGGCAACAACCGTCTCCGCTTAGTTCAGTGTGGCTCGAGGTTCCTAAGTGACCCCGAGTCCCGCTATGCCACCATTAAGCTGGAGATGCTAGCCGTGGTCTGGGCCATGTCCAAGTGCAAGTTCTACCTCATCGGACTGCAACATTTCACCCTCATGACGGACCATCGCCCCCTCATCCCCATCTTCAACAACTACACCCTTGATGCGGTTGAAAATCCCCGCCCCCAACGTCTGAAGGAGAAAGTCGCACCTTACCTCTTCACAGCCGTCTGGCGCGCTGGCAGGTTGCTCTGCATCCCTGATGCGTTGTCACGGGCCCCTGTAAGCCACCCGACGCCAGAGGATGAGTTAGCATGTGCCGACGCCACGGTTTACCTCAGGTCCCTCGTGACTGTCAACGCCGCCGCCACCGACGTCAACTCTCCTTCACAGGACGCAGACAGGATGCTCCAGGAACTCCGAGACGCAGCCAGAGCGGACCCTGTGTACATCCGCCTGCGTGAGTGCGTTACTTCGGGTTTCCCCACCAATTGCTACGACCTGCATAACTCTCTACTCCCATTTTGGAAACTCCGAGACTACCTGTCAGCAGATGGTGAACTCGTCCTGTACGGAGCAAGGGTTGTGGTTCCTGAAGCCCTCCGCCGCTACACCTTGGCTCGCCTGCATGATAGTCACAGAGGCGTGGAGGCCACTAAGCGTAGGGCGCGACAGGCTGTCTTTTGGCCTGGCATCAACTCGGACATCGCCAATACAGTTCAAGCTTGTGAGCCGTGTCAGGTCTTACAGCCTAGTCAGCAGCAGGAACCCATGATCAACGACGACAACCCAACTAGGCCTTTCGAGTCTGTTTCAGCCGACTTCTTCGCTGTGGCGGGGAAATCCTTCCTCGTCGTAACAGACCGACTCTCAGGCTGGCCCGTTGTCGTACCCTGCAAAGGAGATACTACCGCTTCAAACACCATCAGGATCTTCTGCCGCTACTTCAGGGAAGTTGGTGTACCCCTCCGCCTACGTACAGATGGAGGCCCACAGTTTACTAGCCGTGAGTTCCGGGACTTCATGGAGCGTTGGGGAGTCAATCAATTGGTCTCTTCCCCACACTACCCACAATCCAACGGTCATGCCGAGTCTGCCGTCAAGTCCGTCAAACACCTCATACTGAAGACGGCTCCCTCAGGCAACATCGACTGTGAGGACTTTGACCGTGGACTGTTGGAGCTCCGCAACACCCCGAACTTCACAGGCCGCTCCCTGGCACAAATCCTGTATGGCCACCCACTACGGTCTTGTGTCCCTGCTCATCCCCAGTCCTTTGCAGCAGAGTGGCAAGCCAAGGCCGAGGACTGTGACCGCCGTGTAGCCGCCCACACTGCGGTGGTGCAGAGAAACTATGACCAGCACGCACGCCCCCTTCCCAGGTTGAGAGTCGGCACCACAGTGCGGGTCCAAGACCCGACTTCTCACCGCTGGGACAAGGTTGGGGTCGTCATGGGCTGCGGCAGGTCCAGGGATTATGAGGTTCGTCTCCCCAGTGGTAAGATATATTGGCGGAACCGTCGCTTCCTCCGCCCAGTGAATTCCCCTGGTGTTGAACCCCTCCCCCATAACCCTGAGATCCCTGTGTCTTGCACGGACCCAGAAAGAGAGTCCTTCACTTCCCCCATGGCCCAACGTAGGTCTGAAAGGCTCCTAGAAAAAGAGTCAGCTCGACAACGTCTTGCGAGCTTGAAGGGGGAGGGAGGTGTTGATATAGGTTAAGTGCACACATAATATATATACAGAGTGTACACATGCCTTAATCATATTGCAACATACACACATGTACTTTCAGGGCAATACTATTATTGTTTAACCCTTAATTAGCGGCGAGCAACATAAGTCGAGTTAAAAAAAGCTGGACTATGTGGCGGCGCTCGACATAGGTCGAGTGGCAATTTCAGCACGTAATGTGGCTGAGAGAGAGAGACAAGTGGTGGCAGGAGACTAGCGAGCGTATGACTGCTCCAGACCACCGCGGCGAACCTACTGACACAAATCTCAGCTCCCTCCTCCCTCTCTCACTCGCTACATACTCAATTATGTACCGAAAGTACCGAATTACCTGCTTTTTGCACTCGCGTTGCACGGTTATTGCAAGAAAACTATCCATCATACAAGGATCGTTATGGTGTCATTCGAAAGCTCTGTTTATGCCCTTTCAGGGATAGGTACTTGTTTTACGTTCTGGGTCTTATTTAGGCATGAAAATGATCACGTAAACAGCCCTATTTTGGCTAAAAACACCCCGCTGTGCGGTACATATAATAAACCGCATAGGCCGCTCGTAAGGTGTTAATATCCCATGATAATATACCGTACTCTGTAGTATCGGCAGCGTTGCACCAAATATATCCGGCACCGCTGCACATGTTTTCATCAGTAACATCCGGTCGGCACTCAGCATAGCAGTGCCACCCCAGCTCTGTATATCTTTGGCTAATAAGAACCTATAAACTTATCTCTGGACTTTTATTCTACATCCTTGTGCAAGAAAGGATTATCAAGGTTGTTGTAGCTTCACATGACAACCATACACACTTCACCACTAGACTTCCCCCCTTGAGGTGGTAGGGAAGGACCCTGCCCTTTTGAAAACGGGACGGTTTTGTGTTTGTAGTTATAATGGGTATCATTGTTCTTACTTTTTACAGTGTTATTTTGTGCTTCATTGACTCTGGGGGGTGGAGTGTTACGCCCCTTGTTACCTGTCTCACTTCGATGAGCAGACCCGCACCCACGAATCAAAGAAAGCCGGAGGTCAGCAAGCTTAGCTGCCTCCTCTACGGTCTTAGGGCCTTTTTCCTTCAGGTTTAATGTCAGGTCGCTGCCTGTGCACCGGAAGAACTGCTCCAACAAAAATAACTGCTTAACCTGATCAACTGTTGTCGCATTTTCAGACCGGAGCCAGTTCCCCATAGTGTCAGTCAGTTCCCGGGCATGTTCAAGGAAAGAGCTCTCCTTGCTCTTTACAACGCCCCGAAATTTCAACCTGTAGGTTTCTGGTTGCAACTCATAGGCCCGGAGCACAGCCTCCTTCAACACCACATAGTTAGTACAGTCCTCCAATGACAGCGAGTCATATACCTTGAGACCTTTCCCAACAAGCTTTGATGATACAAGGGCTGCCCACTTAATCTCCGGCCACTCATGCTCCCGACACTTCTTCTCAAACCGTGCAAAAAACTCAGTCACACCAGACTCATCGAACACAGGGACTAATTTAATCAAGTGCGATAAAGACTCAGACCCACGATGCCCAGAACCGAGATGCCGCCCTGTTGTCTCCACCCTAGATTTCTCAACATCCATCTCAGCACAGTACCTAGTTGCTTCAACCTGCAACTCTTCCTCACGTCATGCTGTCCTCTCCTCAGCCTGAATCTTAGCCATCTCCGCCCTCTCCTCAGCCTGAATCTTAGACATCTCCGCCCTCTCCTCAGCCAGAATCTTAGCCATCTCAACTTCAGGCTGGATCTTAGCCAACTCCAGTTGCAACAACATATCAGCAGTCAAACCCTGAGGGGGAGGAGCAATTATAGGAGACCCACCCAGTGGCTCACCCAGGGGCAAACCACGATGCCAGCGACTATCAGATTGCGGAAGCGTGCCAAGGTCTGGTAACCTAGGGGGCGCGATATGAGCAGAGTGGAAGGGAGGCTTGGATAAAGGCTCCCAAGCCCCCGCTCCACCCTGCAAACCACTGCCACCACCCAACACACAAGCCACCAGGTCACTCTTAGACATGCTGCCAAAGCCGACACGCCCCAGGACCGTGGCCAAACAACGCAGACCATAGCAATCAATCCCCTCCAACCGACTCGCTGTTACTGGTATCTCCACAAAGTTCCTCGCATCAGCCTCACAATTAATAACTCTGATGCCATCATTAAATTCCTGCTGCTGCTCAACACCCGTAGGCTGTACTGTCTGATTATCCCCGTTAACTGAGCTGTTGCTAGACATGGTGTATACTGAGAAGTGTGCAAGTTTATAAAAAAAAAAGTATCTATAATCTCTTATGCAAGCACCTATTCACTTAAAGTTATCTGAAGCCTCTTTATGTGTTATACTGCTTGCCAAAAAAAAATCTGTGTCCACTGTATTCCTCAATAAAAAAAATTACCACTATACTCCCACAGTATTTCTTAAGTTCACAAAATCCTAAGCAAGGTCGCCATTTGTTACGATCCAGGTTCTGCAAGACACGGGGCTCTTCATCATTGGACTAGATGAGGCTAAATGCAACAACGGTAACACTAGTTCCATCCCCTGCCTTAACCACTGGAAAACAAAACACCTATACCGCCCTGAGTCGTGCCTGGACAACGAGGTATTCTATGACTCGGTAAAAGGTGCACACTATAGGCTGATGATCACTGAAGCAGCCTATACTCATACAACATATGATTACTTTATTAAAGTATACAAGGAAAAAGATAGATAGCGTAATTGAATCGCAGCAACGATTTAATAGCAAACCGGAAGAAGGATAATTAACGTTACGTTAAATAATCAGTAAACTGTCACTCCTGTCTGAAAGAAAGTGAAACAAAGAAAGTCCTAAAGCATCATGCCGGAATCTTCTGCAAAAGTCAGATGCAACTAAGAAGTACGTATCGGATTCTGAACTGTGTATTATTACTGTTGGAACATATATAGTGTAGGGACATACGGTGTTATCTGGCACAGGTGTAATTATAAAACAGTCGGCAGTCTAAACTCTAACCACAAAAAGATGTGCTTTCTCCCACCAAGCACAAGCCTGCTCTGGTTGGGTCTCTCAGCAACAATCATGACTTACTATAAACATAAGGAAGAATAATGCTGCACACATATACACAATGAGATTATAAACCCTAATCGGGGGTCTGCCAGGTGGACGAAGTCTAGCAAGGGAGTCGTAGGCTAGGCTACCTGGGCCGAGCCACCTGCTCGGTAGCCTAGTGTCGTTCTCAAGTCTGTGCGCCTAATTACATTAAATGACGGGATGCTCTCTTGAGAGATCCAGGTCTCGTGTACCTGGTTCTCTCCTGGCGACCCTCCTAAGTCAAAAGCTAACGAGCTAGCACAGTGCTGAGTGGACTAGGCAAACGTCCTCACGCCAACACAGTGCTAAGCTCTAAGGTACACAGACAAGAAAATGACCTAGGCCTCCGCAGGTACTCGGTACAGTTGCATAGGCTCAACGAAGTCTATGCTCATAGGAAACTGCAACCTGATAGCCTCTCCCCAGTCTAGCATCGACTAACCTGGCAGACACCAAAGAAAATAAGGTTGGGGCAACACAATGAGTATGTCAAACCTCCCCAAGCCAAAATGGATAACCCTCTGATCCAAAATGCCTAACTATGTACATATAATATCTCTGAGAGCTCGCTGTATAATACAGTGACGGATATATGAAATCAACGTCAAGGGGAAGGGCAGTTAATTAATAGTAGGATATACAGAGAGAAGAAGGTAAGCAGTGGTAGAGAAAGTTCGCAATAGGGGAGTGAGGTGGGCTGATAGATTGCAAGGGGATGTTAGCGGTACAGCACTAAGAGGAGCTCTCAGGGAGACACAAGAACAGGAGCCCATACCACCGTCCCAGGACAGCGGCCGCCAATCACAGACGACTACGTCACCAGGCCGCAGGGCTGCAGAAGGCGCCAGGATCCACCAGCCAATCAAGGGCGCAGGAAAGCGTGAGAGCGGGAAAACACCTCGAGTGAGGGAGGCAACACATACCTACGCACGCACATATTACCACCACGCTCGCGCTATTCTCTCTCTCCCTCCACAATGCATCTTACATTCTACTAACGATATAAAATACTTCCCGTTGTCACAGGTGAAAATAAAGAGTATTTCTGGACTACCTGTGACACTATGATGCACTAGGAAGAAACTAGAACTTAATCAATAACCTACAGCCCATAACACTGCCTGGGGAGAGGGGAGAAGAGGATGGGGAGCCACGCTACCCCCTCGTGGTCGCTGGGGAGCTGACGTGCGTCACAATACATACGCATACATATACATACATATATAAGAACATAAGAACATGCAGTAAGTGTGCACATGCCCGTATACACAAACGCTCACGTATGCACACAAACATACATACATACAAAAACTGTTTTGGTAGAGTCAGGTGAGGAGTTGAAAAGGGTAAAGAGGGAACGGCCTACAGGTCCGTACAGGTAGGGTCAGGTAAAGCCTACTACAATGGGAGGTTAATCCTCGGTAGAGAACCAAAAAAAAAGATATAAAATCAGTAGAGAGAGCTTGGGGGAATTATAGTATATAGGACATTCTTTAGTGTAGGTGTGCGTGTGTGTGTTTGTTTGTGTGTGTGTGTGTGTGTGTGTGTGTGATAGAAGGCGAATTGTGGAGAAGCTGGGCATTCTATTGTTAAGGGTGGAAATACATGGATGAAGATACACGAACACTTAATAATAGATAATGCTTATGCATAGATTTAAAATAAGAAGTTGCGCTAGTGAGCAATATGTTCTCGCTCATATGTACGTATATTTACATACACATGTGCACATGATTATACAAATACACGTACAGTACATATATATATTATATACCTTATATTCTCAACCGGGCTCGAATCATTGACAGCACATACACACAGACATACATATACATAAATATATGCACATTTACATGCATATATGCACCTTCTCTAATCCACCTGATACTCTCAGCCGGCCTCGAACCACAAACAGTATACACTATAGACACATACATATATACATAAATAACGCATACATACATACACATATACGCACACATACATACACATATACTGTACATACATATATACACATATACATATATACAGATATACATAAACAAACTCAAGCAAATACATACATATATTCTAATACACACACGCACACACACTTATGCATACATTATTAAAGGTGGGCGCGTATATATGGTGTGACAGGCCGTTATTACACATTATTAATAATATTTACAATGGTTGGGATAGGACTATATTTATATCTGTCAGTTCTTGCTCTTTTTGGTTGGAGTGTGTTGAAGTGACGAGCTGCACGTGTTGGTCTAGGGGCGTCTGGTGGAAGTAAGTTTCTGTGTCGTGGGTGAACAAGCAGCTTAGATGCAAACTGTTTGAGTGTGTTGTAGTGGTGGGTTGAAAGTGCAGGTATGCTAAGGGTGGTGAGAGCTTCCTCGTACCCTGGATATGTGCCACCCAGGATGATCCTGCATGCCCTCCTCTGCACTCTCTCCAATTGACGTTGTTGTGTCAGGGTTAGAGAGGAGGACCAGGCGGGAGAGGCATAGGTGAGCTTAGGGAGTATGAAGATGTTATATATACTCTTCAGCTCATTCTCCGGCGCCCCCAGGGATCTCAACCGCCTTAGCATAAACAACTTGTATGTGGCGGTCCTGACTGTGGTAGTTACATGTTTCTTCCAGTTCAGCTTGTTGTCCACAGTGATTCTGAGGAGTTTGGTGGACTCAAAGAGCTGAAGGGGATGAGGACGTATGTGTGTGTGTGTGTGTGTGTGTGTTTAATACGTGGTTAAAATATAAATTAAGAGGAATGAAGAGAAGTTAGACAGGAAGGGTAAGGAGGAGAATGGTAGTTGAGATAGTGCCCCATTAGGTCCCCCCAAAGTTGAGTCAAATTAACTAATGAGAACCAAAATATAATACAATTAGCGTTATTGCGTAATCGTATCATCGTGGTTAAGAAGGGGATAGCTTGACGAAGATGAGGATGATGTGGAGCCCCTGTAGACACAGGAGGAAAAGGAAGACGATAATTATTTGAAGTTGTCGAAGCTATGAATATGTATAGGCTAAGTCAAATATATATGTGATAGAATATTATGTGAACAAATTTAATAGAAATAGAACAAGGAATGGGAAAGTAAAAGAAGACGAACCAGGAAGTATATGAAGCTTTGGTTATGGCACAATTGATAACTACTGGACAAACATTCCTGTATCAGAATAATGGATTGTGTCAGCAGAAGAAACGATGATGCCAGGGGACAATGACGTAAATGAAGATAAATGACTACGATTGATTTAAGGGAGCCCACCTCGCTTTTTCCTCTTTCTCTCCCTCTCTCTTTGGCTTGTATCCATTCGGCCCCCTTCAGCCTACTGTTTTAAGACGTTTACCCCCATCCAGATGTCAATATTTTCCTGGCGAGCGGTAGCGAGCCAGCATATATATATTTTTGATTTGACAGCAAGCTAAATTTGTACATTTTTACAATACTGACTCGCTATCGCCAGGATGAAATCGACACCTGGATGAGGATACACTTCGTAAAACAGTTGGCTGAATGGGGCCGAATGGATACAAGTCAGAGAAAGAGAGAAAAGGAGAGAAAAAGAAAAAAGTAGGTGACCCCCCTTAAAGAAAGGTTTGAGCTTGGCATATACTTAACATAGAACACGGGACGGAAGATATTAGCCTGTGAAGCTGTATACATTCACAAGTGTGGCTACAGCATACACATTACTGGTAGTTAAGGGGACAGTGGTTGTTTGTTTGGTCTATTAATTAATATATGTATTATTTTAGTTTCCTCCCTAGACCTCCATCAAGCTTAGACAAACACCCCCTAGATCCCCCTTCAAGATAGATTTGTACATTTTTCGGTATAACAATGTCACGGCCAAAAATTACAGGCTTGTTATCGCTCGCCAGGTAAATATTGACACCTCAATGGTAAGAAGGGTCCTGATATTGGCAAAAAAATGGGGTGAAAAGTCATAAAATCCCCAAACTAATGGAACCAACATCATAAAATCTCAAAACTAGTGGGGCTAAAAATTAGGGAGAAAGGGGTCCAAAAACTGTCTGTCTCCTCTTAACCCCTTCTGTACCGTCGACGCCTTCTTAATTTTACTCTAGCTACAAATAGACGATGTTGTGCAATTTAAGAAAGATCTGTGGTAGAAATAATGGTTAAGTGAAATAATTCAAACCATGTCAATTTCTGAATAATTCGTCTAATAATAGCCAGAATAAAGTTAATAGGACGGTCCCGGTACTGAAAGGGTTAAAAATTTATATTTGTTTCTATTAATATGTTTGTCCCTAGTCCTGTGTTACTTTATAATGCATCTAAGTATCGTCGCCTTTCTACTTTTAACCCTGTCAGTTGTTTTGTGACGCCGTTGTTGTTACTTTCTGGCTGTCATTATACTTAGCTTAGGAAGGACCTACAGGAGTCAGGTTATTAGTTGAAATAGTGCTATCCCCCTTTGATTTTTAGCAGTCTTTCTTAATCTGGATAAAGTCTTCTCGAGTTAGGCAGAATAAATGTAAGAAGGGCGCCCTTGTACTGAAGGGATTAAGCCTTTATGGAAAAACAAATAATTTGTCCATATCTTCCTGTTCACACTAACCTTTTCCTTTATCTGCAGTTATTTGTTTGCTTTTTGATTAACACATTTTGTAAATCCTTCATTCACGACCAACCTATACTCCGCTCTCTCTCTCTCTCCATTCAAAAAGATTTTGATAAACTGCCTCATTGCAAGCTAATGTCAAAAGTGAGTGCACTAGGTATCAATTCAGAGGTCACAAGTTGGATAGAAAGTTGGCTAACAGGTAGACAGCAACGAGTGGTAATCAATGGTGTTTCCTCTGAGTGGACTCCAGTCACTTCTGGAGTTCCACAGGAATCTGTCCTTGGCCCACTTCTGCTGATCATATACTGTATGTCAATGACATCAGTATTGGTCTGTTTAGTGTCATCTCCAAGTTTGCAGACGACATGCAGCTTGGAATGAATGTGAAAGATCCCAAAGGGGTTGAACAGCTCAGGATGAACCTTAACAGACTGGGTGAATGGTCGGAGACATGGTAGATGCCTCGAAAGTTGGAAAAGTGCAAGGTGATGCATATCGGCCAAGTCAGGCTATTCGCAATTGGGAATGCTTCTGGAGGTGACTGACTTGGAAAAGGATTTGGGTGTTCTGATTAGCAGTGACCTAAAGGTAAGCAGTGCATTGAAGTCGAGAAGAAAGCTGAAAAAAAAAAATGGGCTATATTAAGAGGCAATTTAAGTATAGAAATAAGGAAATAGTCCTCACCCTTTACAACGCTCTGACACGGCCTCTCCTAGAGTATGCTGTTAAATTCTGGTCTCCAACACTCAGGAAAGATGTAGAGCGACTGGAATGAGCACAAGCTAGGGCTACAAAACTTATTCCATTGATTAGAAGACTGTGCTATGAGGACCGGTTGAGAGCTCTTAATCTCTTTCCGTTGAGACACAGTCTACAAGGTCAGTTCATTGAAGTTTTAAAAATATTTAATGGGTTTGACAACTGGATTATAGCAAAATGTTTAGCCTCAATATGAATACAACACGCAACCATGGCTGGAAATTAGAATTGACAAGTGTCAGTACTAGTATTTGTAGAAACTTGTTCACATATATTATCTGTTCTACCTGGAACAAACTGCCCTCAGAAGTTGTAAACAGTTCTTCAATAGAGCAGTTCAAGAAGAGAGTAGATAGTATTTTGCACATTCTGTAATGAGAGTAGTGCACTAAACAGTCTCTCTACTTTCACTTCGAGTATCTCCCCAGAATGGACCGCAAGGTCCATGAGATACTACTATTTCTTGTAATTCCTTGTAACTCTCTCTCTCTCTCTGATCCAATCAACTGATGAAGATTGGATAAATATGAATTAATCAGTTTGTACAGTAAGTGTAATTTTCCTTTCTAACTCATTTGTTTCTATACTCTATACAATATTTCCTTGTGGGCATTTCCTCACCCATAAAGTTACACTTCATCGTATTCTCCATTCTCCGGTACATCTTTTTAGCCGGAGCGAGCGGAGGGTGGGGAGAGAGACTTCTACTTTTCTGTTCTATTTTTTCACTATAGGCTAAACTGTCCCTGTCTAGTACTGTATATATTATTAAGGCCGGACCACCTATTTAGGACCGCAAGGTCTGTGTGGTCTGAGTATCTGTGTAACTCTGTAACTCTCTGTCACACACCTCCCGTTCCTCCCTATTGATCCTTCACCTCCCCTCCCCCCCTTACTCCTCTCTCACAGCCGTATCCACATAGATTTACAACATTCCTCAGACTCATATTATTTTCCCTTTGTCCTTAACGAATTTTCCCTTTCACTTTTCCAAACACCTTCGTCACGTATCTTTGTTTATTTTCCTATCTCCCCTTGACAGCTCATTATCGCTAGATTCTTCAATTATTGTATATATTAATTTTTCTCTTAACACCGTCTCCTTTCTGTCAGAATTTATTTACCACCTCTTGCACACTCGCTCATACTGTTCTCGTAATTTAATTTTGGCTGTTTCACTGTTTGTTTTGCTTTTTTTGTTTAGCTTTAGCTTCCACTCTCCTCCAATTGGAGTCCTGCTATCTCTACTGGAATTATTACAACCTGACCACCTCGCTTAGATCGTAAGGTTTGTGTGGCCAGTGGATCTATGTGAATATATGTTAATTAACTCTCCAGATATAGCATTTATATAACCACTTCACCACCAATTCGTAATTTTCACCATATTCTGGTTACCATTAGACGATTTCCTTTAACTTGTAATCTACCTATACGACTCAAATGGGTAAATATGATTTCAATAATCCCTTTCTGTAACATAGGTCCTTCTTAGACTGCATAATATAAATCATCTAATTTTAGCCAGCATCAAAGTTATAAAGGGGTTAACTGGCTTGCGGATTCAATGAACAAGGAAGTCTGCAGTGCAAGTGACAGATAGCAAAAGGAGACCGTTCGTCACTCAATAATTCGATATTTTATTCACCATTTGTTTTCCTTGCACGTTCTGTCATCGTTAACCCTATTCTTCCTCCGTGTTCTCATAATCCCATTTTCTGTTAATAAACATTCATACATTTTCTACTGTGATCATATTCCATTATACATAAATTTCATCTATCTACGATATTTTTCTTTTTCCAATTTATACTGTATATATCACGCTCATTCCCATATTATATCGTCTTAAAATTTCATATTTATGTTCAATCTTAAGAACCATCCATCATTTACACGATCGTTACTCTTTAATTTCAATATTGCATCCACTCATAGATTATTTTATATCTCATGCACGATGGTAACTCTTCAATTTGTCTGTGCCATTGTTGTGGGCGTGATGAGCTTTCTGTGTCCCCCTTGGTGGTGGAGGATGTTCCTTGTCGCCAAGGTGGTGGCACTTGCACGTTTCTTGAGAAGGCTGGTTATATTTATCTTATGTGAGGTTTTGTTACTTATTGTTATTAGTATTATTTGTATGTATGATATTCTTGGGGGAGGGTGCGAGGGAGGAGGCTGGTTTTCTTTTTATTTTGTGAATTTCTACGTTTCTTATTATTCTTAGTGTTAGGTGTTGTTTTATTCTATTTTATTGTGTATACTATTTTTTGTGCAGGGGGGGGGGCTCTCTCTACCTCGGTTTTATTTCATTTTGCGTTTACTTTTATTCCTGTTTAGTGTTTTATCTAATTGTTTTGTGTTATATTTGCACTTTCTGTTTGTCTTTTACTTTCGGCGCCAATGAAATTTGCTGTTGGAGTTTTTTTTTTCATTCGTGCATTCATTTTGTCTAGTGTACCAACCTTCTCTATTTTCCTTCTCTATTTTCCTTCTCGATTTTACGACCGTTCCTCTTCAGCTTTGATATCGTATTCCACCCCCTTCCATATAATTATATGTTCGTCTTGCACAGTCCATTATCAACTTGAATCTGTCATCTAGTAAAATCAATCCCTATTTATGTTCATATATTTGCATAATTCAATACCAATCTGTCATCAAATTTCATACAACTCCCCCTCTTCCTCCCATTTTCCATCATGTTTTCTTGTTAAAAAGCTGCGAGGTCTAGGCTTGCCTTAAAACCTATCGTACCATTTAGGTGTCTATTATTTTACGGCGAGCGAAATTGATCCTGCCTCTTCGGAGAACCTGGCCTCCGGCCGGGGCATTTTTCTACTGAGAAATACTCACATTTATCTAGTAAGGGGGTCTTGGGGGAATTTGTATGCTTGATTGAAGGCTAGGAAGGAAACTTGAAAACAATGGAAATATATAAAATAAATTATATATAAATAAATAAATATACTGTAGTATATATATATATATATATATATTGGGATGACGGGCCCCAAACCAACGATACACCGAGTGGCCAGCAAAACCACCCAGGCAACCTCAAAATCCCAGGACAGGCAACGAGGACATCTACCTGAGTTCCCCCTCCGAGTACACCGGAATCTACCTGAGTTGACCATGCCCAGCCGTCCACCCCAAGTTCTCTCTCACACCCACAGCCCTCCAAGAGAACGGAGTACCCTCTCAGCCAGTCACAAGCCGTATTCCTCAGCCAACCACAACCGCCCTGGGACCACTAATTAGAACCCTCCTTTTACGTAGCCTCCACCAGAAGTGACGCTCCCTGTATTATTCCGCCAGATTTGGAATATGATGAACACTCCTTTATGCATTCTACTCACCAGCGCCCCGAATATTACAGGGACAAATGGACCTGATAGTGCCTGGCAACTCCATGCCCCCGAGGATACAGACACAATCCTCTATATATATGTACTCAGATAATTAGAAGGCCTGCAAGACAGTTGCTACATGATAAGCCTTGAGTATTTTCTAATTTTCACAGCAACTCTGGACCTTCCAGTTGCCCCATTAAATATTGTAATATTACCTTGTAACCAGGCCCAAATGATAATACCTGAGTTCCAAGGCTAGAATGTATAGGTACCTCGCAACAACCCCTTTTCCTCTCTTCTCAAAACCCCTTTTTCCCAGAGTTCATTGACACCTGAAGCAAGAATAAATTGGCATAGGACCTCAGACAAACCTGAGGAAAGTATGCAAACCATCACCTACTGACTAGTCTAACCCCCTTCAGGATTCAGGCTTTTTGGTATGGTGGTATCTACGGTTTGCCCCAACCTCCGCCCCCTGCCCCTCGAGAGTGCCTCCTGACGTAGCACCTTCCGGATTACTGAAGGGTTAGCCGTCTGCTGCCCAGCGCCCTGAACCGAGGACCTCTGCTCAAGCTACGTACATAGGCCTGGACCTAGGACCCCTGCTCGACTTACATAAACAGGCCTAAAACCAGGACCCCTGCTCGAGGAGGTAACCAGCCGTGCAAGATTGGCTACTACCCACTATGCCGGCCAGACCAGCCCTCTCGTCAGTGTCATTAATATATATTCATGCCCCCACGCTTGCAGATTTACTGACTACGTGTATGTTGATTTATTATTTGTGAGTTGAAGTCCCAGTATATTCCGTGATCAATCCATTTATATAATCGCTCTTTACCTAGAACATACGCCCCATTTTCCAACGAGTGCATAGTGTAATTCCTTTATTCTATTATTAAGTAATCGCATATGAAATATATCTTACGGACGTGCTTTTATGTTCTTGTAAATCTTGATGTTGTGATATTTCGAATACCGTGTTTAGGAATTCTTTCCTCTGTGTTTCGTCTCACTTTCATCCACCATACACTAATTGTATCTGTGTATTTGATTCACCTCGCAGCTGTTAACCCATTCAGACCCGAGCCTGGTACTATTTGTTTTGAGTATCAATGAGTAGGACTTCGTCGCCTACGTCCATGTACTAATTGCGCCTGTACATTTTATGCACCACGCCTTACCAACCCATTCAGGACGAGTATGATATTGCTTTAAATATCAATGAGCTAAACTTCGTCATTAGCGACAATTTAATTACTAAGTACGATCTTTCGATCGAGATCTGTTAACCAGTGCAAATCTAACGTATTAAGATTTAATTGTAACACCTATTCCAGCCTGAGTCTATTAGAACTCTTTTAGTTATTTTGTTTATCTTTGTGTGTTGTCTTAGTCGCGAATATTGAAGATTACATCTTGATCTAATTAATACCATCCAGTAGACATATTAAAATCCATTTCTACTCCTACCAAATTCACGTTATTACTTTGCTTTGCCTAAGAAAAATATAGAAACACAAATTCCTAAGTTTGGTTCGTTATCGTAGCATATGTTCAAAAATATAATTCTGTGATAAGATATAAATTCCCTTTTGAGCTATTTTGATACTTCTCATTTATTACAAATAATAATCTCAGTCCCTTTCGGTAATTTAAATTCACCTTGCATTCCGCCTAAGAATATCGTTGCACTAACTAGAAACAGTATTTATTACTATCTCAGTTCACCTGGTGACCTTCCCAGTGACCTGACCTGAGAGCAAGCTCACGTAGTCAGTTTCTATAAAGTTCAGCTGAGCCGTACGCGTGACTCACCTAGACCCCCCTGTGACAATATCTTTATAACCTCAACTCTCTACATTGTAACTCTAGGATCATTCCCTAGGGCATTGAAGTCTTTTTGAAGTACGGAAGATACGGGACTCTCATTTATTATTGCATTGAAGGTTAAGGATTATTCTTGTACATTATGCCCTTATGTATACTTTCCACATGATCTGATTTAATACTAGACTCTCACCATTGAGTTATTCTGGTATTAGTAACATTGTTCTGAAGTAAGGACAATTTATGTAATTATATTTGTTACTATTGTTGGATCTTCCTTTATGATCCTTATTATTATCATAATCTCATGCTTACCAAATAAAACCTTCATATATGTTCTTCCTTGTGTTGTTATTTAGTATTATATTGAACCTTTGAATACCATTTTTACTGCATATAGAACCTACTAGGTACGTTCCTGTCAAGTATATTTAAGTCCATCAACCCAGAAGTGGATTGTTTTACGGACTGTATCAAGGGAACTAACTTATCAGGACCTGGCACAACACTGGTAGCCAGCGGTGTCTTGATACGGCGTACCAGTACGGATATTCTAGCAATTAAAAAAAAACAAAAATCGGTATTCAATTGACAATATCCTGCTCTCATCATGGCAGCAGCACTCAGGTTCGAAATTCCGGTCTTTAAAACCGAGGAGCATGACATCTATACTTACCTGGAAATAGTCAAACCTATCCTAGACATGATGTTTAGGGAAGATGACGCTTCCAAGATACACACAATTGTACTTAAGCTGGGAAAGTATGCATCAAAGGTATCAGGATACGTGGGTGATTATATGCCAGGGTTGACATGGACCCAATTCGAAGTTTATGTCAGATCAGCTGTTAGCCCCATATTAGGTCAGACGATTGCGGACACAAAGTTTCATGCAGTCACATATACTGGCGATTTAGATGGGCCCATCGACAAGCTGCAACAACTGGCAATGAACGCTTTCCATGAAGAAACAAACGCACAGAGAAGAAAACTAGTGTTCAAAGCTCCAGTCAGGATCCTCCCTGACCCTGTGGCCAGACATTTCTACATCATAGACCCCACCAACTATGATGCAGACCTGCTCACAATTAAGAGGATCATGGCAATGCATAACCCACAAGAACCAAGTCAACCCAGCACCACCAACAAGATAGCCGCAGTGATTAGCAAAGTCACTACTCACCCTACTCCTAGCCCTCTCATTAACAGAGGCCCTGCAGTTCCCAGACCCTCAGACAGAATTGAAGAATGGTCACGGATACACCCTGCTGACTGGAAGCCTTGCAACTCCACATGCTTGCTTTGGTCAATCAAGAGGTCCTTTGGGGAACTCACAAGGAAAAGGAACGGAGACCCAAGTTGGTGGGCCCAAATACAGGTGTCCGCTATCACGGAAGATAGCATGGCGGGCATCGAAGAAGAAGACATGGAAGACGCCCCCGAGATTTCAACGCATCAGCCGGAACAAATCCAAACAGAAAACTTGGATTTTTAGCCTGCCCCCCCACACAAATCGTCGCGACCATGGCGGGGGCTCATGACAATACACCCCAAGGAGGACTTCCGGTGTATCACAAACTCACTCTGAATGGGGTGAAAGTGCGGCTCTTAATTGATACAGGGGCTTCCCGTTCCTGTCTTTTCCTTCCCTTTTTCCAGAAACATACCAACAGTTTCGGAGACATTGTGCCCTCCCACATAATCTTAATCAGTGCCAACGAACAGGTTATTCCCAACCTGGGTCAAACTCTTCCATTGCACGTCCAACCCCCCCTCCCCCATCAAGGGGTGCAACACTCATTTGTAGTGTACCCCAGTGACGCCAAATATGACGGCTACTTAGGGCTAGATTTACTAGCAGCCCTTCACACCTCCATAGATTGTTGGCGCATGACTTTGTCTTACGACTATCAGTCCGAAAAAAACAAAAAAACAACAACAAACCCCAACCCCCCCTAACGTCAAACAACCTAAATCTGTCGCCCCAACCTCCAACCCTCCAGGCGACACACAAGCAGTGCCACCTAAATCCCTTCCGACCAACCCTACCAATGATGTCACTGCCTCTAAAGCCCTAGCCAATCACATTGAAATCTTCCCTAATTCTGAATCCTCACCATCACCCAAATACCCCTTTCCACCTAACCGTTGCTTAAATGACCCTTCCCAACCCACACCCATCCTGAACCTCATTCCTGCCCTACCCAGATCCTTTCTCCTGCCATAATCTCTAAATCAACAACCATTCCACCTCATCATGAACAATGGATTCCTTTGGCATCCAGATTCCAAGGGCCTGCCCTTCTGACCCCCCACCTCCGAAACCCTTTCAATGGGGCCTGCCTAACCGCTCCCACTTTGCTACCTCAACACATAAATTGCATTAGAATTGCTAACATATCAGAACAACCTATCAAGCTACCCAGAGGTTTAGAAATTGGAGTGCTAGAAATGTACTCCGAGGAACAAACCCCACCTGTTGATCCCTCCCTCCCCTTTTCCAACCCTCTCCCTGACATACCCCCTACTCTAACCTACCACCAACAGTCAGACCTCAAAAACCTTCTTCTTTCCTTTCAAGATATTTTCGCCACTTCCAACCGAGATATGGGTAACACCCAAGTCTTACATCACCCCATTCAGACCGTGGGCCACCCCATCAAGCAACCCATTAGGAGGAAAAACTCCATCCAAAGACTCGAAGAAGAAAAACAAGTCCAAGATATGCTCACAACAGGAATAGTTAAACCCTCCCATAGCCCTTAGTCTTCACCTGTGGTGCTCGTCAGAAAGAAAGACGGATCCACCAGATTATGTGTCGACTATCGCCAGCTAAATGACGTCACCATTAAAGACGCCACTCCCCTTCCTAGGATCGACGACTCTCTCGACTCTCTACAGGGAGCCAAATGGTTCACTACCCTAGACCTGCAAGCTGGTTATTGGCAAGTACCTGTCCTACCAGAACATCAACACAAAAACGCATTCTCCACTAGCCAAGGGAAACTATATGAATTCATTGTACTTCCGTTTGGACTCTGCAACGGACCAGCCACCTTTTCCCGACTAATGGAGTCAGTGTTGCAAGGTTTAACCTGGGAAACATGCTTGGCATACCTCGACGACATCATCATGTTCGGCACTACCTGGGCAGAACATCTCCAACGCCTTAAACAAGTATTCCAGAGGATTAGAGAGGCCAACCTGAAACTTAAACCATCCAAATGTACCCTGGCCCAAAAACAAGTGAACTTTTTGGGTCACGTAGTATCAGAAGATGGTATCGCTCCAGATCCAGCAAAACTAGAAGCCCTCAGTAAAAATTCTCCCCCCCCGCCCCCCACCAACGTAAAAGTCGTACGTGCTTTCCTCGGCCTGTCCTCTTACTATAGAAGATTCGTAAAGAACTTTGCAACCATTGCTAAACCTCTGCACGACGGAATAGGTGCAGTTCTCGGCCAAACCTGTGACGGGAAAGAACACATAATTGCTTGTGCAAGCCGCTCCTTGAACCCTGCAGAAATCAATTACCCAGTCACCAAGAGAGAATGTTTGGGCCTTACAACATTTTAAAGCCTACCTGGCCGGAGTGAAAGTCACAGTCATAACAGATCACCATGCATTGCAATGGCTAAGAAAATCAGATACCAAAAACGCCTTAACGGTTCGTTGGAGAGAATCCCTGGAAGAGTTTGACCTAGATATAATCTATCGACCAGGGAAATTGCATACAAATGCGGATGCCCTTTCTCGCCTCCCCCTGCAACATCAACATGCCAAAGAGGAGGAATACCCCTCTCACACCATCCACCACCAGGACCAAGCAGAAAATAGCCAACAAGAATTATTAAGCAACTACCAACGACAACAAAGGCCCGACTGGATCCCTAGATTTTGTTTTAACCAACTATCCAGACGGGGGGATAACCTGTTCACTCTAGAGGGAAAAATTGTGATCACCCCCCAAAACGCATTCCCAACTATGCAATCAGTACACATGGATAATGGCATCCATTTAGCTCAAAAACGCCTCATCGCCACTTTTCAACAAGTATACTGGACACCCTCTCCCTATCTAACCGCCAAAAAGATAACAGAAGCCTGCATGGCATGTGCCTTAGGAAAAGACAGAACCAGGACCCACAGGAAAATTAGTTGCATCTAAACCATGGCAACTCCTTGCAGTCGACGTCATGGGACCTCTCGAAAATAGCCATGGACACAAATACATCATCACCTTCGTCGACACCTACTCCAAGTATGTAATAGCCTGCCCAGCTAAAGAACACTCCGCTGTTGCAGTTGCAGAAGCACTAATCCAACACGTGTTTCCCTACTTCGGATTACCAGAAGCCAATCACTCCGACAATGCCCCAGAATTTACCAGTCATGTGTGGTCACAACTATCACTGATGTGTGGCTTCAAAATCAGTCATTCTTCTCCCTACTGGCCCCAAGGGAACTCCATCTGCAAAAGGAGCCATAGAACCATTGCAAATCAGATCCGAACCCGGCTGCAACAAATGGACTCTAAAGACTGGTCCAGCCAAGTAAGGATTGTGCAATGGGGCATCAACACCTGCCCAAGAGAAGATGGAATTACCCCCCACGAACGAGTTATGGGAGTAGCCCCCCTTCTCCTCCCATTACGTCATCTGGCTGTACCGTAAGAACCATCCTCTAATTTCGACCAAAATCTATTACACCTCAAGAACCGACTTCGTCAAATCAGATATGTGCAAGATCTCCAACCTGATGAGACCCCCAGAGCTAGCCCACATCACATTGGTGACCTCGTCATGATTGCACACCTGCCAATTCCCTCCAAAATGAAACCTAGATTCAAGGGCCCCTTTGAAATCCTATCTGTGCCCAACTGTTATCAAATTACCATTAATTATTTTGGGGAACCACGCACGTATCGTAACAGGCATGTACGTAGATTTCAGCCTATCAATGACAATGATGTAATGCTTGCTAATCCAGATCAGCATGACAATAATCCCAACTTAGAATCCACAGAGTCCACCCTTCCTGAGCTACTTCCTCCTTCTTCTCCCTCTCGTCAATTCAAACATCCTTCTGATCTAAACAAATCACGTAAGCCTGTACCAACCACCCCTAACCCTATGCAACATACTCCAGTTCCTACACCTACCCCTCCTATCCCCACCCGCACAGTCTCTGCCCCACCCCTACTCTCTATTACGACCACTATCCCTGCTCCCACTGCACCTTCTCACTCCTCAACTGCCCAGCCATCACCTTCTATAACCCTACCTTCATTCTCTCAATCATCAGGTACTCAACCAACCACTCCTATCACTCTCAATCTACCTTCAACTTCTCGACCCCAGGCTAGTCCTTACACCCCTAGTGAAAAACCTCAACTCCTTCACCTCCTCCTGCAATACCTCCACAAATTACTTTACCTAACCCTCTTATCCCTGTCATAACTAAACCAACTTATGCCTCCAAACTAAAAACTACTTCACGCCCCCTCTACACTAGCACTCAATCCTCTCCTTTGATCAGACCGACCCCACAAAAACTAAATCAGCCTCCTCTCACTCACAGCTCAGCTTTTTCCCCCTCCCCTCGGTCTCGTGTAGCTCGTGCACCTGTTCTAACATCATCTAAATCCTCAGTATGTACGAGATCTGGCCGACGTGTGACACCACCTCAATGATGGGCCCCCACCTTCAAGCCCACCTACACTAAAGGCACCCGACCAACCCAGCCCCCAACAGTTAGTGAGACTAGGCCCAGCCAGCAACGCACTAACAAGACCGTCACTACACCTTCAACCTCCGTCACGACCAGAACACCTACCAGTACTCCTGCAGCCACGCCAACACAACCATCAACCCCTCCTCCACAAACCCAAGAGGCCACCATGAAAGTTATAAGAGTGGTTTCTCTACAAAACAAAACACCAGTCCCCATCGACACTACGGCTAGCCTGCTGCAGCTCGCCAGAGTATCCAACAACGACTTGCAGGTCAAAGTAACAATGGACCCCAACAAACCTACTAATGTCCCCTCTGCAGCATGGTTCCTCATCCTAGGATATGCCTCAACCCTCACCACATCACCTACATCCAAGACCTACCAAATTAGATCGCGAAGTCGCGACTTTTTTAATAACGAAGGTGGTGAGATGACGGGCCCCAAACCAACGATACACCGACTGGCCAGCATAACCACCCAGGCAACCTCAAAACCCCAGGACAGACAACGAGGACATTTACCCGAGTTCCCCCTCCGAGTACACCGGAATCTACCTGAGTTGACCATGCCCAGCCGTCCACCCCCCAGTTCTCTCTCACGCCCACAGCCCTCCAAGAGAACGGAGTACCCTCTCTGCCAGTCACAAACCGTATTCCTCGGCCAACCACAACCGCCCTGGGACCTCCTTTTACGTAGCCTCCACCAGAAGTGACGCTCCCTGTATTATTCCGCCAGATTTGGAATATGATGAACACTCCTTTATGCAATCTACTCACCAGCACCCCGAATATTACAAGGACAAATGGACCTGATAGTGCCTGGCAACTCCATGCCCCCGAGGATACAGACATAATCCTCTATATATTATGTACTCAGATAATTAGAAGGCCTGCAAGACAGTTGCTACATGATAAGCCTTAAGTGTTTTCTAATTTTCACAGCAACCCTGGACCTTCCAGTTGCCCCATTAAATATTGTAATATTACCTGGGAACCAGGCCCAAATGATAATACCTGAGTTCCAAGGCTAGAATGTATAGGTACCTCGCAACAACCACTTTTCCTCTCTTCTCAATACCCCTTTTTCCCCGAGTTCATTGACACCTGAAGCAAGAATAAATTGGCATAGGACCTCAGAAAAACCTGAGGAAAGTATGCACACCATCACCTACCGACTAGTCTAACCCCCTCCAGGATTCAGGCTTTTTGGTACGGTGGTATCCACGGTCTGCCCCAACCTCTGCCCCTGCCCCTCGAGAGTGTCTCCTGACGTAGCACCTACCGGATTACTCAAGGGTTACCCGTCTGCTGCCCAGCGCCCTGAACCGAGGACCTCTGCTCGAGCTACGTACATAGGCCTGGACCTAGGACCCCTGCTCGACTTACGTAAACAGGCCTAAACCCAGGACCCCTGCTCGAGGAGGTAATCAGCCGTGCAAGATTGGCTACTACCCTCTATGCCGACCAGACCAGCCCTCTCGTCCCCCTGCCCTCCCAAATTCTTAAGTGTTTCTGTGTCTCTCTTTGTTGGTTATTGTTGTGAGGTATTGATTATGTGAATATGTGAACCGTGCTGTGCCCTGGATTAATTGTGATCTGTGCCCTAGATCACGTACCTGCATAATAAGCTTCATCCTTCTGAACCTGTGTTATTCTGTGTTAATTTTGCATGAACCCTTGATCCTTATTGAAGACTATATTTAATTCATAACTTACGCATACGTTACATATCAGTGTCATTAATATATATTCAGGCCCCCATGCTTGCAGATTTACTGACTACGTGTATGTTGATTTATTATTTGTGAGTTGAAGTCCCAGTATATTCCGTGATCAATCCATTTATATAATCTCTCTTTACCTAGAACCTACGTCCAATTTTCCAACGAGTGCATAGTGTAATTCCTTTACTCTATTATTAAGTAATCGCATATGATATATATCTTATAGACGTGCTTTAATGTTCTTGTAAATCTTGATGTTGTGATATTTCGAATACCGTGTTTAGGAATTCTTTCCTCTGTTATTCGTCTCACTTTCATCCACCATACACTAATATTATTGTATCTGTGTATTTGATTCACCTCGCAGCTGTTAACCCGTTCAGACCCGAGCCTGATACTATTTGTTTTGAGTATCCATGAGTAGGACTTCGTCGCCTACATCCATGTACTAATTGTGCCTGTACATTTTATGCACCTCGCCCTACTAACCCGTTCAGGACGAGTCTGATATTGCTTTAAATATCAATGAGCTAAACTTCGTCATTAGCGACAATTGAATTACTAAGTATGATCTTTCGATCGAGATCTGTTAACCAGTGCAAATCTAACGTATTAAGATTTAATTGTAACACCTATTCCAGCCTGAGTCTATTATAACTCTTTTAGTTATTTTGTTTATCTTCGTGTGTTGTCTTAGTCGCGAATATTGAAGATTACATCTTGATCTAATTAATACCATCCAGTAGACATATTAAAATCCATTTCAACTCCTACCAAATTCACGTTATTACTTTGCTTTGCCTAAGAAAAATATAGAAACACGAATTCCTAAGTTTGGTTCGTTATCGTAGCATATGTTCAAAAATATAATTCTGTGATATAAATTCCCTTTTGAGCTATTTTGATACTTCTCATTTATTACAAAAAATAATCTCAGTCCCTTTCGGTAATTTAAATTCACCTTGCATTCCGCCTAAGAATATCGTTGCACTAACTAGAACAGGTATTTATTACTATCTCAGTTCACCTGGTGACCTTCCCAGTGACCTGACCTGAGGGCAAGCTCACGCGGTCAGTTTCTAAAAAGTTCAGCTGAGCCGTACGCGTGACTCACTTAGACCCCCCTGTGACAATATCTTTATAACCTCAACTCTCTACATTGTAACTCTAGGATCATTACCTAGGGCATTGAAGTCTTTTTGAAGTACGGAAGGTACGGGACTCTCATTTGTGGATCATATATACTTTAATTAATTTCATTGGGGGTGTTGTGGTGAGATTAATAAAAATAAAGATTATTATTGCATTGAAGGTTAAGGATTATTCTTGTACATTATGCCCTTATGTATACTTTCCACATGATCTGATTTAATACTAGACTCTCACCATTGAGTTATTCTGGTATTAGTAACATTGTTCTGAAGTAAGGACAATATATATAATTATATTTGTTACTATTGTTGGATATTCCTTTATGATCCTTATTATTATCATAATCTCATGCTTACCAAATAAAACCTTCATATATGTTCTTCCTTGTGTTGTTATTGAGTATTATATTGAACCTTTGAATACCATTTTTACTGCATATAGAACCTACTAGGTACGTTCCTGTCAAGTATATTTAAGTCCATCAACCCAGAAGTGGATTGTTTTACGGACTGTGTCAAGGGAAATAACTTATCAGAACCCGGCACAACATATATATATATATATATATATATATATATATATATATATATATATATATATATCGCATCTCTCTCGCTATTCTATCGCTACTATAATAATCAGTGTTCCTCAGAGCTATCCCAGTGCATACCACCTCCTTTACGTAGGGCACGTGGTACCCGTCTTGCAACTCAATCCCACCCCTACTCTGTGCAACTCTCCAACCCAAGAGTGAAACGTTACTCTCAAACTTTCTTCTACTCAACATCTGAGCTCTGGAACTCTCTCCCAGAATCAGTTTTTCCCTCTTCCTATGACTTAAATTGCTTCAAACTCCGTGTGTCCAGGCATTTTGGCTCGAACGTCCCTTGATTTTGGCCCTGTCACTCTTTCAACTATGGGGGAGGCACTCGCTATAGGCAGTTATGCCTTTTGCCTCCCTCAATCACATAGAAAAAAAACAAAAAAAAAACAATATATATATATATAATATATATATATACTGTATATTCATGTATATATATATATATATATATATATATATATATATATATATATATATATACATATATATATATACATATATATATATATATATATATATATATATATATATATATATATATACCAGTATATACTGTATATACAGTATATATATAGAGTACACAACATCCCCTAAAACATCCTATCATCAATTTAAATTTTCCATCTACAGGTTCAATATTTCAGCCACTCTCTTTTATTTCACATTTAATCCAAGTAATATAACCTTCATTACCCAATCACACTATGTTTTCCCTTTCTCTCTTTTACACGATCGTCATTCATCAACTACCATCTTTCACCCCACCTTCCACGGGCGAGGAGAAGACAGCCTTCGTCAGTTCTCAACCACTGTAATCAGTTTGGGACTCACATCACCCCTTGGATAACTGTAGGTATCTGTGTGTGTGTGTGTGCGTGTGTATGTGTGTGTGTGTTCAGGCTTCAGAATATACCTTGGATAACTATGTGTGTGTGTGTGTGTGTGTGTGTGTATGTGTGTGTGTGTGTGTGTGTTCAGGCTTCAGAACATACCTTGGATAACTATGTGTAATTCACTTGCTTGTTCGTCAAGGGGAATCCACGCAATGCGAGCTAAGCTCATTAATATCGCGCCTCCTTAACTGGGAATGTATTGCGTGAAATGCATGTTAAGTGTTTATGTATCGTTGGAATGGCTGTGGATGTGTGTGTAGTCTGTATTTTAGCCAATTGGCGACATCTGGAAACGAAGGCTTAGGGTTAATCTGTACGGTACCATTCTCACTACGGTACCAGTCTCACCTGAAGGCTTAGGTTGACCTGTAGCTTAGGTTGACCAGTACGATACCCATCTCACCTTGTAACCGATCACCAACCCCAGATGGGACGTCACAACTCCGTCCACTTATACCAGGTTCCTATTTATACTGCTAGGTGAACAGAGGCTAAACCGTTAGGAGACTTTCCCAAATGCCTCTTCCCCGCCCGGGTCTCGAACCCGGGGATCGACCTTCTGGTTGTGAGCCAGACGCGCTATCAGTTACGCCACGGGGAGGTGTGTGTGTGTGTGTGTGTGTGTGTGTGTGTGTGTGTGTGTGTGTGTTCAGGCTTCAGAACACACCTTGGATAACTGTATGTGTGTGTGTGTGTGTGTGTGTGTGTGTTTGTTTGCGTGTGTGTGTGGAGGACCTGGTACCATACTGGTCAATAAGTTTGAGAGAGAGAGAGAGAGAGAGAGAGAGAGAGAGAGAGAGAGAGAGTGAGAGTGGACAGGTGGGCAGGTAGATATGAGAGAGTTAATTAGTGTCCATGCATACCTATGTGTGTGTGTGTTTCATTTTCTTTAGTAGCCATTTATCGCTGGGCACGGTATTTTATTATTTTAGTTTAATTTGTATTTATTATTATTTGTTATTTTTGTATTTTTGTATTTTTTTTTTGCATATACCAGTAGACCTAAATGTCGACCAGATTAGTATATATCCCTTTACATCAGAACTAATGTCAAACTACTCATACACCTCTAAGTCCTAAATGCTGCCAATTTATAAATCCTTTTAAGTGTTCAGTATAAATAGTATCATATTCTAGTAAGAGTATAGCGTAGTATGAACCCATTAATTAACCCCTTGAGGATAATGGCACGTTTTGACAGTTTATTCTGGCTATTGGTAAGTGGTTTTATTCAGTTTTGAAAGGATCCCTAGCGGTTAAAGGGGTAAACACTATATAAATCATCCCTCTGACTTCCCACAATTCCTTTGTAAGCTCAATAAATATCGTCTAATGATAGCCAGAAGAAACTGTTAAAACGCGTCATAATCCACAAAGAGGGTAAATGGTAAAAACATAAAAATTAAAATTAATGTGATATACTTTCTCAATATACTGACTACCAATATATATGTCAGCCCGCCGAACGCCAGACACTTTTTATCAAAGAGTAGTAAAAGTGCTAGATCCGAAAATGACAGGAATTGTTACCTTCCAAGGAGGTCAAACTGTAGGCATAATCTGCAATAAACGGCTCTTAACCCTATTAGATGCAGGGCGGGCAAATTTGGAGCCTCCCTGATTTACTCCATTAGCTTGGATATTTTAAGACGTTTCACCTCATTAGTTTGGCGATTATATGATGCTTCAACCCAATAAGGTGTCGATTTTTCCAGGGCGAGCGATAGCGAGCCTGCAATTTGGGAGAAACCGGCCTTAGGCCGGGACATTTTTCTACCGAAAAATGTACATATTTAGCTTGAAGGGGGTCTGAGGAACGTTTTTTAGTTTGAAGGGGGTTTGGAGAGGCGTGTTTCCAAGTCTAGGGGGTAAACTAAATATACATTGTTCGAAAATGTCTAAAACAAATGAAACCCTCAATAATAATTAAACAAAATACCATAATAATCCCCTAGACGTTGCACCAGATAGTGTTAACTCATGAAGATGTAGACGATTTGTTTGCAGTATATTCTATCTATCATTAAGCGATTTTATGCAGCATAGGAAGGAGGATGTGTAGGAATTATAAGGGTAAAGACCATTTCAGTATAACCTCTAACTTCCATATACCCTTCTTAATCTTAATAAATAGCCAGAAAACAGAACAAAGATGCGTAATTGGATCTTGAAAGGGTTAAGTGATATGTCAACTAATTTACCAAGGTTACCATTTCTTAATAACTTCACAACAATATAAAACATCCAATGTAAATTATGTTTGTGTCAAAAAGCCGTTTGTGATAGTCTGATAGTCTGTAATAGTTTTGATGGTGTAATGGTTAGCGTGTTTAAGATCTGTGTGTGGTAACCCAGGTTCAAATCCCGGGAGGATTGCATGCTTTCATTAATTGCATTGGGAGGTGTTTGGTGTTGGGAGTGAAATTAATGAATTATATTATTACATCCTAAGGCTTGGATTATAAGTTAAAACCTATCATATTCCGTCGGTCATAATCTTTAACCTGGGAAGAGGCTTAAGAGGCAATTTCATTTGAGGGATTTTTTTCTGGACCCCTTTCTCCCTCATGTATTGCCCCATTGTGTTTTATATTTTCAGACGTTCGCCCCATTAGCGTGGTGATTTTAAGAACACTCTCCCCATTTTTGTCAATCTTAAGACCTTTCATACTATTCAGATGTCGATTTTTTCCTGGCGAGCGATAGCGAGCCTGTAATTTCAGAGGAACAGGCCTTCGGCTGGGACATGTATCTACCGACAAATGTACACATTAATCTTGAAAGGGGGTCTAGGGGATGTAATTTTAAGCTTGATGGAGGTCTAGGGAGGAAACTAAAAAAATATAAAAAGGTAAAACTATAAGCAAATATATACGCCCATCTGCCCTTAACCTGGGAAGAGGCTTAATGACCCTTCCCCTTGATGTAAACACAGGGAAGGAAAGACACATTCTCCTATCAATGCTGAAGAAGACAATGGCCCATTCAATTAAGCTTAATTCTCGATTCACAGTGACAACGGCTTTTTGTTTTTATCTTGCAGCACAAGTACTTTACATCATTGACATATGTGTTTTATATTAAATGCACATAGATAATGACAAATAATCTTAGAGTATTCAATAATGTATAATCTAGGAGTATTAGATATTCAGTTAGTTGAGTTATCCCCTTCAACACGATGACGTAATTTCCATCATGTTCTGGTTACCATTAGACGATTTTCTTAGTGTATAATATACTGTACCTCTAGGAATCAAAGGTGGTAAAAACGATCTCAATTTACCCTCCGAATAGCATAGGTTGTTCTTAAGCTGTAAGAAATCTTCTAATGTTAGCCAGATTCAAGGATAAAAAGACGTCATCGTGCTGAAGTGGTTAATAAAGAGCTGCATTTTATCCCCACTCTTGCATTACCGGTATATCATATTGTATTGCACATTGGCCTCTCTCTTTCATCCCTGGGTCGTTGGCATGCAAGGCCAAGCTCCTTCAAGGGAGATAGGCGTATTTATTTGCTTATTGTTTTATCTTTTTATTAGTTTTCTCCCTAGACCTCTATACCAAGCTGTAAAAAACACCCCCTAGAACAGGAATTTTAGTGTAGTGCATAATAGCATATATGTTAGAGTTTATGTTGGAGTGTATGTTAGAGTGAATGTTAGAACATGATATATTGAGCTTGACAGTATTAACACTGTATAAAATAGTGTAGTGCAGAGTGAGTGTTAGAATATTTTAGGATTCCTGGTATATTGAGTGTGACAGTGTTAATATAATATAGCATAACACAATATAGCATCAGGGTATATTGAGTGTGATAGTGTGTTAATATAATACTGTGATATAGTATAGTGTATAGTAGAGTGAATGTTATAATATATTAGGGTGTCTGGTATATCAAATGTGAGAGTGTTCATAATAATAATACAGTATAAAATAGTGAATAATAGAAGTTATATTAGAGTTAATGATAAAGTATATTGCAGGGTATATTGAGTGTGACAGAGTTGATATATATAGTATAGTGTAGTATATAGCAGAGTTAATTAAGTAACACCCCGTTCTTAACGATAATCATCAATTACAAACCCCAATGTACTTGTGAGTGAATGTTATAATATATTATGGTGCCTGGGTATAGTGAGTGTGGCAGTGTTAATATACAATATTAGTAGAGTGTAGTGTAGAGTGAATGTTATAATATATTATGGTGCCTGGGTATAGTGAGTGTGGCAGTGTTAACATACAATATTAGTAGAGTGTAGTGCAGAGTGAATGTTAGAATATATTATGGTGCCTGGGTATAGTGAGTGTGGCAGTGTTAATATAAAATATACATGAACCACATGCTGCATATACTGCCTTCACATATGGTGTTAAGCACAGATGGACCTTTCTTATGAGAACAGTGCCTGGCATTAGACAGATGCTCCAACCGCTTGAAGAAGCAATCAGAGGAACATTCATACCGGCCCTAACAGAGATGGAAGGCGTCACGTCACGCAAGAGCTAAGAGATCTATTAGCTCTTCCGCCAAGGTTCGGAGGTATGGGGATCATAAACCCAGTGGAGGCGGCACTACATGAGTACCAAAATTCCCTTAAACTTACTACGTCTCTGACAGAAAAAATACGGGAGCAAGATGAAAATTATGAGATGGACGAAGAGGAACAACGAAATGCAAGACAGGAAATTACAAAGAGCAGAGAAGAGAGACAGAAATATAGCCTAGAACAAATTAAGACCAGATGTAGAGAAGAACTGAAAATGAGAGTTGAGATGGCACAAGACACGGGGGCTTCATATTGGCTCACATCATTACCAATAAAGGAGAAAGGCTTCAGCTTAAATAAACAAGAATTCAATGATGCCGTAGCCTTGAGGTATGGGTGGCCAGTTTCGAACCTGCCGCTGAAATGTGCATGTGGTGAAATAAACAACTCAGGCCACTGTATGACTTGTAAGAAAGGAGGATTCATCTGTATCCGGCATGATGAAGTACGAGACATCACTGCACAAATGCTGGACGAGGTGTGCCATGATGTCAGAATCGAACCGGAACTTCTGCCAATGGACGGACAGCGCTTGGCCCACAATACTGCAAATACTTCAAATGAAGCAAGAGTGGACGTAAGTGCTCGAGGTTTTTGGACGAGGGGACAATGGGCTTTTTTCGACATCAGAATCTTCAACCCAAGAGCACAAACATATCGTGAGCGAGGACACAAGGCGGCATACTTGAGAAACGAAAGTGAGAAAAAACGCGCTTATGAAGAAAGAATTTTGAACAGGGATCAAGGAAGCTTTACTCCTCTGGTCTTCTCATCGTCGGGAGGTATGGGACCTTCTGCAAGTGTCTTCTATGCCAGATTAGCTGAACAAATATCGGAGAAAAAGCGCCAGCATAGAAGCCAAGTCATAACTTGGATGAGATGCCGGCTCTCTTTCTCTCTTCTCAGGTCTGCACTCCTATGTCTCAGGGGTACAAGGTCCTCCCCGCGACAGAGGACAAGAGTGAGAGACTTGGACTTTGAAATGGTCGTGGCGGAGGGACGAATTGGGGAACAACTAGGTTGATTGTAGGGAGGTACTGGTACAATAAGATAAACTACAATGTAACTAGAATAAGATAGATTGTACGCCAGTTTGTAACTGTCACCTTAAAAAAAATGTGTTAATATACAATATAGGCAGAGTGTAGTGCAGAGTGAATGTTATAATATATTATGGTGCCTGGGTATAGTGAGTGTGGCAGTGTTAATATACAATATTAGTAGAGTGTAGTGCAGAGTGAATGTTAGAATATAATAGGATGCCTGGAATAATGGGTTTGACAGTATTAATATAATAAAACCTAGTAATTATTTCATAAATGTTTATAAATATTTTAATAATGCATCACTTAGCTCTACTCCCACTAGTTCTGTATATGTTGATAGAACTAAAGTTAAAGATGCCCTTAAATTCCTCCTTTTCAATACTTATGTTAGATTCGGGCCATACATTTTCAAACAAATATTAGGAATTCCTATGAGTGGAAATGCTAGCCCTTTAATTGCAGATTTATTCTTGCTTGCTTTAGAATTTAAATATTATTATGTTCCTTCCAACAACCAACTATACTCCTAAAATCGATTAATGAAATTTACAAACACATGTGGCAGTCCGTGGATTCGAACCCAGGATGCTCACACCGAATATCAACACCTTATGCATCGCACCACGAAGACAGTTAAAGGTTGGTGGACACTGCCTACGATTTATTATGCAACTTCGAATCCTGCATATCAATCTAAGCATGTACACACATCCCAACTGCAACTCACGTAGGCTATGCATATGTGAATGGAAAGAGCAATTAATGGGGCCTTAACCACTAGGGAAGTCCTCTCGATAAATTACCCCTGAACCAATATCAATTATTATGTTCCTTCCAACAACCAACTATACTCCTAAAATCGATTAATGAAATTTACAAACACATGTGGCAGTCCGTGGATTCGAACCCAGGATGCTCACACCGAATATCAACACCTTATGCATCGCACCACGAAGACAGTTAAAGGTTGGTGGACACTGCCTACGATTTATTATGCAACTTCGAATCCTGCATATCAATCTAAGCATGTACACACATCCCAACTGCAACTCACGTAGGCTATGCATATGTGAATGGAAAGAGCAATTAATGGGGCCTTAACCACTAGGGAAGTCCTCTCGATAAATTACCCCTGAACCAATATCAATTATTATGTTCCTTCCAACAACCAACTATACTCCTAAAATCGATTAATGAAATTTACAAACACATGTGGCAGTCCGTGGATTCGAACCCAGGAAAAAGACTAACTAAAAGACTTAGTTGACAGTAGCAAGAAAAATAAAATCCCAGAAAAATTAGCACTTGCTATATTGTTAAGTAATAATATTATTTTTATTAATCTCACCACCACACCCCCAATGAAATTAATTAAAGTATATATGATACACCGGGATTCGAACCCGGGTTATCACACACATATTTTTGCCACCTTAACCATTACACCACCAGGACGGTAATTATATTGATTATATTATATTAATTATATTGATGATATTCTCGTTTCAATTTGTTAAATTTTAATCAAGTTGCTAAACTTATTTACCCTAATTCTATTCCCCTCACTCAATGTAACGTAAATTATAAAGTTGAAAATGTTCTTGATATAAATATAGAGATTGTTAATGAACAGTGCATACTTAAAGTATATCACAAAGTTGATGATTTTAATTTTAACGTAATAAACTTTCCTTTCCCTAGTAGTAATATTGATAGTAAAATAACTTATAATTGTTTTTATTCCCAGTTAATAAGATTTTGTAAAATTTGCACTAAAGTAGATGACTTTTCAGATAGAGCTACGTTACTATACAGACTCTTAGTAGACAGAGGTTTTGAGGCAAGTAAATTGTTCCATAAATTTAATCTTTTTAGGGTCAATTATTGTGACTGTATTCTAAAATTTGACATCAATAATTGTAATCAAGCATTTTTAACTTGAAGTTTCTTGTATAACCTCTGCTTACTTTTTGTCTGTATTTATTGTTTATCTTTTTATTTTTCTATTATTAATATTAATATTGAATTTTTTTTTTTTTTTTTTAGTTTTTTAAATTGATTGTTCTTGTTAAAAGAGTACTCTTTATTTAAATCTGTTGTTACTTCATATTTTGCAATTATTTGTCTTTATATTATATGTATTCATTGTCGATAGTATCAATTGCTTGCTTTTGCGATTTCCTTAGTTTATTTGTGCGATAAATGTAGGTTATTTGTAGGGTAGTTATTGATAGGGGTCACTTGAGACATGCTATGCTTACAGGTACCTATCCGATAGCACTATCGTTAGTGAATGCTGTACTGTACTTTATATATTATTTTGTAATAATATAGATATCTTATCAATATTTGTATGTTGTACTATTGTTAATGTCTTGTCATGTTGCAAATTTGATTTTAAATGAATATTTTGACATTTAACATGTAGTTTCTTTATTCATGCAGAGTTTAGTAAAAATTTACCAGAACGTCCCGGACTTCCCAAATTTGACTAATTCCTTGAACGTGACGATAGTGCGTTGTTATGTGTGCGATTAGTTTGCTTGGGAAACAGATTAACTTGCTCATGTAGTAATGTACACCCTATGTGGTGGATTGTGTTCTTTTATTTCATAGATTTCATTTTAGTAAGCGTTGTTTCCACATAGCGATTTTGATAATTTAATTTGACTTTATATTGTCCTTGTCCCAATTTTTGTTTGTTTAGTTTGCAAGTTTTACATTTTAATAGTATGGCATGCAGGGTATATTGAGTGTGACAGTGTGTTAACCCCTTCAGCACGATGACGTAATTTTCATCATATTCTGGTTACCATTAGATAATTTTTTTTAGCTTATAATCTACCCAAAGGACTCACAGGGGTAAATATAATATCCATAAACCCTCTGAATAACATAGGTCCTTCTTGAACTGCATACTATCGTCTAATATTAGCCAAAAAAGGGTAAAAAGGCGACATGGTGCTGAGGGGTTAACTTAACAATATAGTATAGTGTATTGCATAGTAGAGTGAGTGTTAGAATATATTAGAGTACCTGGTATTGTGTAGTGCGATGCATGGTCTTTTATTGTAATAGTGCATGGATATAGTACAATATAGTGCATATTATAGTGTACACAATTATAATAATAATATTAATAATAATACAAATATTAATAATAATAATAATAATAATAATAATAATAATAAATACAAAAATAATATATATATATTAACATATATATATATATATATAGATAACAATATGAATAATAAGAAAGTAAAATTCTCGCCATAAAGTTTGATTGCTTGCTGGCACCGGATTCTGGAGGGCTACCGATAAATGGCACAGATTGAGTATGCTACACAAGCCCCAATAGTTGTGAGATTCTAATACCTTCGCCCTATTAGCTTGGCGATTTTAAGACCTTTCACCGCATTTCTTTGTCAACGTTAAAACCTTTTTTACAATTAAGGTGTCGCTTTTTTTCCCGGTGAGCGATAACGAACCTGTAATTTAGGAGGAACCGGCCTCGGCCAGGATATTATTCTACCAAAAAATGCACCAATTTATCTCAAAGGGGATCTTTAGGGAAACAAATATATCAAAATATCCCGGCTGAAAGTAGATTTCTTCTAAGTTACTATCTAGCTATTGTCTTAAAATCTCCAAACTAATGGAGCGAAACAGGGGAAGTCCAAAAAGACCTTTTTCGGACCAAATAGGGTCAACACTTTCAGTATTTCTGGACGCATGCCGACCTCCTTTTCATTCTGGCAACTATTTTTAGAGGATTGTACAAGTTTAGGAAAAACCTGTTGGAGCCAAATGGTTAATTAAGATGGAATTCACCCCTTGGATTCCTAGGGGTCCTTCCTAAGCTGTGTCAAATCCTCCAATGTCGACCAGAATAAACTATAAAGACATGCCACGTTACTGAAAGGGTTAACACTATCTGGTCCGACGTATTTAGGGTTATTAGGTTACTTTGTTTATTGTCCGTTCATTCTACAGTAGGTTGGCCAGAAATCATAACCCCTAATAACTCAAAAAGGACTGGAGTAATCGAGCTAATATTTCTACCAAATAGGAAAACTTGGTTATAAATTGACAGCTCATTTGGTCGGACCCTTTTTGAGTTACAGAAGTTAGAGGTTACGATTTCTGCCCAACCTAGAATGAACGGACTATAGTTATTATTGAGGAGTTTGCTTGTGTTTGCCATCTTCGAGCAATGTATTTTACTTTGACCCCAAGGCTAACAAAAACACCTTCCCATACTTCCTTTGAACTAAAAAAAAATGCCCTCTCAGACCCCTTCATGCTAAACTTGTACATTTGTCAATAGAACAAATGTCCTGGCCGAAGGTCGATTTTTTAAGAGTAACAGGTTCGAAGAACAAATATATATAATAATAATATTAATAATATAATCGACATCTGGATGGGATAAAGCGTCTTATTGGCGCCAAACTAATGGTTTGAGACGTATTAAAATCTCCAAACTAATGGAGCGAAACCAAGGAGATTCAAGAACGACAAGAGCGTGGCAGGAGAAAGGAACGCACCCTTGCAAAATTTCAAGAATTAGTTGGACAGGGGGGCAGGGGGGGAGGGGGGGGGGGGCTGTTGTACCGTAAGGGGCGATGTGGCAACTTCCTCCTTTGTCTATGTGTGTGTGCGGGACAGACAAGAGGAAGTAGCCATTAAGGAGACGACGGTATCACACGAGCGATTTATCCCTCATTATTTATCGTCAACACTAGTTAGGCAATCTCTAATTAGGCACATCGTTTTACAATAATATTATTGTGTTATAAAACTGTGCAATTACTCATACAATTTAGTGGACCTCACCTATTTCTAATTATGAAAGCATATCTCTGGAAACAAATGTATGACTATATTTTATCAGCTACAATGCTATATACTGTACTGTTCATGTAGCCTATAATAATTTTTAAAAGGCAAGTTCTATCCAAAATTCAATTCAAGGTATTATAATTTCAAAAAGAAAAACACAGGGGGTCAACGTTATTTTATAAGAAACTGTACAAGTATTTACCAATTTAGGGAGAGGAATATTACAAAATTTCAGAATCGCTCCAACAATGGACAAGGAACCAACATCGCAGGACTGAACCGGTATGAAGGTAGTGTCATATGAGCGCATTTTTCTGCAATTTTCGATGAACAAGTTTGTTTTGTTGTGCTATTTTGAGGCTCTTTCGCTTTAGAATCGGAAACTAGATGCAAGGTAGATTATATTTACATTATCACCAACCCACCAATTAACTTACAAATAAACCTAATTAATAAATTCATGAAACTAATGAAAACATGTGGTACTCCAAGGATTCGAACCTAGGAAGATTAGCTTTTACGGAATTTAAATTTTGCAGCTACCAGACAGCAATTGCCCATAAAAATTGACAGAAGAACCGCTCGTGTGATACCGGTATAATTGGCGTCGTGATTCCGGAAACATTCTTCCCTATAAGGTATCACGAGACCATTCACCTCAAAGGACCTCTAGTGGTTGTCTGGGTAAAGGGGACGTTTCTCGTTTGCTCCCTAGCTCTCCGTCAAGCTTATAAAAGGCACCCTGCGAGATAAATGTTCATATTTGTTTAGTTGAAAGGTGACCCAGTCGAAGGCCGTATCATCATAATTACAGGCTTCCTTTCGCTCGCCAGGAATAGTTGACACCTTAGTGGCACTTAAGGTCTTAAAATTGACATGGTGAGAAAGGTCTTAAAAACGCCAAACTAATGAAGCGAATGTCTAAAGTTGTCAAAAGTAGTAATGCTAATCATGAGGGAGAAGGGGGTCCATAAAAATAACCTTAACTGAAAATCTCCCCTTTGGAAAGGGAAATGCATGACCACTTGCGAATTTCAGGCTATTCAGAAGTTTGAGCAATATACTGTATATTGATATTTAACAGAATTACGAGCTAAAATGTGGTTGTATTGCATCTAGAAATACATAAAACCAAATTCATTATACTTTGTATTCATCAGAAATCTACAGTAATATTGCATTTCTGTTTTGCATCGATGTTTACGTCTCCAACTTCCTAATAGCCCGAATCCTGCAAGTGGTCAATTATAAGAGCAGACAATTAGATGGGCGAGTACAAAGGAAGCAGAACAATAACAAATCTACTGATCCATACGAGGCTTCCTATATACTGGCCAATCTAACCTACGGGGAAGAGAGAATATGAATGACAGTATAAATCCCCCCCCCCCCCCCCCTCATCAATCACCTCATGTGTAGAGGCTGGTATTAAACAGGTCCAAGTAGTTCACATTCAGCAAAAAAAAAAAAAAAAAAAAAAAAAAAAAAAATTAAAAAAAAAAAAAAAAAAATGGAAAATGTAATTATGCTCAACACTTCTGTACCGGCGACGTCTTTGTGTTTTTGTTTTAATTTTTTACTCTAGCTACATTTACACGATTTTATAAAGCTTAGGAAGGATATAATAGGGTAGCTAATAGTATTTATTGAGTTAGCCTGTACCCTTATAATTGGTAGACATCACTCCTAAACTTAATAAAATTATCTAAGAGTACCCAGAATATAATGAACAGGATGTCACCTATACAGAAATGGTTAACAAAAATATGACACCACCTATTCGAACGTATTGATATGATGTACACTCGGATGCCGTAGTCTCTAGCCCACTCATAAATATCCTTGGACTTCACCGGTTTCTAATTCTGGAAGTATATCTCTGGAAACTAATTTATGATTATAATACTCTATACATCAACTACAAAACAATATATACTATTTATTGAAAAGCAAGTTCTATACAAAAATCAATCCAGATAGTTATAATTGCATACATAAAAACATAGGGAGTCCACAAATTATGATGAGTGGGCTAGACACTATGACATCCGAGAGTACTTTCAAAATGATGTACAAGTAGTGTACATCAAACCCTAATTATTCCATTACCACCGTTGTTTAAATGATGTACAAGTAGTGTACATCAAACCCTAACTATTTCATTAGCACCGTTGTTTAAATGATGTACAAGTAGTGTACATCAAACCCTAACTATTCCATTACCACCGTTGTTTAAATGATGTACAAGAAGTGTACATCAAACCCTAACTATTTCATTAGCACCGTTGTTTAAATGATGTACAAGTAGTGTACATCAAACCCTAACTATTCCATTACCACCGTTGTTTAAATGATGTACAAGAAGTGTACATCAAACCCTAACTATTTCATTAGCACCGTTGTTTAAATGATGTACAAGTAGTGTACATCAAACCCTAACTATTCCATTACCACCGTTGTTTAAATGATGTACAAGAAGTGTACATCAAACCCTAACTATTTCATTAGCACCGTTGTTTAAATGATGTACAAGTAGTGTACATCAAACCCTAACTATTCCATTAGCACCGTTGTTTAAATGATGTACAAGAAGTGTACATCAAACCCTAACTATTTCATTAGCACCGTTGTTTAAATGATGTACAAGTAGTGTACATCAAACCCTAACTATTCCATTAGCACCGTTGTTTAAATGATGTACAAGAAGTGTACATCAAACCCTAACTATTTCATTAGCACCGTTGTTTAAATGATGTACAAGTAGTGTACATCAAACCCTAACTATTTCATTAGCACCGTTGTTTAATCAGATGGCATTATCTGTACGACACACTAAAGGTTGAATATTAAGATCATGTAAACAATGAAAACTCTACCTGTTGCATGTATAGCTTTATCTGTTGCATGTATAGCTTTATCTGTTGCATGTATAGCTTTATCTGTTGCATGTATAGCTTTATCTGTTGCATGTATAGCTTTATCTGTTGCATGTATAGCTTTATCTTTGTACCGTAAATCTAACCTGCTTGGTCCGAGGAATGTCTTTTTGGATCTCATTTGTTTCCTTCCATTATTTTGGATAATTTAAGGCGTTTCACCTCATTAGTGTGGTGATGATAAGACCCTGCACTACATTAAGACTTTGCTAGTTTCTGATCAAGCGATAGCAAGCCTGTTCCGGCCAAAGGTTGAGTTACAGGCTCCCTATCGATAGTCCAGGAAAAATCGACACATGAGTGAAGTGAAGCGTCTTATTACGGCCAAACTAATGGAGCGAAACAGGGGAGTCCCAAAAGACGCTCCATCGGACTAAATAGGGTTCAAAGGAAAACACTGATCATGATGGATTTAAGGGGGTAGTACTTGCTTTTCTGGACCCCCTTTTCCCTCATGTTTAGCATAATAGTTTTGAGATTTGAAGATGTTTGTTCCGTTAGTTTGGCGATTTGGAAACCTTTCGCCTCATTTCTTTGTCAATTTTAAGATCTTTCGTGCCATTTAGGTGTCGATTTTTTCCTGGCGAGCGAGAGCGAGCCTTTAATTTTTGAAGGAACCAGCCTTTGGCCGGAAAAATTATCTACCGAAAAATGTACACATTTATCCTGAAAGGGGGTCTAGGGGGTATTTTTATAAGCTTGATGGAGGTGTAGCGAGGAAACTCAAAATTAAATAAATAGCATAAATACATAGACCAAAACAACAAAAACACTACCCCCATAAGAGAGGGGTGGGGTAAAATTAAAGTATGATGCCAGACACGACATATTAGACTGGGAGTGATGTATAAAGGGGGCAGGAGGGAGTGATGTAAGAGGAGAAAGGAAGGAAGGAACAAGGAGGGGTGGAGAGCCTTTAGTCAGAGAGAGAGAGAGAGAGAGTGGCCAGCTATTTCTCTGGACGCCATTTTGATGCCTCATATAGCAAACATAAGGGAAATATTTAATTATTATTATTTTTATTTTTTTGGTCTATTAATTAATGTATTCCTATATTCCTTAGTTTCCTTGCTAGACCTCCATCAAGCTTAGAACCACCCCTAGACCCACCTTCAAGATAAATTTGTACATTTTTCGGTAGGAAAATGTCCCGGCCGAAGGCCGCTTCCTCTTAAAGAGCATAGCTCATACAAAATCCCATTCCATTTTATCGCTGTCTAAAGCATGGTAGAACATGAATGGTACTGCACAGCTGCCTTGGTTTGCCTTAAATTTTGATCTAAACTAGTAAACAAAGCCGTGTAAGATATGTCAAGCTTTAGGAGCGTGATGGCAAACCCTATCTCCTCTCTCTTTTGTTTGTGAGAAAGATACTTGCCCGCGGGAATTAAATCTGCTTTGATATTGCCTATATTTAACTTACCCTGATGTATTTCGTACATGATGAAGTAATGTGAAGGCAGTATTTGATGCATATATCACATGAGTGAAAAATGTGTCTATCTTAAAGTATCTATCAATACAATTATTCACATTTTGGTCTAGTTAATCATAAATAAATACGTATTGGCAGATCTATCCATATGGCAACACTATTGTTTATTCTAACGGTAGACAGATACCTTCCTACTACAACAGCTACGGCCAACATGTCCAAATATTCCCGCTTTATTTTCACTTTCACATTGCATTATTCGAGAGCTTGCCATTATTTCTACATTTCATTATTAAGCATATGCTGCTCGTACAATTTCTCATACCCCTCTGTTAGATATCTGTCCATCTTTGTAACTGTTTTCACAGCATGGAGTCAGTGGCGTCACCAGTGGTAACATTTTTGGGGGGCTGTAGCCCTGGCATAGATAGGTGGGTGGGTGGCGAGCGAAGCGAGCCTGAGCAGCTGGGGGGTCCGGGGGGGGGGGCGCTGTAAGCCCCCCCGATTTTTTTTGAAATTTGAGCAGTTTCTGGGGCCTTTTTGAGGCCTAAAAATGTGTATAAGTAAGAAACATATGACACATAAATATTGATGAGCCTGATACCAGGCATCAGTCAGTAAGTTACAAACCCAATGGTAATTGTAGTGTATAAAGCCTATGTGCAGAGAATAGTTTTTTCTTCATATACTATCATACTATAGTCCATTCATTATAGGTAGGCCAGAAATTGTGACCCCTAACCTTTGTAATTCGCTAAATGGCTAGAGCAAATTGGTTGTAAATGTCCATACTTATTGCCTGGCTGACCCTTCCCAAAGGTAGAAATATTAGCTTGATTACTCCAGTCTTTCCTTAGGTATAGAGGTAAGTGGTCTAGATGTTTCGCCTACTTATAATGAATATACTATAGTTTGTAACGATTTCTTAGCATATTAAATTGGATAATTTGAAGAACTTCTATTATTGTACCATTATATAGATTTAATTGGCAAGATTTTTCTTCCATTACTGTGATAGAAAAACAAAACAGTTCACTTAAAACAAAAAAGTATAATTTATTAACTCCAAATCATAAAGCAATTACTTTAGATAAGCCTATTGATAAAATACAAGATTACAAACAATTGTTATTCTATAAAACTGATATCCTTTCAAAGTTTCATATAGTGACATGGCCTAATGGTATGTGGATATGTGTCTTTTATTTCACAATTTCACTTTTCAATCAATGTAAACGTTTTATGATTAATTATGATTAGTTAATTATAACTGTTGATGGTTTTGCATTTTACTTAGTTGTATTGCTTTCCACCGTTTACATTTTTTGGTTGTTTCTTTAGTTTTTCCTTTTGTTAAAGAGCATTTTTTGGGGGGCTGAGTCCTTGATTTGGGGGGGCTAAGCCCCCCCAAGCCCTGGTGACGCCACTGCATGGAGTACTTACTGTACTTAAACAGAGAGACTGAGAATCAAAATGGTGGCCAGTGACCTGACTCCTGAAACTCTTTGACTGATAGTGTTATTCTATGGGTAGTTAGTGTGTGGATCTTGCGTACCTCAATACCCTAATACACGTCACGAGGGGCTCGGAAATGCCTCTCGCCACCACCGTCCAAAACACTAATTTATTTATAGTTACATTTATAAGAAACTCGGATGACTATTATTGCACATAGGAGGTATATTGTACACTAACATTTATGATAATGAGGATAGCTGACCATGGCTGACTCCATGCCCTATGCCCTTTAAAATTTCAGGCTCGCTATCGCTCGCCAGGAAAAAATCGACACCTAAATGGGACGAAATGTCTTAAAATTGACAATGGAATGGGGTGAAAGGTATTAAAATCGCCAAACTAATGGGCCGAACGTCATAAAATCTGAAAAATGGGGCTAAACACGAGGAAGAAGGGGGACCAGAAAAACGGCCTGTCTCCCCTTAACCCCTCCAGCACGATGACACCTTTGATTCTAGATTACATTAGACGATTCTATGCTGCCTAAGAAGGGCCCATGCTAATCAGAGGGTTTATTGAGATCCTGTTTATACCTTTGAGTCCTAGAGGTAGATTATACACTAAAGAATATAGTCCAATGGTAACCAGGATATGATGAACATTACGTCATCGTGCTGAAGGGGTTAATTGTATGGAATGTATATCCAAATGCATTACCAAACTATAATTCTCCTACTCGACGAGACAGAGAAACGGGCTAGGGAACGCGAAAGTGGTCCCGGACCCTGAGATTAGGAACTTTAAATTTTGTTTCTGTTCGGGCTCTGTTTTGTGTCGGCCACCTCCAGTAATGGGGTATGTGCCTGAGTATATACATACATACATACATACATACATACAGTACCAAACTATGTATCCTGTACTGTACCAGTATTCCCAAATTGTATGTATGGATATTTGAGTGTAAAGAGAGGAAAACTATCATCAGTGGCACCAAGGTGGTGGAGGTTGGCCGATCTCTGTTACTATAGGGTCTCCAGGTTGTGAAGGTGACCTGAGACAGCGATGAGGGTAAGATTGAGGGGGGATCGGCGTATTTATTTGCTCATTTATGTATAATTTGATTTGATTCCTTCCTAGACCTCCATCAAGCTTAACAAAAAACACTCGCCCATGACCCTCCTTCAAGATAAATGTTTACATTTGTATATAGAAAAATGTCCCGGCCGAAGGCCGGTTCCGGTTAATATTTACGAGCCGCACTACAGCTGGGATCTCATTTCTAATGGTAGTTTTGGGTTCCTATAATTTTATGCTTCATTGCTATATAATTTTTATCCACCGTATTTTTTTTTCTTTTTATTGGCTTTATTTATTTTTTTGTATTTGTTTGCATTAACCTAACCAAAAAAACCTAACCTAACCTAACCTAAATGTATTTGGGGGCTATTAGGTTAGGTTAGGTTAGGTTTTTTGGTTAGGTTAATGCTAAAAAAAAATAAAGTAAAGATTTTTGTTTCTTTTTCCGGTGGATAAAAATTATATAGCAATGAAGCATAAAATGATAGGAACCCAAAACTACCATTAGAAATGAGATTCCAACTGTGGTGCAGCTCGTAAATATTGACCCCGGTTTCTCTTAAATTACAGGCTTGCTATCGTTCGCCAGGAAAAAAATCGACACCTAAATGACACGACAAGTCTTAATATTGACAAAGAAATGGGGCGAAAAGTCTTAAAATCGCCAAACTAATGGACCGAACATCATAAAATCTGAAAACCAATGGGGCTAAACATGAGGAAGAAGGAGAGCCAGAAAAAGGACCCATCTTCTCTTAATGAGATGAGTGGACAACCAAGGGAAGAAGAAAATAATAGATATATACTAGTTGAGGTACCCACACCCTGTGCGGGTTAACATTATTTGGGGGCTTTTTGGACCTCTCATGTTTCGCTCTATTAGTTTGGGGATTTGACAGCGTTTCACCCAATTAGTTTGGCGATGATGAGACGCTTTACCCCCTTTCAGGTGTCTATTTTCTTCTGGGCGAACGATAACAAGTCGATAACTTCGAAGGAATCAGCCCTCGGCAGGGACACATATTGCCTTTCTGTACTATGGTCTGGCACCTCTGGTGAGAACGGCAGCGCGCGGACTATTTTAGGGCTAACTCAACTAAACTCGCGCATAATACAGAAGGGCAATATGCGGCCGGGACATTTTGCTATCGAAAAATGTACTATTGTAGTTTGAAGGAGTCTGGGTGAGCATTTTTATTTATCACTATTATTGTTATTATTATTATTATTATTATTTTTTGTTTAGCTTGATGGAAGTCTAGAAAGGCGTTTTTGTTAGTTTAGGTGATACACGAAAATATATTGCTCGAAAATGGCAAAAGCAAACAAAATCTTCAATGATAAATTAACCTAATATCAAAATAACTGACAAGATGTCGGATCAGATAGTGTTAAATGGTACTCATAATCAAATTTTGATCTTGATCATGATAATAAACTCTATTGAATCACATACCGAGGGTGACAAAACAACTTGAATGAACTGATGTGATCAAATAACTTGGGGAAAAAAAAAAAACATATTTGGATTATTTGTTTGTACCTGTGCCTTATCTCATCTCCATAGTCCCAAGGGTTTGTGGGCTTTAGGAACGCATTCAGACAACATGAAACTATTCTAGCCCTCAAACCAGGGGTACTCGGAGGGTCCCATAATATTTTTTAGTGAAGCGTATTCGGATGTATAGCCTATAAATATATATATATATATATATATCCGAATACGCTTCACTAAAAAATATTATATATATTAATACAGTATGTATGGTTATAGCATAATACATGTGCATACTATATTTTACTTGTTCCGTGAGAGAAGAGAGAGGAGAGAACACGGAGAAAGAGATGACCGTGACATTTAAGGAAATAAGAATGAAGAAATAATAGGCATGGAGAAGAGAAAAGAGCAGGAATCCTCACTAAGACAGTCATGGGAGAGTGTGTTAACAAAAAATTAGCATGTACAGTTGACCAAATGAATTCGTATCCACTATTCCATGTAAGAAACTAAACGTAATGTGATTGACTTAGTACAAAGGAGTACAGAGGAAAACAAGCAACAACAGATCATGCGACCCCTCGAGGTTACTTGCCCTCCAAAACACTGCTGTTCCAAGTGTTGCAACAGTATTTCGGAGAGTTAGTGGGAAAGATGTGAGAAAGAAGTGCTGCCCTGGGGCTTAGTTCATGGCAGGGGAAATTATATTAAGATCTATTAGGTTATTGAACAAACACTACTAAAGAAAATATTTATCCAATTACAAATGCAGTCAACCTTGGGTTCAGGGCAAGGTGCTTGTCTAAGCGAACTTTGAACATCTCGGGGAAGCCCATTCCACAAGTTAACGACTCGATTGAAGACAAAATTCTTGGATTCGATACAGTTGAATGATTTACCAATGATATTGCAGCCATTTACCCGCATGTAGTTTGATCGGTCAATCGTAAAATATATATTACAGTTAATGTTGTCGATGCCTTTATTGATCTTGAAAACTTTAATAAGGTCACCTCTCAATCTGCGCTTGATTAATGGATATAAATTTAGTTCTTTACGACATTCTTCGAATGGTTTGTTCCGAAGACAGGGTATCATCTTGGTAACTCTACGTTGAACTCGTTCCAATTTGTCTATTTCTTTTTGATAGTAAGGGCACCAGAACTGATCGCAGTATTCCAAAATTGGGCGGACTAATGAATTGTAAAGGGTGAGGAGAATGTCATTTGATTTATGTTCAAATGATCTACCTATGAAACCTATAATTTTGTTTGCCTTCTTAACAACTTCAGCACAATGTTGACTTGGTTTTAAGTTACTGGATATTGTTACTCCTAAATCGGTTTCCCTGTCTACACTCTTTAGCTTGGGTGCCATTCATCGAGTAGTCTGCTTTTTCATTACGGTATCCGATATGAAGTACTTTACACTTATCTTCATTGAAGCACATTTACCAGATTTTAGCCCATTCTGAAAGCTTGTTTAGATTGTTTTGCATAATTTTCTTCAACATGTTCATTTGTCAGTACGGTATTTGCGATTTTGTGTCATCTGCAAACTTTGAGATTGTACGGGTGAGACCCTCATCTATGTCGTTAATGTAAATTTGGAAAAGGACTGGCCCCAGCACTAATCCTTGAGGTACACCACTAGTTACATTGGTCCAAGTTGATGCTTCCCCATTAATAACTACTCTTTGTTTCCTTTCACTTAGCCAATTTTCTATCTACTGTAGAACGCCGCCTTGTATTCCATGTGCTTTTAATTTCATCACTAACCGTTTGTGTGGAACTTTATCAAAGGCTTTCTGGAAATCTAAGTATATAGCATCTACAGATTTACTTGCGTCATATAGATTTAGGATGTCATGGAAGAAGTCTAAAAGGTTTGTTAAGCAGGAACGTTTTTTGCGAAAACCATGTTGTGTGTCTTTTAGTATATTATTTTCCACCAAGTGATTAACGAGTCGGTTTCTTATTATTGTTTCTATTATTTTGCATACTACTGAGGTCAAGCTGGTTGGACGATAATTACTAGGCAAAGATTTGCTACCTTTTTTTTTAAATTTGTGTTACGTTCGCAAGCTTCCACTTACCAGGTATTTCGCTGGTTTCCAAGGATTTGTTAAAGATCAGCATCAGGTGTTTGGAGAGCTCGCATTTAGCTTCTTTAAGAACTCTAGGAGAAATTGTATCGGGTCCAGGTGATTTGCTTTCATTGAGGTTATCTAAACATCTCAGTACCTCTGTCTCAGTAATGCTTATATTTCTAAGAACTTCCAAATTGTTTGTCTGTACTGGCGGTACTGTAGGGATATCACTTTGGTCTTCTGATGTAAAGACTGATGCAAAGAAGTTGTTGAGAGTATTACTCATTTTGGCATCTTCATTGGTAAAATTTCCATTTTCATCTACCAAGGGTCCAATCGTTGAAGTCACCACTTTCTGCTTCCTGATGTAACTATAGAATTCTTTTGGGTTAGTCTTGCTTTGATTAGCAACATGAAACTCCAAAGTGTTTTTACTTTGTTTAATAAACCTTTTGAATTTACGTCGTAGATCTCTGAAGGCCTGTCTATTTTCATCGTTATCGGAGGTTTGCAATTTCTCGTGAGCATTCTTTTTAGCAAGTAGACATCAGTTATTTCTCTATTCCACCATTTAGGTTTCTTATTATGTGCAGATTTTCAGTTGTTTTATGGTATGCACTCACGTATTGCGTTCGTGTACATTTCTGTGAAAATTTTCCATGATTGGTTTATCTCATTATTGTTTAGAAAACTCCTATTGGCTTCTTTAAATTTTGTTCTGAGTTTATGGAAACTTGCTCGCTTGAAATTTGGAACTTTCTCATTGCTGGTGTTGAGTTTATTTCTATTAAATTTTATACTGAAAGTGATCGTACGGTGGTCGATCACTTTCAGTATAAAATTTAATAGAAATAAACTCAACACCAGCAATGAGAAAGTTCCAAATTTCAAGCGAGCAAATTTCCATAAACTCAGAACAAAATTTAAAGACAAATATTTTGCTATGACAATAATTGGTTAACACTCTCCCTTTAATCATACAAATATTTCTTCCACAAACAAACAAAAATAATTAAAACATGGATCGATACAAATTCACGTGAGCAACTTTACAATATCCAACAGTAATAAATGTACAAATCTTATTGATTTTTTACAATTCGATGTAATATTTAGGAACATTCCCTTTAGCTACATTCCATAAGTCAGTATATTCCCTCACTCAATATTAACCGCTTCAAGTTTATAGTAGGCTACATGTTATATTCATTAATTATTATAGGAATCCTTATTTCAACTCTCATATAATTTGAAGGTGATTTACTTACAGTGTACTGGGTATTTAAGCGTGGGACTGTACATCTTGAAGAATATTCAATGTGACTTTCCTGGTTAGGTTTGCATGAGTCAGACTTTACACTCGCACTGTTGTGCTCACCCAGGCTCTGTACATGTGTTCGGAAGTTAAGATCACATGTTAGGGGCGTGTATGGAGAAGGGTAGTGAGAGGTATGAAAGAGTTTTAGACAGCACTTAGACACGAACGATGGGCGAGATAACAGGCCCGGAGATTTCCTCTCAACATAGGGAAATTCTCTTTGTAATATTTAAATCTACATTTGTTTGAATACACAACGTGGCTAGATACCTGATACTTCCTTTACCTGAACAAGTGTGTAAGGGCTTACGGTGGCAGCATTAATATTATATAATAAGAATAGAACAATCGTATCTATCTTATATCTACCTATCTACGAGGGAGCAGAGCAGGACGCAGAACAGAGAATCTACCAGTACTTCAATCAACTTACTAAACTACAATAAAACCAAATCTAAAATCCATAAAGAAGACTCACAAACGTCTTCCTAACTTGGAGTTAACCCCTTCCTAACATGGAATAAACTTAATTGTTACATCTATCATGTAGTTGTGTACCAGCTACTACTTCAGGCAATTGTACTATCACTTACACAATACTAATTTCCCTTAATGTGTTCATCTTGTGAGCATAGCCAATAATTTGATACTGTACCTGTTTATGTCCTCTTTGATAAATGTATTTTACTCTTTTATCTAAACTAAATTACATTATTGAAATATTCAGAAAAAAGTATATACAGTATGTATATATATAAGTAGCTTTAATTAGACGATGTTATGCAGTATAAGAAGAACTTGTGGTAAAAAGGGTTAAGCGAGATAGTTCGAAGCCTGGTATTTGCTGAAGGCCCTTTTGAAATGTAATATCATCGTCTAATAGTAGCCAGAGCCAAGTTAAACGGACGGCACTGGTACTGAAAGGGTTAAGTTTCATTACAATATCATTAAAAAGTCCTACCGACACGACATAAAAGTATCCTTGCTGTGTCCAATACATTAGCATTGTATGAATATTCCCATGTTCAAACAATGCACTAGGGTGCAGTACCTATATAGTATGTTTTATTTCAGCTGACATTAAATTGCCATGTAGTTTTCTTGATTATGCAGCTATTAAAAACAATGTATAAAGTATGTTATTCATTGTGACAACTTGGCATTACTAGGACACAGAGGCATAGTAGTTCCAAAATTTTACATTAATTATCGATAAATCAGTTGCTAAGGGACTTGATTTTCCGTCACCTGAAATTAAACTGACTATAGTGAGTGAGAAGCTCAATAGGTGGCGTGAGAGAGGGTGTAGTCCAAAGTTACAAGGCGAGACAATGGCGATATAGCTTAAAGGTGGGAAGGGTTTATATTTATTTGAATATATTATTTACATATTATATGTATACATTTATTTATTATACCTATTCATTTAGTATTTTTTAGTTTCCTCCCTAGACCTCCATCAAGCTTATAAATCCACTTTCTAGATATTTATGTACATTTTTCGGTTTAAAAATGTCCCGGCCGATTCCTTGCAAATTACACGCTTGCTATCACTCGCCAGGAAAAAATCGACAACTAAATGGCACGAAAGGTCTTCATATTGACAAAGAAATGGGGCGAAAGGTCTTAAAATCGCCAAACTAATGGTCCGAGTATCTTAAAATCTAAATCTAATGGTGTTAAACATAAAGGAGAAGGGAGCCCAGAAAAAAATAATATTTCCCCTTAAGATGTCGAACTGCACTGAGCCAGGGGAGACTCAGCCATGTGCCGTTGAGAAGCTAACATTACATTGAGTCAGTTGCAAAATTCGTCAACTCGACATCTGACTTGTCGCATGGAACAAACGTTCCAAATTGCATACACAAATCAAATCACATAGCAGACCAAGCACATTGACAAACCACCGTACGAAACACACACACACACACACACACATTAACAAACCACCGTACGAAACACACACACACACACACACACATTAACAAACCACCGTACGAAACACACACACACACACACACACACATTAACAAACCACCGTACGAAACACACACACACACTTGACCGGCCTCATCCCTAGCTAGGAATGTTACTTAGCAAATTTAGGATCCTAGACGTCTTACACCTCCTGCCCTCTCCCACGTCTTCTAACCTTACTAGCCTCTCCTTCATCCCCTCCCCCTTCTAGCCTATCCTCCCTATCCTACCCCTCCTCCCCTCTCCTACGTCTCCTAACGTTACTAGTCTCTCCTCCGTTGCTAGCCTGTCCTCCATCCTAGCCTCTCCTCCCTCTCCTACACCTGCCCTCTTCTACGTCTCCTAACTATACTAGCCTCTCCTCCCGTTCCTACCCCTCCTTCTTTTTCTTCCATTTCCTACTCATCGTAGCTTCATCTACCTCTCCTAGGCTCTCCTCCCTCTTCCAAAATTTCTACTCCCTCTCCTAGCCTCTATTATTATCCTATTCTCTCCACCCTCTCCTCTCTCTCCTACCCTCACCTCCCTCTACTAGCCTCTCCACCCTCTCCTCCACCTCTGTTTCACCTCCCTTAGCCACTCCTAGCCTCTCATCCCTCTACTAGTCTCTCTTCTCTCTCCCTATCCTACCCCTCCCCTCCCTCTCCTACCCCTCATCCTCCCCTCCCTCTCCTACCTCTTCCAGCCTGTCCAACCTTCCCTATCCTTTCATCCCAAGCTGATACCGTACATATTCCCAAAGGGTTAATAAAGCTTGCATGGTTAATTTTTGGCAAGACTACTTCATCAAATTTCCAATCTACCCAAGTACTGTATAAGTATTTGGAATAATCCTTTGCTCACAGCAATCCCATTAGTACTGCATACAAAATATGATATTCATACTATAAAAGTGGTAACTTAAGGAATTAGCAAAAACTAAATATTCCACCTATATTTAATGATGGCATACAATCCGACTATGACTGACTCTCTATCTCTCTTTCTCTATATATCTCTCTTTCTTTCTCACACACACACACACACACTCACTCTCACTCTCTCCCAACCTGTAGTTGCATCATTAATTTTCATTGTATTCACCTTTTTCATTCACCTGTTATCTCCCACCCCCTTGAGTAATTTCCGAACCTGCCCCTTGCTCTCACTCAAGCCCGATGTACATGAGACCTTTTTCCGCAATTTTGTTTCCCGCAACAGTTTGTTTCCCTGCAATTTCATTCCAGCAATTTTGTATGCAACTTTTTTCCCGCAACTTTATTTTCCACAACCTTTTTTCCCTCATTTTTTTCTGCAATTTTCCCTCAACTTTTATTCCCACAAATTGTTATCGCAAATTTTTGTCCCACAATTTTTTTTTCGCATTTTGTTTTCCAGCAACTTATTTTCAACGCAACTTTTTTCCACAATTTTTTTCCTGAAACTTTAATCCTGCAATTTCTTTTCCCGCAGCTTTTTTTCTGCAACTATTTTCCTGTAACTCTTTTTGCATACTTTTTTTCGCAACTTTTTTCAAGCAACATTTTTCTTCGTAACTTAGATTTGACTGCTTCTAACACATAAATAAACTGATATATTATTATTATTGAAGTAGGAATCCTGCCAGCAAATCAGCAAGCTGCATTTAACCATCCCTTTAAACCAGCTGTGCCTGACATACCTGACGTGTATCAAGACATTGCCACACCCTGTGGTTCAACCAATCACAATTAAGTTCCCGTTGTCGCTTCAAGCAAGGACTGGGCCAACCGCGCTTACCCGTCCACCTTTTAAGTCGCTCTCGTTCCCTTCACAGACCGTTTTTCCTGGTTGCAATAAGTCTATTACACCAGTGCAATCATCATACTCCCGTCAGCCACTACAAGACATTTGCAACAAGCTCCCAGGAACATATTATGAAGATATAAGCCAGGAGGAGAGTGAGAGAAATATTTAAGATGTGCGGCTGGGGACCGAGAGACTGGCTCGACCAATCACAGCGCGCCAATGCGTGAGGCGGGACTATAAAGAGAGGTGGGCGGGACCCCAGACGTGCCACTACTGTACGGTTACTTAATAGATGTGGAGAGACTGTGATGCAAATTAAGACATGAACATCAACAGGATTGGATTTACTAAACAACAAGTTAATATTTGAAATTACAATATAAATTTAACAATGGAGCAGACCAGTTTAGCCCGGTCGCTTTAATACTTCTACTTCCTTAATTTTCTTAGCTTTTCCTTACTCTATAAACAAAATTCCCCATTCATTAAGTACCCTCCAAAACTTCCATCAATTAAACAAAAATTTCATCACACTTTTCCCTAGAGTCCAACAATATCAAACTGTCCTTTCAAAACTGTTCTATATTCGTCCGATCCGATCCAGACGTCATTCCTGTCACGGAAGCCACTGGGCTCACCTGCCAGCAGCCACCTCTCTCTCTCTCACTTGCACAGTGATGGGAGCCTGAACCAGCCTACCAGCTCGCTTTCTGCGCTCCAGCAAAGTCCACCTCTGGCCCAACACAGCTTTCCTCTGCCGACCAGATACACCTTAAGTATCCTGGTGCTTGTCGTCACATTGCTAGCTTACATACCTACAGCCAAGCAATTCAAGAGGGACGACAAGTGGTAGATGGGACTGAAGAATTCCAGAAGACTTATTGGCCGGCCTTGGGGTGGTGAAGATTGTTCCAGAGAAGATACCAAATACTTTTTAAAGGACCCTTATGGGCCCAAAATAGACTAACTAAAGAGAGAAAAATGATTGACATACCCAGTGGTCCCATCCCTTAACCCACTGAGCCCCAGCGACGCAGCGTTTGCGTCAGCAATGTATGTAACGCTAAACCCCAGCGACGCAACAGTTGCGTCAGTGTTACTCCGGTCCCAATTACTTCGGTCCTATGGTACCTAGAGGGCTCAGATTTGTATGGAAACTGTGTAAGTATCCCACGCAACCATGCCGATGGTTGAAAACTCTCAAAGTCCAACCGCGTGCGCGTGAGCGCGCAAAAACCGGAATTTTGGGTGTTATTGCCTTCAATTTTTTACTCTTGTAAAATCCGTTTTCGTGGGCTCCGTAGGACCAATTTTTGACCTTTTTGATCGTTTTTTTGTGGTTTTTCCTTCATTCCTAACCCATTCGCCATTGTTTCTGGAAAAAAACTGTTTTCAAAACCGGCTGGTCCCTGGTGGTACATTTCTTAATAACTAGCTGGGACTCAGCGGGTTAAAATAGATGTGTTCTTATAGAACAAAATAAAGAGAAATGGATTAGACTGATGATAATATAAAAGGATGAAGTGTTGAGAGAATATATAGCTGTTATTGTTGTAGAAGGCTCCATGCCACTTAGCTACCAATTGTATAGGATCTCATATGTTAGAGATTAATGTAATTAATAAAGATAAGGGAAAGCTTAAGAAAGGAGATTAAAAGATTATAATGGGAGTCTGATTAATTAATGATCAACTACAGGGATAACGGGGTTATGAGAATTATTCAAGACAGGGGATTAATAATAGTCGCTGATAGGTTAGACCCAGCTTGAGAAATAGTTAGGAAGGACTCTAATCCATATGATGATATAAACTTTTTGTTATAAAGGAAACATCGTTATTCGATCAAAGATATATTGTAATCATGTCATAAGTAATTAATGAGTTGACCATTGCAAGAAAGTATTGTTATCATGACATAAATGACAAATCGAGTCGACTATTGTGAGATATATTGTAATTCGGAGATAAGTAGTTAGAAAGTTGTTGTTGTTGTTGTTGTTGTTGTTCCCCAGGCTGTCTGGCCGAACAGCCCCAAGGTCTCGAGCAAGGCCATGGCCATAAACGAGCGCCCCCACAAAATCCTCACTGCTTACCACTAACAAAGCCTGGGTGACCGAAGCCACTCCAAGGCAGGGAGCTGAGGAAGGTGCGGAAATGCCCGGGAAACCAAAGCCCCACCCAAAGCCCTGTGCCCCTCAGCAATTATGAAGGGAAAGTTGAGAGGTAAGGGAAAAATGTGACGCTTTGGCTCCCAATCTGCCAACTTCTAGGTTGGCAGTAGGGAGGTCAATCCACGGAAAAGACGCCGCCACTTGAGATCTAGAAGATATATAAGTAAAAGGAACAGTCAGAGTAAGCTATGGGTATGGCAGAGATCGCTCAGTTCTCACTCGGATAGACCAGCCCATCACCACATGACTAGAACCCAATCCTCTCAGCATCAGCTAGGAAAGGCCCTAGAAAGCCGCCTTTGGCGGGGGGATAGCTCCTTTCGGGGATGGGCACCCGCCCTTATTTTAGTAGTTAGTAAGTTAATAAATATAGTATTCATGATATAGGTATCAATTGAGTTAAATATTGAGTCGGATATTGTAACCCTGATCTAGGAGATAATAAAGTGTTGAATAGTGTATTGGTAATATAGGTATTTCTGAAATAGTGATTATATCGGACAATGTAATGACATATATTATTTTAATTATAATATAAGTGGTATCAGTGTTATTGAGTTAATTAATCTGTTAAATAGGAAGCCAGAGTGGAGACACTCCGGGAGAGAGTTATCTTAGCGAAACTATCTACGGGTACATATTTACTTGATTTAAGATAAGTGATACCCATATATATATATATATATATATATATATATATATATATATATATGTGTGATAAGGATAGGGAAATAGGAATTAAATTTCTTAAAGCCTTGGTCTTATGATTGGATACATTGAGGCTCGGTAAAGTTTGTCATATTATTTCGGAGATTAGTGACGTGCCTTCGAAGCGAAGTTAGGAGTGAGTCAATGCCTCAATAACGGGTATCAAAATAGGTGGTAACGGGAACTTAAGAGTTCCAACGTACAATCTATATTGGGTCGACGATATTATTTAATCTGTGGGTTGAACTAATTTCGGCCCGAACAGAGAATCAATTGCTAAGTAGAATATATTTATGCTACCAGGGAGTTTGTTAATTAAAGGTACGAACTTCTGAACAACTGTCGAATTATTCCCACCTTAGTAGGATACTTAGAATTGGAAAATAAGTACTACAATTATTATTATTATTAGTATTGTTAGTATTGCTATTATTATTAGTAATATTATTGTTTTTATTTGGTAGGGAATGTGTCGCCTATAATAATCTACCACCAGTCTATAGTTGTCTTTATCAGTGTAAATAAAAGGGAGATGGGCTGTTTTTTATTGTCCCCCCTTCTTCCTGATATTTAGCCCCATTAGACTTCAGATTTTATGACGTTTGGCCTATTGGTTTGGCTATTTTAAGACTGTTCACACCATTTCTTTGTCAGTATTAAGACTTTTCATGTCATTTAGGTGTCGATTTTTTCCTGACGAGCGATAGTGATTAATTTTAAGAGAAATCGTCCTTTGGCCGGGACATTTTTTATAACAAAAAATTTAAAAATTTATCTTGAAGGGGGGTCTTTAAACTCTATAAAAAAAATTGTTTTAAGCTTGATGAAGGTCTAATCGAGGACACTAAAAACACAAATTAATATATAAATAAATAGATCCCCCCTAAAAACAAATAAACAACAAAATAACAAAATAAATAAATAAATAACCACAGTCACCTTAAGGTGGATTTGCACGATATTTTGTTTTTTCTTTATTTTCAATTTTTTCAACAATTCTGATAAGGCAACGTTTGTTATATACCTTTATAAGATGGGCTAATTGGGTTATACATTACCCCTTTCGTTGCTACATGTCCTACCTATGCTGAACACAATCGTCTACAGGTCTCAAATGTTACCCTGAACACAACGTAAAGGTAAAGGTATTAAGGGATAAGCCTTTACAACGGCACCTCGTAGCTACTTTCTACTTTTCCTATTTTCTGAAGAGTGTAGAGAGGAGAGAAGAGGTGTTGGAGAGAGAGAGGAAGCTGTTGGAGTAGTAATGTTATGTGTGTTATTAGTCTGTATACGTCGTCGAAGTGTCCTCCGACTGGGTGTGAGCATGCGAAACATGCTAGGATGTACTACCACATCCACTAAATGTCCGCATTGGCTGGGATCGAACCCAGGTCAAGCAGATTCACACGTGAGCGTGCTCTACACTCGACCGCTGCGGCTCTAGAGCTTCATTGTATATAGAAAGGGTTTATTGGATCACATTATACAGTAACTTTAAAGGGAGATGTCCTCTTGATATATTTTTTTCAGGACCCCTTTCTCCTTCATGTTTAGCCCCACTGCTTTTGAGATTTTAAGAAATTTGCACCATTCGTTTGACGATTATTTGAACTTTTGCTTCCCATTCATGTCAGTTTTAAGACTTTTTGTGCCATTTAGGTGTCGACTTTTTCCTGGCGAGTGATAGCGAACCTGTTATTTAAGGGGAATCGGTCTTCAGCCGGGACATTTTTCTACCGAAAAATGAACACATTTATCTTGAAAGAGGGTCTAGGTGGTGTAATTTTAAGCTTGATGGAGGTCTCAGGAACAAACTAAAAACCTCCCCTTAATATCAAGCCTTTCATTCAGAACAAATTTGTAGTATGTAACAGACATATGTGTAAAATTCCTGGTTAATATAACTTCCATACTTTGGTCTTTGTGTCCATCACCTCCATCGCCTGTCTCTCTCTCTCTCTCTCTTTCTTCTCTTGCTTGACCTCTCCACTCTCCTCCCTGACTCACGGTCTCTCTCCCTCTTTCTTTCTCTTAAATTACTGCTCCTTCTCCATTGCTGTTACATCACGTCATATTATCCTCTCTCTCTCTCTCTCTCCCTCTCTCTAGCTATCTCTATCTCTCTCTCTCTCTCTCTCTCTCACTCACTCTCTCTCTTTCTCTCTCTCTTCTAGAATGAAATTTTGATCATTTCGAGTGAATCGTCAGGGGCTTAGGGTCAGTGCAAATATACTAGTCTACGTAAGTCTCTCTCTCGCTCTCTCTCTTTCTCACACATACACACACACACACTTTCTTCCTTTCCTCCCTACCATCGCATACACTATTCCGACACACTAATAAACACGCCACTCCATCATTAGACAGAATCCCCTCCAACTTTACGATCCATCAACACGGCTTACTGGCAATTACCCAAGACAATGAGAGGTTAATTTATCACATTCTAATTACCCTGGCGACCTCTCAGCCTTATATGGGCTTCAATTAAATGCCTGGTTGTATTTATATACAATTGTTTTATGTCCAAAATATATTGTGATGCCATAAGAACTGATGGTGTTGACGTATATGAGGGTGATGATGGATGATCAATTTACCCCCATAATAATTATTAATACTTTTAACACCTCTATTCCATAACAACCAAAGTTAACTTAACTAGAATCTAACCTTTACCAAACTTGTCCTTACCTGTTTTTTCCATGTGTATGGAGAGACAAAAGGCAGGTTGCCTGTAACGAGTGTCTCCCCAAAAGTCAAGAAGAGTAACAGAGCCAAATTAAAGGGACGTTGGAATCAACATGCCTGAACACACGTAGTTTAAAGCCGTCTAAGTCATAGGATGAAGGATTTTTTAAAATGCTAATACATATTTAATTTGAGAACTTAAACCCACTTATTAATAATAGTTGTTATTGTAAAGTATATACACGGCATCAGATACATCAGATTATTAAAATACATGAATAATTAATCAGATTAAAGCCCCTTCTCATATAAATATGTTAACTTCAGGAACAATCGACAAAATATTTAGAAACTGACACCCTTCTCAGTCTTGTTCACATTTGATTATGATAATTGGCAAATCTGGCGTCTTCTGGCACGTTTGTCTGCAGATGGAAGGCTCCTACTGGCTTAACCCGTTGAAGATCATGACGCATTTTGACATTTACTCTGGCTAGCATTAGTCGATTGCATACAGTTTAGAAAGGATCAGTGGGAGTTCAAAGGGTAAAGCCTGGCCCAATCAACCCTCTGACTTCAATATACCTTTCCTACTCTATATAAGCTCGTTAAATATACCTTTCCTACTCTATATAAGCTCGTTAAATGATAGCTAGAATAAACTGTCAAAACGCGTCATAATCCTGAAAGGGGTTAAGGGGGGGCCACCGTTTTTTGTTTATCTTTCTCTCCTTTTCTCCCTGTATCCATTCGGCCCCATTCAGACAACTATTTTAAGACGTTTATCCCCATCCAGGTGTCGATATCTTCCTGGCAAGCGATAACGACCCAGCATTGTATGGAGAAATCCGGCTTCGCCGGAGACATTTTGCTATCGAGAAATGTACAAATTTAGATTTCTGTCAAAACAAAAATATATATATGCTGGCTCGCTACCACTCGCCAGGAAAATATTGACACCTGGATGGGGGTAAACGTCTTATAACAGTAGGCTGAATGGGGCCAAATGGATACAAGCCAAAGAGAGAGGGAGAGAAAGAGAAAAAAAAAGCGAGGTGAGCATGAAACATGGTAGTGGCCGTTTGGGAGTGATTGGGCTTTGATTTGAAACCCATTTAATCATCCTCTCCTACTATACCAATCATAACCATCTTAGCTACCCTTTACCAACTTTCTTACCGGTCCCTTGCACATTGTCATGGCTCTCACTCACGTCCTTATCTTACTTCAACATGTTTGGTTTCCTTGAGCCACCTCCCACCTCTGTCTTATCTTCCTCCTGAGCATCACGTTCGTCTCAGCTACCCCTCTCCAATTTACAAATTTACTTTCACACAATGGGGGCAAGGGACTAGGAATCCTCGTCCCCTCGTAGAATTCACCTACTAGACGCAGGAAACGCAAGGGCTAGGAAACGCAAAGTGGTCCCTTACCCTTAGAACTTAAACTTTAAATGTAGTTTCCTTTTGGGCTCTGTCTCGAGCCGGCCACCCCTAGCTATGGGGTATGTACCTGAGTAAATACAGACATACATACTTAAACATATTATTTTATGTTGGCATCTTCTCAATAATGTGTCATGTCTTCCCCACATACAAATTTCCATCCTTCTTAACAAACATGTGCTTGAAGGAACTTATCTACCCAGTCAGTACCGGCAACGTCTTTATAACTTCAATTCTGGTTAATATATGACGATTTTATTCAGTTAAAAAAAGGCCTCCAACAATGAAAAGGCTTCGTACTATCTCCCTCAACCCTTTTTACTACCACAGAATCTTCTTTAACTGCACAAAAACGTCTAAGTATAGCTAGAAATATACTAAAATGACGTCCCACAGAAGGGGTTAAACCTTTTCTTATGAAATACGTATCACAAAATATGTATATAATTTTGGAGGAAAGTTTGACTATATAACACAAAGAAAATAAGAAAATAATGGTTATATGTTAAAGGTTAAAGGTCATAGGCTAGATGAGTTGTGTTCACCTGAGAGAGTTCAACGATGTAACGCTCAATATTCCCAAAGTTCCTCATGTGGACAGTCACCCAGGTCTAGGCCTTGGGCCAGATAAACTATGGCTACTATGCAAGAATAAACATAAGTGGACCCCATAGCCCTGGGAGGGACTCCAAGATGCCCTCCACTACACTAGCTAGCTAGTAAAACTCGGAAATATAAAGTAGCGATCAGTAAACCCCATCGCTATTGAAAAACACAGAAAAAAGGAGAGTAAGTCCCTTGTTGATGTTTAACCCCTTCTATACCGGCGACTACATTCAAACTGTATTCTGGCTCCTATTAGACGATTTTATTCAGTTTTAAAAGGGACTCTTGCAATTAACATACTTCAAACTATCTCAAACTGTCTTGATAGCGTAATGCATAATGCGCGGAATTCGATGTGAGTGTCCTGGGTTCGAGTCCTCGGAGTGCCACATGTATTTGTTGATTTCATTAATTGAGTTTAGATGTGAAGTTGGTTGGTGTAAAAAACATAATAATAGCCCTCTTTTCTACGACGGATCCTTCTTAAACTGCACACAATCGTCTAAATATAGCTAGAATATATATAAAAAGACGTCGCCGGTACAGAAGGGGTTAAGACTCAGGTTCCATAAGAACCGACAGCAGCATTGCACTTTAAGCCTGATATGTGACAATAACAGATACCCGGCTTAGCTACGTGTCAACATCTACAACTACCTGTTCATTAATCTACCAATAATTTGCATCCTAGGGTTCACTTCTCCACAACCCCTTGCATAAAAAGTCTTAAAGGGTATCATCACATAGTCAAGAAAAGCAGAAACCGTTTATTTCAATCCGTCACAGAGGGGAAGTTCGTTTATCATGAATTCGTCAAGAAATGGGTTCTGACTATTAAGAAATTGTCAAAAAATGGGTTCCGACTATTATGAAACTGTCTAAAAAAAATCCGACTACTACGAAATTGTCAAAAAATTGGTTTCGACTACTATGAAATTGTCAAAAAATGAGTTCCGAATATTACGAAATCGTCAAAAAGGTTCGAAGATTACAGACCTCCGGGATGTTTGTTGTGGTAAGGGCATAATTTATCTTTCCACTGAAGATATGGATGGACCTAATGCGTCCGCTGTTTAACCTCGCAAAAATAATGGAATCCGTGACACCAATCGATGCTAAAGAGTATGGCAGGAGAATCACACTGGCATGATAGGACAAAAAATAAAAAAATAAAAAACACACTGGCTGACTATATTTATTCATTCTAAGCAGTTTGACATAATTATATGCTATTCGTCTGTCAAAATGTGTGTGTGTGTGTGGTGTGTGTGTGTGTGTGTGTGTGTGTCTATTGTCTGTGTGTTTGTTTGTTTCTTCTGTTATAGAGGGTTTCCCAATATTTAAAGGGATATTGCATTAGAATTTCCGATGGGAGATTTTTGTTATTGATTTGTATATTTGTTTATTGCATTTGCTTATTATTATTTGTTTTTAACTTCCTCCATAGACCTTCATCAAGTATAAAGGAATACCGCCAAGAACCCCCTGGAGTTCAATTTGTACATTTTCTACCGAGAAATGTATACATTTATCTCGAAGGGGATTTGGGGGGCATTCTTTTAAGCTTGATGGAGGTCTAGGGAGGAAACTAAATAAGCAAAATTAAATACATCAGCAACAAATAACAAAATCTCCCCATAAGTGTAAGGCGCATCTCCACCAAACACCAACTATCAGAATAAAGTCCTTGAAGAAGTATTTGAGTTTCATGACCTCTAAGCATGTATTGGAGTCTCGAAATAACAAACTAAAAGAGGGTGACATAGGAACGAAGGCCATTGGGTTATTTAATACAGTCTTCTTACATGTGAAAACAGTTATAAGTAGTATAATATGCATGCATTTGATTCACTCTATTTGGTCCGGGCTTCTTTGGCCTCCGTTGTTTTGCTCCACTGGTTTGGAGATTTAATACGTATCACCCCATTATGTTGGCGACAATAAGACGTTTCACTCTATTCAGCTGTCAAATATCTTCTGGGCGTGCTAAAGTAAGCCTGTAACTTGGAAGAAATCGGCCTTCGGCAGGATTTATTTATTTATTTTGTTTTTTTCAACAATTTCTTTTAGCTGGAAGAATCATACATGCATGCACTCATTTAAAAATAAAAACATCTACTGTACACCCGTCCCCATATACATAACATGCATACAAACGATTACACACGTAAACGCACACGTGCACTCAAACATTAAAACACATTAAAACACACATGTAGACGCATACACCAACATGCATACAAACAATATAACACACGAACAGACACATCTACATACAAATAACTCTCCTCACCCCCTTCCTAAATCATCAATATTCCTTTAACACAACAGCTAACCCATCCTTCCGTGTCATTATAGTACTTCCTATCTTACATAACTCTCTCTCTCTCTCTACCCTTTCCCCTTTATAATATCCAATCATGTTTATCTCACCCACTCACGTAACAGCTTCGTACCTTTCCCTTTCAGCCTTTATACAGTCTCCTCCACCCTCACAGTATTCTACACACACACACACACACACACACACACACACACACACACAGAGACACACACACACACAGACACACACACACACACACAGACACACACACACACACACAGACACATACACACACACACAAACACACACACACACACAACACATATTTTATATTATATTATTCATTCTGTTATGTTTGTATTTGCACCTAATGAAACTTAGCCATTATGCTTCCTTACCTAATGCAACGGAAAATTGTTTTAATCATATTTGTGTTCAATCTGTATATCCATTTATGTTCATAATTTTGTGTTCACGATAAGAGAGAGAGAGAGAGAGAGAGAGAGAGAGAGAGAGAGAGAGAGAGAGAGAGAGAGAGAGAGAGAGAGAGAGAGAGAGAGAGAGAGAGAGAGAGAGAGGGGTAGTAGAGGGATAGGGTTTCTTGTGTACGTTTGTGTTTTTATATACCGCAAATTACGCAATGACACCCCCCCCCCCCCCCACCCACCCTCACCTCCAAGTACCTTCCTGTACACGACGGTAATGACCCATAGCCATATATTTACCGTCTCGTAACTGTCAGATCCCGTCTGTGGTTCGTCACTTTCCATCCAGATGTACGTCCTTTAACCCTTTCAAGACGGCGGTGGTCTTTTGGGAAGCCTCCTTGTTTCGACTTATTAGTTCTGCGATTATAGTACCCATCGTCACATTTAGTCCAGATGCCAAATGGCCATTTCCAATCAAAGCGTGTTGTGACGTCATTATGATGTTTTTTGGTGGATTCATCATCTCTGAACTATTCTGAATCAGAATCAGCCGGGTGACAGACTGGCACCCTTGAGGAATTTGTAGTAGAGGCAAAAAACAAAATGGCCGCCCCGATCTCTGATAAATTCTGTTTCGGGCAATATCTTCATTTCTAATGCACTTACAAACGTAATTTTGATGTCTACTATTATGTTTTCAGGGTCAAGGAATCCATTGATGATAGTATTAAAGGTGTACACATAACACTTGAATCATAATTTCAGGATGGCATCCACTGATAGCCAAAATCGCTAGTTTTGCCCATTATTTGGTGATTGTGTATATGTAAAGTAACAATGTTTTCTTTTCTTTTCAGATGTGTATGATACCAGTTAGTCATGGCTTCTTCTGAAGAGAGTTCATCCTGCTTCTTTAACCCGTGGAGCCCCGGCTAGTTTTGTAATGTTTGCGCACCAGAACCCGGCCGGTTTTCAAAAAATGGTTTTATTCCAGAAACAATAGCGAATGGGTTAGGAATGAAGGAAAAACCATGAAAAACCGCTCAAAAAGCTTAAAAAATGGTCCTACAGAGCCCCCGAAAACGGATTTTATAAGAGTAAAAAATTGAAGGCAATTATCCCAAAAAACAGGTTTTTGCGCGCTCGCGCGCACGCACGTGGACTTTGAGAGTTTTCAACCATCGGCACGGTTGCGTGGGATACGTACACAGTTCCCATACAAATCTGAGCCCTCTTGAGTGGCTACACCTGAGGTTACGGTCGGCGCAATTAGGGTGACGCGCCAGGCGCGTCTCTGGGGCTGTGCGTTACATACATCGCCGACGCGTCAGGCGCGTCGCTGGGGCTGTACGGGTTAACTGCTCTAACACTTCCACGAAGCTGTTAACTGCTGGAAGAACCAGAATAGACACAATCATCAAAAGTAGTATACGTAGAGGGGATTACTTCATAAAACGCTAGTGGATTCTCAGTCTATACTGTGTCACAAAATCTGTGTATCCACTTATACATCTGAACAACATATAAAGAGGCATGCAAAATTAGACAAGCATGAAGCTCCTCCTCTCAAAAAAACACGGCGTTCTGATGCAGGGGATTTCGAGTTAAAAAAACACTGTATCTTCTGTGGCCATCAATGTGAACAGCCTGATTCTCGAAATCCTTCTCGATGGAGGAAAGTGATACAATGCAGAACAGCCGATCGAGGAAAGAATCGCATTTCATTCAAGCAAAGTATTTTGACGGTTTGTGACAAGCGCGGTGATGTCCAAGCTGATAATGTACGTCTTCGAGTTCAAGGGGCGGTCTCTGATTTGCGCGCTGCATATGCACAATACCATCTTGATTGCTATAATTCTTTCATGTCACCAAGAGCTATAGAAGCAGCCACCAGAAGTGAAACTTCCTCTGCAGATACTGATTCAGCCTTCTTGGAGGTAGTCAAGGAGATGGAAAAAGATAGGAATTTTCTATGGAATTCGGTGGAACTTCATGCCATGTATATTTCTTATGGTGGTGATAAGCTGTCCAGGCGCCATCTTGTAGAATGTGTGACAAATTATTTTGGATCAGAACTAGTAATGTTGTCGGGAAATGGGTTTGCTAGCCTACTAGTCTTCAAGGGTCATACGTCAAACATCTTGAGGGCAGTGGAGGACACAGAGGAAGACATACCAGAGGTAAAGCACATTGCAAAGTGTATCATTCAAGATACCAAAAAGTTGAAGGTTTCTGACAATACATACTCAACCCACATTTCAAATGACATGACAGCAGAAGCAGTAAGTCCAACCCTGACAAACCTCTTGGCAGCAATTTCACCTAAATTACTTGATAGCAACCAAGCCCTTCTCATTGGAAACATTGTCACAAGTTGTCTCACCAATAAAGCAACAAGTCTTCAGATTGCTCTTGGGGTGTTACTCAGAGAGAAACTACTGATAGAGGAATGCCACGCCTTTGGCATTTGTGCATCATATGATGAAATACTACGTTTTAAAGCATCAGATGCACATGCTTCAGCCAACAATGCAGAGATGAGCAGATTATTCAACTGTAATAGTGGTTTAATTCAAGCAGTAGATACAATTGTGATGCCAATGTGTGTTCCCCCAATGGACTTCGTTCCACTCATGCCCTTGCCCTCCTTTTGACACAAATGGCTGAAGATGTTGCACCAGATATTGAAGAAAATTCTCCAGCAGTTCCGGTAATCAGACGTATCTCAAAAGGTGAAATGAAGGAACAAGTTAAACCACCAATTACTGTGCATAGGTATAATGGACCCAAAAAGCCAGACATGCCAGACAATTGTTGCAACCGTATAGTGCCACCATTGAAAGTGTTAGCATCTCAAACAGTGTCTCTCTCAAGAGCACAAGACATTGACCATCAGTTCTTAAGAGAAGTAATTGAATCTCCTGGGAGTACTCCCGAGTATAATGGGTTCAACGTTCTTCTTGCGCAAAACCCTCCGAATTTGGATGTCATTCAGTATGGATGGCATGAAGGTGAAGATGGTGCACTGTCTCCAACCACACTTCCAAATGATGTGCCTGCTGCACCTGTCAGCATTCTGCAGCTGATCAAGTGTGGATGCACCAGCACCCAGCCATGTTCCACTGGCAGGTGTGGTTGTGTGGCAGCACAGATATCATGTTCAATGTTTTGCAATTGTAATGCTGGATCAGATTGTTGTAATGAACAGACGAAGGCAGTAGCTATGAACCAGGACGAAGATGACGAAGATTGAATATTGTGTAGAACATTGTTGAGAACGCGTGCTACAGTCGTGCCAATAGAGTTAATATTTGTTTGCCTCAAATGTGTACATTTCAAACCATATACTAGTTTTCTCAATTGATGTTTAAGTTGTGATGGACAGTCAGTTCTCCTGGAGGGTATTATGAATTCAATATTTTATTTGAAGGGATCAGTGGAACTGGAAAATAACAATTATTCATATATTAATGGTGACTATCTTGATATTATGATACAATAATTATTTGTACACCTTTAATATTATCATTAATGGATTCCTTGACTCTGAAAACATAATAGTAGACATCAAAATTACGTTTGTAAGTGCCTTAGAAATGAAGATATTGCCCGAAACAGAATTTATCAGAGATCGGGGTGGCCATTTTGTTTTTTGCCTCTACTACAAATTCCTCAAGGGTGCCAGTCTGTCACCCGGCTGATTCTGATTCAGGATAGCTCAGAGATGATGAATCCACCAAAAAACTTCATAATGACGTCACAACACGCTCTTTCACGATTCCGCTGGACTAATTAGGTTAGTGATTATGTAACGTTTTGCTCTCCTGAGGTATCAATCCCTCACCCCCATCCTCACTCCGCCCCCTGACGAGCGAAAGCGAGCCTGTAATCTAGGAAAAATCAGCTTTTGGCCGAAAAATTATTCTAACGAAAAATATACACACATATCATGAAGACGGATCTACATAATCTTGAAGAGGGATGGAGGTGGGTGGGTGGGGGGAATTTATTAGGCTTGAAGGGGGAGGGGGGGGGGTCTAAGGAGCAGGTTTGTTTATACCTTGTAGGGGTATTTAAGGGAAGACCAAAATATAGCACCACAATAATCCCTCAAAGCATCGGGTCAGCTAGTATTATTTACCGTCTCGTAACTGTCAAGTCCCGTCTGTGGTTCGACACTCTCCCGTCCAGCTGGCTTTTAAATTAACCCTTTCAATACGGTGGCATCTTGGTGCTTTGTTTTTTGGCTTACAGTAGGCGAGTGTGTGCAGTTTAACTCTTTCAGGATACGAGGACACTGTTCTTCAATTCTATGCTGGCTATCATTGTGTGTAGTTTGGAAAGGATATCTAGGTGTCGAAGTAGCCAACAGAAGCTCGCCCATGCCTTTACCTCCCATAGATCAATCCTAAGCTTAGCAAAATAGTCTAATGGTACCCACAATAAACTGTAAAAATGCGTCCGAATCCTTAAGTCCTTAATAAGTGGCTAAAGTTTGTTCACTGAATGTAAGCGAAGATTGGTTCTCTCTTTGCAGTACAATTTTTGGTTGCTAAAGACAGAAGAAATACTATGACTGTTTTTCTTGCAATATATATATATATATATATATATATACAGGGTGTTCCAGGAGGAAAGGGCATAACTTTGGGAAATGATAAAACAAGGCATTCTAAGCCTAAAATGCTCTATAACAAAAAGTCCAAATCTCAACTGTTTAAAAGATATTGAAGGTTTTATATAGTGTCCTCCCCCGCCTCACTGTAATGGACTCTTCCATGTCAGATAGTTTCCAACTGGTCCAAGGTGAGCTATTATATCTATAATCAATTTGCAACTTACAGAATTATAATATCTTTACAATAACATGGTAAAATAACTGCAGTTAGATGGAGGTGTGGTAGGTACTAGGACAGCTAGGCCACCCTTATGGGGAAATACTTAAGAAAATGCCATTTTCAACATGCAATATCTCTTTACTGGTTGAGATTTGGAATATGTCTTATAGAACATTTTAGGCTTAGAATATTTTGTTTTATAATTTCCCAAAGTTATGCCCTTTCCTCCTGGGACACCCTGTATATATATATATATATATATATATATATATATACACAGTATATATACTGTATATAAAGTAATGAGTAACTTACTCCTTTACATAGCGAACTGAGTATAGACAAATGCTAGAAAATTTGGAAGGAAGACATTTTATTATATTAACTCAAAAGCATCCACAAATATTTGTGGGGAACATTGATAGTGCAAATCCGCCTTAAAACTGTAATATCAATTAATTAACTACCCATTTAATTCGTTATTCTATTTATGTGAGTTTAAGGCTGAATGGATTTTAAATGTTTTATAGTAATTTGTTCTTGTGATTCACTCTTGACGTAAATGACTTTGCAGTAAATAACCCTTTGAGGATTATGACGAGTTTTGGCAGTTGATTCTTACTACTATAATTTATATTGGGAAAGATATATACTATATATATATATATATATATATATATATATATATATATATATATATATATATATACTCTTTGCTCAAACTTTTGCCAGAAACTCTACCTTGGATGATTCCGGTGCTATTCCTCCCTCTCCACTCCTACTTATGCCTAATATTCTAATCTCTTCTAAAGATGTACTTTCTACCCTCTCTGGGCTTAATACTAAGAAGGCGTATGGTCCGGACGGTGTTCCTCCTGTTGTACTTAAAAACTGTGCTTCCGTGCTGACCCCCTGCCTAGGCAAACTCTTTCGTCTCTGCCTCGCCTCTAACGTCTTTCCTTCTTGCTGGAAGTTTGCTCTCATTCAACCTGTCCCAAAGAAGGGTGACCGCTCTCAACCCTCCAACTATCGTCCAATTGCTCTCATTTTTGAAACTATTCTTGCTTCCAAATTTCTTAAGCATTTCTCTTCTCATAATCTGCTCTCAGATCGCCAGTATGGCTTCCTTAAGGGTTGCTCTACTGGTGATCTTCTTTCATATCTTACTAACTCTTGGTCATCCAACTTTCGGGACTTAGGTGAGAATTTCTGTTGCACTAGACATATCGAAGGCCTTCGATAGAGTCTGGCACAAATCTTTAATTTCCAAACTGCCCTACTTCGATTTCTGTCCCTCCATCTGTGCCTTTGTCTCTAATTTCCTTTCCGGCCGTTCCATAGCTGCGGTTGTGGATGGCCATCGCTCATTTCCTTATCCTATCAACTCCGGTGTTTCTCAGTGTTCTGTCCTTTCTCCTATTCTCTTTCTAATTTTCATAAATGATCTTCTCAACTGTACATCCAATCGCATCCATTCATATGCAGACGACTCTGCTTTACACCACTCAATTAGTTTTCCAGAATGCCCCAGCCAGCAGTCCCTCAAAAGTAAACGTATTGAAGCCATAAAATGCTTATCTTCTGATCTAGCTACTATTTCCAATTGGGGTAGAGAAAACCTTGTTGCATCTAATGCTTCCAAAACTCAATTTATCCATCTTACTACCTGTCAGGAACCTTCAGAGGACTATCACTTATTCTTCTACAATACAAAAATCAACCCTTCATCTTCCCTCAATGTTCTCGGTGTCTCTTTTTCTTCTGCTCTCACTTGGAAAGTTCAAATTACCAGTCTCGCTAAGGCAGCCTCCCAGAAGCTGGGTGTGCTCAACCGCCTCAAGGGGTTCTTCACCCCTGTGCAGCTTCTTTCTCTGTACAGGGGCACAGTGCGTCCTTGTATTGAGTATTGTTCACATGTGTGGGGACGATCCTCTCACACCGCACTCCTAGATAAAGTAGAAAGGAAAGCCTTTCGTATCATAAAGTCCCGTCCACTCACCAACTCTCTCTTCGCAGCAATGTTGCATCTCTCTCACTATTCTATCGCTACTACAATAATCAGTGTTCCTCGGAGCTTTCCCAGTGTATACCACCTCCTCTACGTAGGTTACGTAGTACCCGCCTTGCAACACAATCCCACCCCTACTCTGTGCAACTCTCCAACCCAAGAGTGAAACGCTATTCTCAGACTTTCTTCTATTCAACTGCTGAGCTCTGGAACTCTCTCCCAGAATCAGTTTTTCCCTCTGCCTATGACTTAAGTTGCTTCAAACTCTGTGTGTCCAGGCATTTTAGCTCGAACGTCCCTTGATTTCGGCCCTGTCACTATTTGAAATCTGGGGGAGGCACTCGTTGCAGGCAGTTATGCATTTTGCCTCCCTCATTCACTAGAAAAAATAAATAAAATATTAATATATACAGTATAGTATATACTGTACATACATTATACAGTATATATATATATATATATATATATATATATATATATATATATATATATATGTATATATATAATTATATATACTGTATATATTTTTTCATATATTCCAACTACTCCCTCTCGGGCATACATTAAACTGTACATTCAACATTCAACGGTGAAGCCCATGAGGTCTCGTTCCAGTCTAGGGAGTGAGCCATGTGAAGCATTTTTTGAGCTGTAACCAGCCCCCGCCATCTTGCCTTCGCAGGTTGTATGGGACCCGGTCGCCCACCCACGGCTCGAAGCAGCCTCATCTCTGAAGCTGTTTCGCCTCATGGGCTTCACTGTCTCATCCCCTAGACTAGGACCCTCACTCTCAGAATGCCACCTATTGAGCAATGAACTCGGGCATTGTTCCCCTGTTGCCTATTTTGAATCTGGGAATATTCATACAGTGCTTTTTTATTAGGGAACAATGAGGGTATTTTTTTGGCGTTTCGGTGGGCTTTGTGGTAATGCACTGATACTACATACAACAGAAATTCCATCCCAATATTATCTTCCCATAGATACATCGGGATTCGAACCCGGGACCATTGGATTAACAGTCCCGTGGCATGACCACTCCACCACACCTCCCCTGAAGTCAGAGGGTTAATTGAGATAGTCTTTAGCCGTATAATTTCCACAAATACTTCCTAAGCTGTACATAATCATCTATTGATAGCCATAATAAACTGTCAAAACGCGTCATGACCCTTAACCCTTCCGGCCCGGGCTGCCTTACAAAAGGACGGAGCTCGTACCCGGGCAATCTGGCTGAAAAACAACAAAGGTAAACTAAGGCTAATCTCGCTTAATATACTACCTACATTAATCAAACATATGTTACTATGTGCGCCTTACCTTGTCGAGTAGAATGGCGTTAAGTAGAGCTCTCTAGCTCAACTGAGTCCGGAGTTATGGCGATGGAAGTGGAGGTAACTTTTGCCGCGTATTTACCTCGGCGCGTCCGAACACTCAACCGCGGCCCCAGCTACGACGCCCAGTTGCACTCGTCGCTCCACCCGCAATTATGCCGGGAAGCGATTTGATAGTGTTTTATTGTATATTATGCCATTTATTATAGTTATTATGTTATTTTCACTCAATAAAGTTATTTTTTTTAAGTTATTTGTGTCTCTGTCACTTATACTTAGTTTTATTGTTATTATTATAGTAGGTATTATTATTTATACTGGACTATGGTAATTGATAGTGTCATTTTCACTTTTATGTATTGTTAGGTAAGCTAATATTATATATAGTGTCACTTTCACTTGTTCATATTGTTATGAAGGCACTTATTACTTATGTGTGTCTCTTTCACTTACACTTAGTTTTATTATTATTATTATAGTGTCACTTTCACTGGACTAGGCTTATTGATAGTGTCATTTTCACTTATTTATTGTTAGAAATATATATTTTAGTGTCACTTTCACTTGTTCATATTGTTATGAAGGCACTTATTATTACTTATGTGTGTCCTTTTCACTTATACTTAGTTATATTATTATTCTTAGCCTACATTTGAGTGTCACTTTCACTGTTGTTACTTTCACTTCAAAAGTTTATTAGAGTGTGCAAGTCGTTAAAGCAGGTGCCAGCACACAGTCCCACTTGACACTCGAGGCATTCCCAAGTGGTTTTTGTGGCTTTGCGGGGTCTTCTAGTTGTGTGGCTGCACACATGGCACCTCTTCTGCATTCTGGCTCTAGTATTTGGACCCTAGAAAGGAAGGGCGTGGAGCTGGTGCTTCCTGAATAATTCAGCACACCCCGTTCTGTCCAGCAGGTGGTTTCTGGACGGGGTTTTTGGTTCTTCGGTCCACCTTCCTGTGTCGACCATCTCGGCCTTGTGGCATGTGGTGAGGAGGTTGACCTTCCGCTGGTCATGCCAGTGGATGGAGGGGATGGGGCCACTCTTCTTATGGAAGATGTCCGTCTTCTTGGTCTTCGTTGCGTATGATGCATGCCCTTCCTCATGGCCTTGACTGTGCCGACAGTTCCGGTCTTGCGGTCATGGAGGTACTTGGCCAGGATAGGCGACGTGTAGTAGTTATCGGTGTAGAGGATGTAGTTTTTATAGAAGTACCTCTCCATCATCTTCTTTACTACAGCGCCGCCAAAACCAATGAGGGGGTCAGTATCAATTTCGCCACCACTGCTGCTGTAGACTATAAAGTCCAGCACATATCCCGTCTTGCCATCGCAGAGGACGAAGAGCTTGGTGCCGAAGCGGTGTCTCTTGGACGGGATATACTGCCTGAAATGCAGCCTTCCACGGAACAGGAACAGAGACTCATCCAGGCACATCTTCTGGAATGGAATCAGGTAGGTGGAAAAGTGATGACGTATCATGTCATACAGCTTCCTGATCTTCCATAGGGGGTCGGGAAAGTGGAGTGCAATGTTGTTTGTCAGGTGGAGATAGGAGAGGATGTCGAAGTACCTATCCCTGGACATGTACTTGCCAAATGCTGGAATCGTTATGAGGTCGCCAGTGATCCAGTAGTCGGCCAGAATGTGCTTCTTTATATGTGTCATCAGCATTGTGAGTGTCAAGAACACATATAGTTCTGCCACAGTGACAGCTCTTCATGCCACCATCTTGACACTGGTCTTCCTCCCAAGAAAGTTGGCACTGATAGCATGGTGGTTATTTGTCTCTTCGACGAGGTATTCCATGACTTCATTGTCATAGAAGCCACAGAAAAGTTCACTGGGGGTAGCATCTGGGCCACAGGGATATGCTGGTGACACCCCGGAACCAACCTGTACCTCATCAAAGGCAGGACAATCTGGCTCAAAATCCACCCCATCTGTCCACACAAACAGGTCGGATGCTCGAGCACGTGCAGTTGTAGCAGGCACACGCCCTGGACGCCCTGGCACACGCCCTTGGCCACGCAGACGCCCTGCACACCCACGCCCATGCCCAGGGGCATCGGCATCAGCAGGCTGACCACGTCCACGACTTCGCCCTCTAACTCGTCTTGTCGGGACTGCCTCTGCCTCTTCCTCTTCCTCTTCCTCTTCCTCCTCCTCCTCAGGCAACGTCAGGTCATCTGGGGCAATGTTGGGGTCATCAGCATCCTCTTCAGGAGACAATTCGGGTGAAGAAGTGACTGGGCGTCGGCGGCTTGGGGCGCAGGAGGTTCAACAATGGGAGCCTCAGCCTCGGGAGTTGGGCTCCTTTTGCGGCGAGCCGAGGGCTTCTCCGCATCAAATAGCTCTGCGGTGTGTTGAGGGCTGTGGCACACCACTAATACCACTTGTAGAGGCACTTTGGTCATCCTGAGGGAGAGATGAAGCCGAGGGCTGTGGGTGACCCACGCAGCGTCCCGGGTCAAGGCGTCGGGACAAAGGAATGCGGGTGGTTGCTAGACCAGGGATGGTGTCACTATCACTGTCTTCCGCTTCCCTAGCCTTTTCTGCTGCTGCCCTGTGTGCTTTTTTAGCTGCACTTTTCACCAAAGATGTTTATAGAAATATTTGCCCACTTTCAATGGCGTACAGGCAGGCAAAGAGGAAGGTCCTGGGCTAGGGATAGGGCTAGGCCTAGACTGACCTACCAAACATGGCGAAGGGGTAGGCTCTAGCACACTTGGAAGTTCAATAGCACCTTCCTGAACCACTTCCACATCAGGATCATCACTACTGTCTCCCCCCTCAAATACATCTATATTGTCGTCCTCTCCAAAGCCAATGAAATCTTCAACTTCGCTTCCACTTCTAGTAAATCTTTCTTTGCCCACCAAGCTTTCGCCACTGCTCACTTCAATGTTAAAAAGTTCTCGCTGTATAGCACTTTCACTCAAGAAACGTTTAACTTTCTTCAATTTCTTTCGTTGAGCTTTCTTCTCGGTTGGAATAGGCGTCGAAGTTGAAAGCAGGGAGCAGTGGGGTGCGCGGGAGGTTGCAAATAATCGGACGCGTCGGAATTCATGATTTCATTATAACTCGCTATGGCGGCCACGTAGGAACTGATAACGGTAGTAGTTGAGGCTTGGTGGCGCTGCAATCGCCCCTGCAAAGTAAAATTTGGCCGTGCGAATTTCAAAGCACGCTTTCACGCACAGGGCTTTTATAAGGACACCCGGGGTCCGGCCCATCTGCCACGCCGTCCTGTTAAAAGGACACCCGGGCTCGAAGGGTTAAGGAGTTAAGAACTCCTATTGATGATCGTATAATTAACAACATATTAATGTATGACAAAACAACGTTATTCTTCTATTTCCAGAAGCAGGATCTACCGAATGAATAAGTCCATGCTGAGTTCCGTATTCTTAATTTCTTATGTTCTCATAATATCCTATAATCCTCTTATCATCTTCCTTCACCAATGTTTGTCACCTCCAGTGTCTCGCCTTCCCACCACCCACCCCATAAGTTTGGCGATTTTAAGACTGTTCTCCCTATTTATTTCTCAATTTTACTATCTCTCGTGCTATTTAGGTTTCGATTTTTCCTGGCGAGCGATATCGAGCCTGTAATTTAAGAGGAACCGCCCTCGGCCGGGATATTTGTCTACGGATAAATGTAAAAATTTATCTGGAAGGGGGGTCTATAAGGTTTGTAAAGCTTGATGGAGGTCTAGGGAGCAAGATAAAACAAAATAATAATAATAATTAATTAATACAAAAAATAATATATTTAAACAACCATTTCCGCTTTCAGGATACGAGGACTCCTTTTAGCATTCTATTCTCCGCCCACCTCCACACCTGCTTCACTCTTGTGCCTGTAATTTCTCTCCTTCACTCAGTCCTCCTCTCTCCACACCCATCAATACACACACACACACACACACACACACACACACACACACACACACACATACACAACCACACACACAACCACACGCACACACACACAAACACACACACTTTATGGAAAGGTCCAGAGGTAATAGAAGCAGGGCCAAGAAGTGGAATCGAAACATAGTATGGGACATTTGCAACATCCTCTGGCAACAAAGGCGTTAAAGCAAATCCTAATATTTGTTTTTAAGTACGTTATAAACACTTTGAATTCACATAGGAGTCCAAAGTTTTTAGAAGCAAAGGAGTATAAACAAAAACAAATTTCGATATCAAAAACAATAAATAGTCAACAATCGTCTTTGATAGGTAGAATTGTATCTAGGTATAGGCCTATATCACATTCATCCCTGAAACATATTTACTTTTTATTATTCTAGCTGCTACCAGGCGAATATATTCTAGCTGCTACCAGGCGAATATATTCTAGCTGCTACCAGGCGAATATATTCTAGCTGCTACCAGGCGAATATATTCTAGCTGCTACCAGGCGAATATATTCTAGCTGCTACCAGGCGAATATATTCTAGCTGCTACCAGGCGAATATATTCTAGCTGCTACCAGGCGAATATTCTAGCTGCTACCAGGCGAATATATTCTAGCTGCTACCAGGCGAATATATTCTAGCTGCTACCAGGCGAATATATTCTAGCTGCTACCAGGCGAATATATTCTAGCTGCTACCAGGCGAATATATTCTAGCTGCTACCAGGCGAATATATTCTAGCTGCTACCAGGCGAATATATTCTAGCTGCTACCAGGCGAATATATTCTAGCTGCTACCAGGCGAATATATTCTAGCTGCTACCAGGCGAATATATTCTAGCTGCTACCAGGCGAATATATTCTAGCTGCTACCACAGGCGAATATATTCTAGCTGCTACCAGGCGAATATATTCTAGCTGCTACCAGGCGAATATATTCTAGCTGCTACCAGGCGAATATATTCTAGCTGCTACCAGGCGAATATATTCTAGCTGCTACCAGGCGAATATATTCAGCTAAGGAAACGTATGTCGTAATGAACATATAAAATAGCTATCTAAATGATCCCTTTGAAACCACTGGTGACTACTATTTATTATATAGTTCCTACAGACGATTATATTTCACCTCACTTCCAAAGCCTTCACATATAGTTCAAAAAAGGTTTCAAATTGAACCCCCACGTAACAAATAGGGTTAAGGGTGTAACCTCGGTGTCCATACGTGACCTTGACCACAGCCTTGAACTTTGACCCCCGTGAAAGGCGGTCCCCTCAGTTCACGACCTCTCCGCCCATTTTTACCTGCACCTCCCTAAAGAAAAGTTGAGGATGATGGATAATTTTTTTTTTTTTTTTTTTTTGAAGAGAAAAATTCACAAATAAAAAAACAAAAAATACACACGTGAACGCATAATACAGTACAGTATACGCCGATACACACACACAGTCGGTTAAGGCGCTGTGTTACGTGCTGACCACAAGAGGTAGGGGCGAGGGTTCGAATCCACCAGAATCCTAAAGTTTTTTTTCGGCCATAGCGACGGAGAATATTGTATCGTGGTTTCTCCCTAACCAAGCTGCTATCAGCCTGTGTTAGCCTACACATCTTCTCACCAATACAAAGTGAATCTGCGTATGTACAGTACTTGGTGGGAAGCCAGGCACCTCACGGTCGCCAAAGGTCGCATGAGACCTCGTAGTTAAGGTAGAATAAGTATAGGTTTAAGAAAAACTCTGTAGATTTTCAGCCTCAGGGCTGCAATGAACAATAAATCGACAATTATTATTATTATTATACACACATATTCACACACACACACCAATCATGTAAGGTTGAATAAATGCATTAATGTATGACAGGACACCACTAGCAGAAATGTCAAACCAACGCATATTTATATCAAACTATTCACAAAACAAACAATACTCATTCAATCTTCTCTCTCTCTCTCTCTCTCTCTCTCTCTCTCTCTCACTCTCTCTCTCTCTTACATACACACGAACGCAACATACGAAGACGCCGAAAAGCGGGAATTTATATGCATTATCCAATTTATCTCTGTTCTTCCTGGGATATGAAATGCCCCTTACTTACAGTATGATGGAACACTTTTGACTTCCACGAATCTCCAAAAATATATACACAATGCAATTCATAAGCCAATAGTACATTTATTTATAAATTTATTAATTAAGTAATATATACTGTATATATATATATATACAGGGTATATATATATATATATATATATATATATATATATTGTAAATTTAGGAAGCAGATTTTCTTTAACACATATTGAATTGAATACGACAGCATAATTACAGTTATTGATGTTCTTGCTTATATTTTCTAATTTTCTTAATGCTTTTCTACATTGTATGGACGATCTCTTTTTAGCTAGCCTGAAGATGCCGCTATGATGGCGAAACGTTGCAATTGAACAAATGTAAACTAAGAAAAATATAATGGCAAATTTTGGACAATTGGTGTTTGAACACTCCATACAAAGTAGAAAAACATTAAGGAAATTAGAAAACATAAGCAAGAAAATCAATAACTGTAATTATGCTGTCGTATTCAATTCAATATATATATATATATATATATATATATATATATATATATATATATATATGTTGGTAAAGCCAGGTAATACATTTTCTTTAATACATACGAGGTTGAAAGAAATGGCAATTTCTGCGTTGGAAATTTTATTATTCAAAGTTTCCAGGTCTCTGATGAGTTTTCGCTGGGTGGCAGGAAGTAGATGAAGGAGATGAGCAAAATTCATGGTGGTACAGGGTTACATTAAAGTACATGAAGATACAGGATATACGACGCGTTTCACTGGACAACCAGCATTATCAAGTAAGGAAGGAATGATATAAAAGGTAAACAGGAAGGGTATATATAGAGGGTGGAGGATCAGAGGAGGCGGAAAACAGGGGGCAAAAGTCTGCGATTGGTGGAAGGCTAAACTAGGAGAGAGAAAGGGGGTAACCGCTTCACGCATGCGCACTGGATGCGGGATGGTGGTCGATAGGTGGGGTCGAAGCTGATTGGCTGCGTGTCGAGGGGCGTGGCCTAAGTTGTGTGGCGCCTGCAGAAGACGAAGCTGAAGGAGGTAGCGCGGGGGGCTGCGTCAAGGGCACCGGGGGGCGAGGAGGGGTGTTAGGTCCTGTAGGGTAGTGCCTTTTGGCAGAAGGAAGGATCTGAAGGTCCAGAGTTTGGTTGTTGATGTTGGGATGTAAGGCTTGGATATATAAAGCTTCGAGTATAGGTAATCTCCTTGGGTCACTTTCTTTATCGAGTATGGTGGTGTGTTTCTCTAACTCGTTGCGTGTGAGGTGAGGGTGGTTAGGGGTGAGATAGTGGTCTTTGATGGCTCCAGCCTGAAGGTGAAGAGTTAACCGACGTGAAAGACGAGTCTGCGTCATACCAATATAGGAATGAGGTCCACAGTCCTCATAATTACAGGTATGTTGGTAAATAACGTGATCGTCGGTCATCGGGCTCTTTATCTTGGTGGAGGCTGGTTTGTTGCGGAGAACGAGGTTGGAGGTCTTGGGGGATTTGTAATAAATTATTAATTTGATTTTGTTTTCCGGGTTGGTTGGGTGGACATGCTTGGAGATTATTTCTTTTACGACGGCCTCGTCATTTTTGTGTTCAGAGGACATGTAATTGCGGTAGAAGATCTTAATTTCATTGGGGGGGGGGGGGGGGGGTCAATGTTGGGAGGGCTTTGGGTGTACCATTTTTCAAGATGGTGGTTGATGGTGCTGGAGATGTCGGAGTTGGAGTATCCGTTATTTACTAAAACTTGGGATAGTCTTTCTAGTTCCTGGTGGGTGTCGGCCCAGGTAGAGCAGTGCGTGAGGGCTCTCCTAACATAGGCGGAGATGGAGGATAGAAGATAACGGCGGGGGCATTCACTATCACCGTTGAGGCATTGTCCTGTGTTAGTAGGTTTAATGTAGACGGTGGTTTTGACCCCATGGTCGTTCAGAGCTACGAGGATGTCGATGTATATATATATATATATATATATATATATTTATTAATGTATTATATTTGTATCGTTAATTTTTATTTATTTTATTTACTTATATATTTTTGTAATTCCCAGACTATAAATTATCGTTCTACACAAGTAATAAAAATAAGGCCTTGACTTTTTTACTTGGAAAGTGTACAATTAGAATATTACATTAACATTTTGACCACAGTATTATGATGGGCAATTTAACTCTATCTGGTCCGTCGTCTTCTGGGTTATTATGATATTCTGTTTAAATATTTATGAGGATTTTGCTTGCTTTTTGCCATTTTCAAGCAATATATTATAATATATCCCTTTGGCAAACAAAGAAACCTTCCCAGACTTCCTTCTAACTAAAATATGAACACCCAAATCCCTTTCAATTTAATTTTAAGTTAAATTTGTATATTTTTATATAAAAAAACAAACAGGCAGAATGCCGGTTTCTTCCAAGTTATAGGCTCGTTATCGCTCACCCAGTACAACAATTGACACCTGAATCCGGTGAAGCCTCATAGTATCACCAAACTATTGGGGTAAAACATCCTAAAATCTCCAAACTAACAGAGAAAGACGGTAGGTCCAAAAATACCCCTCTCAGACCAACTAGGGTTAAAGGGATAAGAACGGTATACAACTATTCGGAGAGAGCCATGGTTTCCAGAGGGATTAGAAAGGTGGCTTAAAGAAGGAACAGGGGATGGAAAGAAAAGGTCACAGGACAACTCAAACAGGATACTATCTCAACCAGTGCCAACTCAACCAGAATACTATCTCTATCAGTGCCAACTCAACCAGTAAACCATCTCAACCAGTGCCGACTCAACCAGAATACCATCCCATCCAGTGCCAACTCAACCAGATATATCTTTGTGTAATTATCTGACAGACAATGTATAATCCTTGACATCATCTTAGACTGAAAGATATCGTCGTTCAGAGGTATCGAACATAAACGGCAACCGCAGAGATCAGGCTGGTAGGGTTAAAGGAGAGAGTGTGAGAATACGCGTGACAGAGACAAAATAAAACGGTGAAAATTTGCAAAAGATAGAAATTAAGTGTAAATGCATGATGAGGTGAGATGATGGAGCCAGAGAGAGAGAGAGAGAGAGAGAGAGAGAGAGAGAGAGAGAGAGAGAGAGAGAGAGAGAAGGAAGGTGGTGGTCCTGACAACATCGTGATAGAGACTTCCCCGAGTAACAGTGAACTCATCCTCCTCTCCTCCCCACACCATCATGTACTCTACACACTTTATTAAACACAGATACATAATATATACATATTTTTCAAGTTCAATTTGCACGTATCTAAGGCTAAAAAAAAATTGAGTCAAGGAAAAAAAGTATATTGTACGTCATATGCTATAAGTCTTGATTGTATTTTTTGTTTAGCAAATTGTATTAATATAGATTGGTTTATGTTACAGTAAATGCTCTATAACAAATATGTTCATAAATTTACATAACAACAAACTTGGATAAATGAATAAAGCATACCTGTTCCATCTTTGAATGTTTTGTTGAATTCGTCGTGTAGGGCAGTTGCTTATAGATCGTGACATTATAAAAGGTTCCTGGTGTATGTGTATGTGTTTGTGTGTGTATGTGTATGTGAGAGAGTAAGCGAGAGTGTGTGGGTGTGTGTGTGTGTGCGCGAGAGAGAGATATAGTGAGTTGTGTGTGTGTGTGTGTGTGTTCAAGTGTTACAAGGTTAGGAAGAGCCTGCATCACGCTATAGCCTCATACCCTTTTACGGTATAGGCTACTCTCATAGTTCTTCCATTCTATCCTGCCTTCCTGCCTGTCTCTCCACCCTTCTATCCTGTTCTTCCATCCTTCCCACTCCTTCATCCTTCTATTCTGTTATCCTATCTCTCTATCCTTCAATCCTTTCTTATTCTTGCTACTTTTTAATCTTTCCATCCTGTCATTCCATCTTGCCTATCTCTCTGTCCTTCTATCCTGTTTTCCCATCCTTCTCACTTCTGTCATCCTATCTTACCTATCTCTCTATCCTCCTATTTTGTTTTTCCATCCTTTCTTCTTCTTCATCTTTCTATTATATCATCCTGTATTGCCTTTCTCTCTCTATCCATCTTTCGTACTTTTCAACCATTCCCTCTTCTTCATCTTTCCATTCTATCATCCTATCCTGCTGATCTCTCTATCCTTCTGTCGTGCTTTTCCATCCTTCCCACTCCTCCTTCTTTCCATTCTATCATCCTATCCATCCTATATATCTATCCTTTCTTCCAATTTTCCCACTTCTTCATCTTTCATAATTATAATATGTTATCGAATTATGTCTATCCCTCTATCCTTATTTACTTTTCTTCCATCCTTCACACTTTTATCATCCTCCCCTGGCCCATCTCTCTATCCTTTTATCTCCTATCCTTCCATCCTTAATTTCCACTTCTGTCATCCCATCCTTTGTATATCTGTATCCTTCGATGGTATCCTTACATTCTATCCTGTTCTTCAACCTTCCATTATGTTACTCTATCCTGCCTATCTCTCTTCTATTTTTGTATCCTGTTATTCTATCCTTCTCACTTCTGTCATTCCAGCTCTTTATTATCTATATTCTTCTATCGTGTCCTTCTATTTGTCCTACTTCGTCATCTGTCTATACTTCCATGCCATCCTTTCTATATATGTATCATTCTATCCTGTTCTTCTATCCTTCCTATTTTGTTCAGCCAGTCCTTTTTATAACTCTATCTTTATATTTGTTTTTCCATCCTTTCCACTTCTTCATTCTTCTATCATGTACTTCTATCCTTCCTACTCCTTCACCCTTCCTACCTTTGACTTATTCCATCATGTATATCCATCCTTCCTAAGACCACATCCTTCCATAATGGCTACACGTTTTATTCTATAATCCTTCCTATACCTTCGTTATTCGCTCGTATCCATATGCCCTCATCATTCCTACCTCTATGTACTGTTATTATATTTTTTATAATTCTATCCTCCCTACCTCTACGTCTTGTTATTTTGTCTATATAATTCTGTCCTCTCTACCTCTATATCCTATTATTATGTTATTCTGTTAGTGAATTGGGCCTATAATTAGGCCTTATAACTAGGGTTCGGTGTGAAAGAGATCTGCCTTGTGAGGGCCAATCGGCTTTCTACAAACTCCCATTGTCTTATGTTCGTATGTTCTATCCTCCCTACCTCTATGTATTTTTATTCTGTCTATACCATTATATCCTTCCTACCTCTCTATCCTGGTATTCTGTCTATACCATTATATCCTCCCTACCTCTATGTCTTGTTGTTATGTCTATACCATTATATCCTTCCTACCTCTCTATCCTGGTATTCTGTCTATACCATTATATCCTCCCTACCTCTATGTCTTGTTGTTCTGTCTATACCATTATATCCTTCCTACCTCTCTATCCTGGTATTCTGTCTATACCATTATATCCTTCCTACCTCTCTATCCTGGTATTCTGTCTATACCATTATATCCTCCCTACCTCTATGTCTTGTTATTCTGTCTATACCATTATATCCTTCCTACCTCTCTATCCTGGTATTCTGTCTATACCATTATATCCTTCCTACCTCTCTATCCTGGTATTCTGTCTATACCATTATATCCTCCCTACCTCTCTATCCTGGTATTATGTCTATGCCATATGCTCCTTACCCCTATGTCCTATTATTTTGTTTATATAATTATATGCTCCTTACCCATATGTCCTATTATTTTGTTTATATAATTATATGCTCCTTACCCCTATGTCCTATTATTTTGTTTATATAATTATATGCTCCATACCCCTATGTCCTATTATTTTGTTTATTTAATTATATGCTCCTTACCCCTATGTCCTATTATTTTGTTTATATAATTATATGCTCCTTACCCATATGTCCTATTATTTTGTTTATATAATTATATGCTCCTTACCCCTATGTCCTATTATTTTGTTTATATAATTATATGCTCCTTACCCCTATGTCCTATTATTTTGTTTATATAATTATATGCTCCTTACCCATATGTCCTATTATTTTGTTTATATAATTATATGCTCCTTACCCCTATGTCCTATTATTTTGTTTATACCATTCTATCCTTCTTACCCCTATGTCCTATTATTTTGTTTATACCATTCTATCCTTCTTACCCCTATGTCCTATTATTCTGTCTATACCATTCTATCCTCCCTACCTCTATATCCTGTTATTCTGTATATGCCATTCAATCCTCCCTACCTCAATGTCCTGTTATTCTGCCTATACTATTATATCCACTCTATCCTTATAAGTTTCTATTCTGTCTTGACCATGCTATCTTTCCATCCTTACTATCATTGTATCCTTTCCATCTTGTTCATACCGAGTTACTGTATTATGAAATAATCCTTCTGCGTCATTCTATTATGTCTTTATCATTATGCCATCTCTCCCTTCCTATTTCTGCATCCGTCCATCCGGTTATCATCTGCATCATTCGGCTTTACCTGTTATTCTGCTATCTGTTTTATCCGTTATTATGCCTATATTTAACACCCACATTATCCCTAACCTTGTATACCTTCATTCTGTTTTTCTCCCTATGCAGTTCCTTTGATGTCTCTCTATTACTCGGTACTAAACATCTTCCATGCTATCTATGTTGTGTTTATATATTCTGTGTCTGTATTACTAGCATCTCATTCCTGCATTCGAATCAATACATACTTCATCTTCACATTACTTCCATTAATATCTTTTAATTAGTAAATATTATATCTCGTCTTGATATCCCTAATTTACACATTCCCGAATCATACTTTAATCGCTCCTTACTGCCTTTAGGTATATAAACTCCTAACACGATCTGAGCTTCATTTGATATATAATAGAAACAATAGTGCCAAGCAACATCATAATGAACTGTCTGTATGTATCCGTTCTCGGTTTCACATGGCGTAGCAAGGAATAGTATGTATACAAATGCAACCTCTCATAATTCAAAAAAAACTTCAGTAATTGAGCTGTTATTTCTACTATTTGGAAAGAGTCAACCAGTAAATAGGTGTGTATTATAAATCAGGTTTGCAAGAAACATTATGCTGAGTTCCAAGTAAGTAGGCAAAATCTCCTGAACATTAACCCACAGAAGACTATAGTAATCGAGCTAATATTTCTACCATTTTAGAGGGGTCAGCCAGGTAATAGATATGGAAATGTGCAGCCCATTTGTTCTAGCCCTTCTTGAGTTACAGAGGTTAGGGTTTACGATTTCTGGCCACTATGTGGAACAGGGTATAGCTATGTGCATCTATTTACATTCATTTGCACTTGCCTCTACACATTCACTCTTGCCTCACACCTAAGGACACGGATGAGGTGTGACTATATTACCCAGTGCCATAAACCAAGCTTACATCACCTCCCCAAAACAGCCTGTTTCCTTATTACTGATCCCCGGGGCGCCACCCTTCGTCGTCTTGCCCAATATTGTACTGCTGGAGATGAAAGATGTATTCAACGTTCTCGGCCGTAACTTGCTTCTGTCGTCTAGTATCTTCCTTTGATCATTCAGGTTAGCTTAAAGGGATAGGGTGTATTTTTTGGTCGGTTTACATATTGATTTACAAAGGAAGGAATACAAAGGAAATCAAGCAACAACAGATATAGTGACCCTTCTAGGTTGCTTGTCCTCCAAAACACTGTGGATCAAGTGTCCAACCAGTGGTTTAGAGTGGGTAAGGGAACATTGGAAAGGGAATTACTGCCCTGGAACTAAAGTCCGTGGCAGGATTAGGAAGTTAGTAGAGGACAGATGGGTTAGTAACTGAGGGGGGGATAAAATAAAGTTATTCATTTACAAACGCAGTCAGTCGCGGGTTTGATGAGAGATATTTGTCTAGGCGGAGTTTAAATGAATCAACGGTGATGCAATCCATAACATTTCGGGGAAGCCCATTCCACAAGTTGACAACTCGATTGAAGAAGAAATTCTTAGATTCGTGCGAGTTAAAAGATTTACCAATAATTTTGCAACCGTTTCCCCGCGTGTAATTAGATTGGTCGATAGTGAAGTACTTACTACAGTTCATATTGTCGATGCCTTTGATGATTTTGAACACTTGAATTAAGTCACCTCTTAATCTGCGCTGGGTTAAAGGAAATAGATTTAATTCTCTAAGACGCTCTTCGTATGATTTGTTCTTTAGGCTAGGTATCATTTTGGTAACTCTACGTTGAACTCGTTCTAGCTTGTTTATATCTTTTTGGTAATAAGGGCACCAGGATTGAACGCAGTATTCCAGAAGAGGGCGGACTAAGGAATTGTAAAGGGTTAGGATAACTTCTTTGGATTTATGCTCAAATGACCTGCCTATAAAGCCAATTATTTTGTTTGCCTTCTTAACAACTTCTGAACATTGTTGACTCGGTTTTAGGTTACTCGATATTGTTACTCCCAGATCGGTTTCTCTGTTTACATTCTTAAGCTGAGTGCCATTCATCGAATAGTTTGCTTTCTCATTTAGGTATCCGACATGTAGTACTTTACATTTATCCGCATTGAAACTCATTTGCCAAATTTGGGCCCAACATGACAATTTATCTAGATTGTGTTGCATATCGTCAACTTGTTCTTTTGAGAGTACGCTATTTGCAATTTTTGTATCGTCAGCAAATTTTGAGATTGTACAGGTGAGACCCTCATCTATGTCGTTGATGTAAATTAGAAAGCGAATTGGTCCTAGTACCGATCCCTGGGGTACCCCGCTACATACATTGGTCCATTTAGATGCCTTACCGTTTATGACTACCCTTTGCTTTCTGTTGCTGAGCCAATTTTCTATCCATTTCAACACACCGTCTTGTATTCCATGCGCTTTTAGTTTTAGCAGTAAACGTTTGTGGGGAACTTTGTCAAAAGGCCTTTTGAAAATCAAGGTATATAATATCTACAGCTTTACTCTCATCGTAGAGGTTGAGGATATCGTGGAAGAAGTCTAAGAGGTTTGTTAAACAGGAACGTTTTTTACGAAAGCCGTGTTGAGTATCTTTAACACCTTACGAGTTAAGTATGTTATTTTCCTCTAGTTGATTTACGAGTCTGTCTCGTATGACCGTTTCTAGCATTTTACATACAACTGAGGTTAAGCTAATTGGACGATAGTTACTGGGTAGGGATTTGCTGCCTTTTTTGAATATCGGTGTTACGTTGGCTAGCTTCCACTGATCAGGCATAGTTCCAGACTGCATGGATTTATTGAATAGTAATGTCAGTGGTTTGGAGAGCTCATCCTTAGCTTCCTTTAGAACTCTAGGCGAGATTGTATCAGGTCCTGGCGTTTTATTTACCTTGAGTTTATCTAAACAATTCAATACTTCTCTCTCTGTAACGGTGATATTGCTTAGAACATCTGAATTATCAATCTGAATCGGCGATGGTGTAGGGATATCACTGAGGTCTTCTGTTGTAAAAACTGATGCAAAGAAGGTATTGAGGGCATTACTCATTTGTCTTTGGTGTAATCTCCATTTTCATCGACTAACGGTCCAACAGTTGAAGTAACTACTTTTTTCTTTCTGATATAACTATAGAATTATTTCGGGTTTGTTTTACTTTGATTCGCAATATGTATCTCTAAGGTCTTTTTACTTTGCTTAATTAAATTTTTGGCTTTGCGTCGTAGCTCTACAAATTTCACCCGTTCTTCATCATTTTGTGAGGATTTTAATCTATCATTAGCAAATTTTTTAGCAAGCAGTCAGTCTGAAATATCATTATTCCACCATTTGGGCTTATTATTATGGCCTGGACGCCGTATTTTCGATGGGATGCAGTCTTGCACTGCTTTTAGGTAAGTGGTTTCGAATAACTTCCAAGATGTATTTATGTTGTTATTGTTAATTAAAAAGCTTCAGTCAGTTTCTTTAAACATAGCTCTAAGTTTATGGAAGTTTGCTTTCTTGAAATTAGGGACTTTTTCGATGCTACTATTTGGTTCGTTACTAGTAAACTTTAAAGTGAAAGTTATCGTACGATGGTCGCTGTTACTGAATTCATCACCAACATTCAAATTCTCTATCAATTCTTCTTTTGTTGCAAGTACAATGTCAAGAACGTTATTACCACGGGTCGGCGTTCGAACAAATTGATAAAGTGAACTCTCTTGCGAGTTCGTATACAAGTCATGTCCGGAGTGTGAAGTAAGAATATCGCCCCACTTGGTCACAGGTAAATTAAAGTCGCCAAAAATTACGGTATCTTGTGAGTTACTTACATCTGCAATTTGTTCGTAAATTTCTCGGTCAGTTTGCACTGATTGAGCTGGAGGTCTGTATATTAACGCAAGTATTATTTTTTTACCTTTATTATTCTTAATTAGCACAAAAGATGTGTCGACGTTCACAATTTGAGGTTTTGACACGAGGGTCGGGTTAAGACTTTCTTTGATATAAAATAAAACACCACCTCCATTTTTATTTATTCGGCTGTTCTCAAACATTACATAACCGGGAAGTGAATACTCTGCTAAAAAGTCTCTATCTTCTGTATTGAGCCAAGATTCTGTTATGCCAATCACATCATAATTTTCTGTAAACACTAGTTCCTCTAAATCTGAAAATTTATTGCGTATGCTACGAGCGTTTGCATAGAAAACCTTTAAAGTTGCGGTTTTAGAACTCGCAGAACGTTCTTTCATCGAATTTTTGGTTCTAGTCGGATCTACATTTACATTCATAGCTGTCCTCGGTCCTCGGTCGTTATCCCTGGCGGTTTTGAATTTGGGTCGTATTGGTGGAGCTTTATCCAAATTCACGGTTCTTGACGGATTAGTATTTAATTCCTTTGTAGTTGCCATCCTCGCTGTCTTCGGTCCTCCTTCCTGGTTGTCCTGTGCTGAGTCGATTTCTTCTCCGAAAATCCTTCACCGCATCGTTGAGAAGACGCCCAAAACGTGCTGCTCCCACCTGGTTCAGATGAACTCCATCGTCCGAAAACAAATAGTCATCGTAGTAGAAATTGTCCCAGGTGTCGACGAATCCCACGTTCTCCTTCCTGCAGAGGTTTGCTAGACAACGATTTGTGCTGGTGGCTATGTTGTAAAATTGGCTCTCTACACCGAGCCGGGGGACGATTCCTGAGACGATGATCCTTGATGACTTCTCCTTAAACGACTTGATCAGCTGCTGGTACTTTAAAAGCAAATTTTCCGACCGGGTTCGCTGTACATCGTTGGATCCAACGTGGATGACGTACATTGTATTAGCAGGGGCCAGCTTTGATACTTCGTTAACTGCTGCAACTACGTCGTCCACACCCCCACCAGGGATACAAAAACGCTTCCTGGTCTTAGGTGCCCTGGCGCAAAACTCTGTGAGCTGACCACGTATCATCGAGTCTCCCACTAGACCTCCATCAAGCTTAAACAAAAACACCCCCTAGAACCTCATTCATGATACATTTGTGCATTTGTCGGTAGAAAAATATCCCGGCCCAAGGCCGGTTCCTCCTAAAATTACAGGCTTGTTATCGCTCGCCGACAAAATATCGACAAATAATGGCACGAAAAGTTCTAATACTGACAAAGAAATGGGGTGAAAGGTCTTAGAATCGCCAAACTAACAGGGCGAACGTCTTATAATCTCAGAACAAATGGGGCTACACATGAGGGAGAAGGGGGACTAGAAAAGCGACCTATATCCCCTTATAACGAGATAAGTCATAGCCAACTCCTGACAGGCAATATTCTAAGTTTGCCTATGCTCTCGCCAGTATACTCTTTGTCTCACACCTAAGGAGATGCATGGGTTGTGATAGGACTAGTTTACCTGTGCCATAAACATAGGCTACATCACCATCACCCCCAAACCTGCCCTCACCTTATATCATTGATCCCTGTTGCCTCCATCCTTTGCCGTCTATACCAATGTTATTTTCTGATATGAAAGACGATGGCTCGTCTCTCTTGGCCATATCTTACTTCTTTCACACTTAAGCCTGCGTCATACAGAGGATAAACGTGGGGCGACAAACTCCCGAATCGGGTGACTTGCAAACAAAATTCAAATTTCAGCCGGTTCGGGTTGATTCAGATCAAGTCGGCCAACGATCTTGATTATTCAGGGGACGATCTGGGGATGTTCATGGGTGTAGGCGATGATCCGGCAGTTCGGCCAAAAGTTAGTGCATGCGTTAACTTTTCAAGATCATTTGGGTCAAAATAACGTTAAAAAGTTGTCGGCTGATGGTCGGCTTATATTCGGCTTATTTTCGGCTTATATTCGTGTTACGTTCCTCTAATTCGGGTCATGTTCTGTTCTGATTTTCAATGACGATGTTGTAACGAACTACTAGAACATGGACCGAACATATCCCGAACAAGAGCCGATAATACCAGAATGAAATCACGATGAACCTCTCCTATCCCCGAATATTGCCAGACAATAAACCGAATATAACCCAAACGAGAGACGAAATTCCCGAACACAATACGATAAACCCCAGACAAGGCAACTGAATGTTTGGCAGATGTATCGGGTTTAAGCACGATATTGCCACAACCACGAGCCGAATAAGACGAATAACCCATAAACACAAGACGAATCTCACCAGAACACCAGGCGATGTATCGGCATGGTAGGTGCGGTCCCACGTGGGTCCACGTGGGAATGCCAGAGCGTCCCCAGATTTGCACAGCAGATAGAGAGGAAAGCATCGCCCAAGCAAGGAGCGAGTGCACACGGCACCCCAGAATGCAACGCGATGAATCGTATGTCAGCAGCCGCACGCACGGCCCCCATATATAGCTGCCGGCAGTGGCATCACCCACAGTACTCTCCACTCTACTACACCCACCACGACTCATCACAAACTCACCAAGATGCCCAAAGGAATCAAAATATTAGGACGTCACTAGGCTACGAAGAAGGGCAAGGGAGCTGCTGTCGACGTGCAGTCCATCGTGTTCATACTTATATTAAGAATCTAAAACAAAATTCTAAATATTTATTATGTATGTATGTATGCAATAAAGATTTTGCACGTGTATAATTTTGTTGTATTTTCTCCTACACACAAATTTGATTGTTGGTGCTATCTATTATAAAAACTGACGTAATATATTAAAATAACTGCCTAATAAATCATCACAGTATTTCATGGCACATCATAGGAAATGTTTTAAAAGTGGGAGATATATCGATGGAAAAAAAAAATATATAAATACTTTTGATCTAATGTTTGATAATTAAAAATATAATACAAATTTGACTGGGAAAAATTAATAATCCTGACATTGTTATGTCAATGGAATCTGATTACTATACAAGAGATATATCGATGGAAAAAGAATAATATACAATTTAAATTAACTTTGATCTTGTGTTTAATAATGACAAATTGAATCAAATGTTGACTGGGAAAAATTATTAATCATGACATTGTAATATGTCAATGCAAATTTATTATACAGAGAACTTTAATATTTAAAGCATACTTATAAACTGTTGATAGAATTGTGGGGGAGTCATAGTTAACAATTAAATAAAAACAATAACGGATTACTATTAATGATATTGTTATACAATGTGGGACAAGGAATATTTGGGACAAATAGCAATGGAAACTTACCTGTTTAGTTGTCAGGTACCTGCCAGGGCAGGCGCTGTTGTGGGCAGCTGTAATACTCGGTCAAGTACTCCCTCACAAGTTTGGCAGCGGCTGGTCCCCTCTGGCGCTGCAATGGCTCCAGTCCATCCTAGGGGTCCAGGATCCAGTCACCTTGTGGCACGTTATTCTGACGCTGTGGGGGTGGTGGTTGTTGTGTTGGCCGTCTGTCCATGAGAAGGTTGTGCAGTATACACGACGCGAGGACTACCTTCTCTACGGTGCCGGGGGTAGATGTTCAAAGGTTGTCAGGAGACACTTGAAGCGGTTTGCCAGCATACCGAAGGCGTTCTCCACCTGCCTCCTGGCCCGGGACAGTCTGTAGTTGTAATTTCCTTGGCATCCTCGAGTCCTCGGTGAGGGTAGGGCTTCTGCAACCACTCCCTCATGGGGAAGGTGTTGTCGCAAACAAGGAAGTAGGGCATTGGCATGTCCTCCCCGGGGAATGGCTCTCGTGCCGGCAGACCTGCTGCACCGTCCTCCAGCGCCTTCCGGATGCCGGTCACCTAGAAGATGCCACCATCAGATGCGGACCCGTTCGCTCCAACGTCCACGTACATAAATTTGCCCAGGTGATCAACAACTGCCAGGAGAACAATGTAGTGGTAGTGTTTATAGTTGTAGTACAGGGACCCGCAGTTTCCTGGAGGCTGTATGGCTATGTGCTTGCCATTGATTGTCCCCACGGTGTGCCTGAAGTTCCACCTGTCGTTGAATCCCTTGGCAACCTCCTTCCAGCCTTCAGGTGTTGATGGGCAGACAATGACCTCCTTCATGTACTCCTGTATTATGGCCTCGCACGTCTCCCGTACTGCCAGGGAGATTGTATTGGCACCAACACGAAAGTTCAATGCCATGCTCTTGTATGCCTCGCCCGTTGCCAAGAAACGTAGTGTCATGGTAACTCGCAAAACGGGCTCCTGTGGCTTCTTCCCGTTGGTTTCCTCCTTCTTGATCCGGGGTGTAACACGGCTTACTATCTCATTGAAGAGCTCCTCGTCCATACGGAGATAGTACTTGTAGGTGATCCTGTCCGTGTCCATTAGCTTGTTCAACAATTGGTGGTAGTGTCCGTGGGTGGCTCTCTGGGCGACCCAAGGCTTGACGCTGCAGCTCCGTGGTTTCCTGGGTCATACACGGCGGGCCCGCTGGTGCTTCAGGAGGGTGTGGCATAGTAGCTGAAAGTTGAGGTTGGCAACAACAAGCTCCTGGAACTGGATGGCCTTCTCCAATTCTTCAGCCATGACCTCACGGGGTGGTGCGAGCTCCGAGAGATTCATCCTGCCTGCCATGGTGCCATTTTGAGCACTGAGTTGCAACTGGTGTGGGTGTGAGCCCCCCCCCTTTATTATATAGGGCAGGTACAGGTGGTCTTCCCACATTCGTGATGATCGTCTGATGTTCGTCCTATTCGGTTGGCGTTCGGACTATACGTTCTTCTTTATCGGTTGGGTGTCGGCTGATCATCGTTGAAGGTCGGCTGATCATCGTAACTCATTTGAAAAAGGTCGGCTGAATCGGGATATGGTCGGCTCATGATCTGGGCATCATCGGTTTAAGTTCGATTCATGTTCGGGAGTTGTTCGGTTCTTTGTTGTATGTCGTTCTTGATTATCGATTTATATTCTGAACTCGTTCGGGGCATTGTCGGGGAATGTTCGTTTTCTTCAAAATTCGGGACACTCTCGGCTGAATTCGGTTAAAATATGCAAGTCATCATATTCGGGAGTTTGTCGCCCCACGTTCGTCCTCTGTATGACGCGGGCTTTAACCCGTTGAGACCCAGCGTCGCACGTGTTGCGTCGGCAGTCTTTGATCACCAACTCCCAGCGACGCATCACGTGCGTCCGACATATAAAAAACACTTACGTGGCTCGTAACTTAGGAAATGGCGGGAGAATAGGAGGGGGCGGTACCGTAGTGTGTGGGGGAGCCGGGCCAGTAGGTGTGAGCGGGCCGAGACAGCCGCGCGGCTGGTGGTGGTGGGCTTAGTGGGGATAGTTTACACCCCTAGTTTACCGCCACTTTGAACCTTCATTACTCCGGTCGTATGGGAGCTAGAGGCTTGAGATTTATGTGAGATACTCCTTAGGATGTATGCCGTACAATGCCATACTCAGTTTTTACCCTAGTGCTCCCGGGCGGGTGGTCATGCGGGGGAGACGAACTATTGAAACCCCCCCCCCCCGCCCCCCAAATGACCGAAATGAGTTTTTTTTTATTTGTGTGTTCATTTCTCACCATGCTCTTCCATTTTGGCTCAACAAATTTTTTTGAAGCACCCCGCCCCCCCCCACCCCCACACCCCCCCCCCAAAAAAAAATGTCAGAGGTGATTTTTTTTTTTTTTTTTTTTCATTTCTCATCCTTGTCTTCCATTTTAGCAAACAAAAAAAATAAGTGAAAATGGCTTGGGACTGGGGTGAACAAAATATTATAACTAGCCGGGGCTCAACGGGTTAAGGGGCCTTCACACATAGCCGAACCGGAGCCCGAATGCAGCCCGTTTCCGAATCGGCCTTATTCGGCCAAAATAGGTGGCCGAACTGTGACAAGACAGAATGCAAAATGAACGCGCCACAACATACATCGAACGCTGCATGAATGTAGACCGACCTACACGATGCCTGGACAAAAATTGCCCGATGTTTTCACATTTAAAAAATTTAACGGTTTTTAGGCTACGCGAATGCTGGACAAATGCTGCACGAATTCAAAGAACACTGCTCGACTGGTGGACGAACCCTGGTCGAATCCAACCCAATGCAGCCCAGCCGTACTATAAAAGGAGGGGAGACGCAACCACACACTTCACTTGTACTCTTGTCACGCACCTGAGCACATCCGCCCCCATCTACACTATCGCGAGTTGGCCTCCCCCACAAAAAATAAATAAATAAATATATATATAAATAAAAACAAAAAATACAAGGAACATAATTTATGTGGTTTGTGCCAGAAGTAAATATTTCCTGTATCTAATTAACTCCTTTATTAATGGACATAATTATTTATTGTTTGATGTTTAAGCCATATTTACCATATGAAAACATCAAAATTGCAAAGACCCTTTAGAAAACAGACCGAAAACCTCGTAACCTCGCTGACTCTTTAGAAAACAGAGACTAAAGGGTCACCGAAGTTATGATGTTTATAGAAGAAAATTACGAAATTGTAGTATTTGATGGATAACTGCTTTAGAATTATTGTTTTAATATGCCCGAATGAGACAGAATGCTGCCCGACGTATCAGCACCGAGCTTGATCACGGACCGACCACTAAACATTCGGGCACCATTCTGGCAAATTTTAGTGCAGCAGTAAAATGTTGACCCCTCCTTCGAACCTCAAATTACCTTACCAGAATGAGGGAGAACATTACCAGAATATACCCGATCCGCTACGCGAACGCTGCCAGAACACTGTTCGGGTAGCGTTCGGGCTCCGGTTCGGCTATGTGTGAAGGCCCCTTAAATCTCTCCTCAAACATTCCTTCTCTACTTCATATAGCTTAGCAAGCACATCATTAATAGGTTTGGCAAGTAACACTTTATATTCATGCAATTTTTTGTTATACCTTCATACAACACAATCCGTTCGTTGCCTCAAACCTAGAACTGTGGTTTGAGAAGGGCTGTGTTTATCTTGTGCCATAAACCAAGTCAGTTTCACCACTACCCACAAACCTTACCTGGTATGTTATCACTCCCCCCCCCCCCTCCTTTATTCCTGAAGGTAGATGAATTGCCCATGTTTCTAGGCCGTATCTTACTTCCGTCGCAAGTCATCTTCCCTTAATAATACATGTTAATTATAGAACAAACGAAGGCATAACGACCAGCTCCTAATAGGCAATATTGTAGGTGTGCCTTTAAACTCACCAATAAACTCGTTGCCTTACACCTAGTAAGATGGGTTGTGGTGGGACTCGTTTACATGTGCAATAGACCACCACGACCACGACCACCACCTACCAAACCTGCTCTGGCCCTTATTACTCTCCCGGGGCGCCACCTTTCATAGTCTACCACATTATTACTCCTGGAGGTGAAATATGGCCCATCTTTCTCGGCCTTATCTTGCACTGTCGCTTTTAAAGGGGAGATGGTTGATTTTTCTGAACCCCTTTTTCCCTCATGTTCAGCCCCATTACTTCTGAGATTTTAAGACGTTTGTCCCATTAGCTTGGGAATTTTAAGATCTTTTGCTCCATAATTTGCAAATAATAAGACCTTTTTTTTTAATTGCGAGCGCAAGCGAGCCTGTCACTTAAGAGGAACCGGCCTATCGAACAAATTTACAAATTTATCATGAAGTAGGGGTTTAGGGGTGATTTTTAAGCTTGGTGGAGGTCTAGGGAGGAAACTAAAATTGAGCAAATAATTACGCCTATCCCCCCTAAATATTTCTAAAACATTCTTTTTGTACTTCCCATAGTTTGCCAACAATACAAGAAACACTATATAATACTACTGCATGCATTTATTTACTTTATATCCCTATATACTTGACAAGAAACACTATATAATACTACTGCATGCATTTATTTACTTTATATCCCTATATACTTGGCAAGAAACACTATATAATACTACTGCATGCATTTATTTACTTTATATCCCTATATACTTGACAAGAAACACTATATAATACTACTGCATGCATTTATTTACTTTACATTCCTATATACTACTGCATGCATTTATTTACTTTACATTCCTATATACTACTGCATGCATTTATTTACTTTACATTCCTATATACTACTGCATGCATTATTTACTTTACATTCCTATATACTACTGCATGCATTTATTTACTTTACATTCCTATATACTACTGCATGCATTTATTTACTTTACATTCCTATATACTACTGCATGCATTTATTTACTTTACATTCCTATATACTACTGCATGCATTTATTTACTTTACATTCCTATATACTACTGCATGCATTTATTTACTTTACATTCCTATATACTACTGCATGCATTTATTTACTTTACATTCCTATATACTACTGCATGCATTTATTTACTTTACATTCCTATATACTACTGCATCCTTGCCTCACACCTAGACAAGACATTTGTCTACCCTGTGTAATAAACCAAGTCAACTTTTCCACTACCCCCCAAATCTGTCCTTGATCCCTTGTCACTGAACTCTGGCGCACCTCCCTCATTGGCTATGCAAATATTACTACATTACTACTGAAGGTAAATAATTTGCCTTTCTATATCTGCCAAAACTTGCTTCGGTCGGTGTTCATATCTTCTTCAATTCAATTTAATTAAAGAAACGTTTATTGTCACATAGTACATAACATCCAATTTTACATAATCTTGATAATACAGGTAAATAGTAGGATGAGCTAAGGCAAAACAACCAAATCTTGATAAGCTATATTTATTCCAGGTTTGCCTTTAAATTCGCTCGTTGCCTTGTTGTGATATGGGTAGTTTATCCTGTGCCATAAATCATAACCATCACCACCACCTCTCAAACTCGTACTGGCTTCTGTTCACTTTCCCGGGGCGCCACCCTTCGTCGCCAACCACAATATTACTGCTGGAGGAGAACGATTGCCCATCTTCTTTAGCTTTGTTTAGCTACTGACACCGTTCATCTCCCCTCAAACCCTTTTCTCTACTTCACATAGCTTAGCAAATGTATTATCAAAAAGCATGACAGGGAACAATACTCTAATGTACTGTAAGCATCTGTTTCTATCCCTTTGTACTCTAGTATAATGTAATGCGCCCATTGCCTCACACCTAGACAAGGGATGAGTGTATCCTGTGCTATAAACCAAGTCTCTTCTTCATATACAGTAGCTTAACAAGTACACTATTATCAACTTTGCAAATACCACAATATATATGCATTTGTTGCTATTCCTTTATACTCGGTAATACACTCGATCCTTGCTTTACACCTAGACAAGGGATGAGTCTATCCTGTGTTATAAACCAAGTCAACTTCACCTCTTACCCCACACACCTACCCTGGCCCCTTACCATTGATCCCTGGGGCGCCACCCTTCGTCGTCTGTCTCGATATTATTACTGATCGTGAGCGATTTGCCCATCTTCTTCTGCTGTAAATTGCTTCTGTCACCTTTTATTATCCTTTGTCACACTCCTGATCTATCTCTTCTTGAATCTTAGCTTTTGTAATGAATTATAGTTACGTCACTTATCTTGGCCGACTAATAAGGTTGCTTTAACACACGCTGAACCAAGAACAATTTATGTTTATCTATTTATTTAATTTCATTCGCCGAAACTTGAATTGTCTTTCTTTAAAGCATACAGGCGAAATCAGACGAGTGCTATTAGGGTACCTGTAATTTCCGATGAACAAATACATTTCTAGCAATGTATCTGTACCATAGACCGATCTGTACTCAATCGCCCTGGTATCGGCAACTAGACTGAAAATATACTATGTATGTGGATAACTTTAGTGCGACTTTAATTATGAAGCTGCCAGAACAAAATTGCCCAAAAAATAGTTTGTGTGATTCCACCATAAGTTACTGAAAACGTTTCTTCTTCCTCATTGTCTATATATTCAATCTGTTACCTTACACAAGCAGATTTACATATGAATCACTTGCCAAAGTTGTTCCTAGTCATCTAGTTTGTAGGTGTGGTGGAGTGGTATTGGTATGGAACTGGTAATATCAATATTCCCGTCTTCAAATCCCGATATGTTAATTGGAAGATAATAGGGTGGAATAGGTGCTGCATATAGTTTAAGTACATTACCACAGAGCACATCGATATAAAAACCACCTTTGCTGTGTCCAATACATTAGCATTGTATGATTATTCCCATATTCATAGCATGCTATGGGAGCACCGCCTAGTGAAAGAAAAGGTCAAACGGTGGCGTGAGGGAGAGTGATGTATTGGAAAGGTTAGGTTAGGTTCAGTTTAGCCAAACTAGCATATATTTCTCCTAATGTAATAATATATATATTAACTTTCATATTCTATTTTACAGATTAATGAAGATGTTGACTCCAATTTTACCTAGTTTAGCTTAATTGAATGCAACATAACATTTACAACACATGATACTATAAAATACTATTTAGAATAGAAATAACAAAATTCATCAGACATTTCGTGATATCCCTGGTAACACAGAGTCCCTATATTTCATACATTATACTATATATCACCACTAAGCAAACAAAGTGGTGCTACTCAGCATAGTGTACGTTATCCCATTACCCATTTCTTATCCCAACCAGGTCATGGCATATGGGTGCTACATTATTTCTGAATAACATACCGATTAATGCATCTTTACAATAGCTCTTCTCTTTCCGGAGGCTATACCTTTCACCGCCTCCTCCTCCTAAGCTCCGGGTCATACACGACATGTATCGCTTAAGCGAGCCCACCTCGCTTTTTTTCTCTTTCTCTCCCTCTCTTCGGCTTGTATCCATTTGGCCCCATTCAGCCTACTGTTTTAAGACGTTTACCCCCATCCAGGTGTCAATATTTTCCTGGCGAGCAGTAGCGAGCCAGCATATATATATATTTGGTTTTGGCAGAGCCGTGGTGGTCCAGTGGTGAGCACGCTCGCGTGTGAATCTGAAAGACCCGGGATCGAATCCCTGCCACGGCGGACATTTAGTGGGTGCGGTAGTACGTCCTAGCATGTTTCACATGCTTGCACCCAGTCAGGGGACATCCTGACGACGTATACAGACAAAACACACATAACAAAGCCACTCCAACACCTTCCTCTCTCTCCAACACCCCTTCTCCCCTCTCAACACTCTTCTCTGAGCTATTGCCGATAAAAATGGCATGTTCAGTCCTGTACAGAATCGTAAGATTCAGAATCGTAAAGATTCCAGGACTAGCTCATCAGCGGCGGATCCCCAGATCGACCGTGGTGATTGTCACCTAAACATCTACAAAACAAAACAAGACAGCAAGCTAAATTTGTACATTGTTCGATAGAAAAATGTCTACGGCGAAGCCAGATTTCTCCATACAATGCTGGCTCGCTATCGCTCGCCAGGAAGAAATCCACATCTAGATGGGGATAAACGTCTTAAAGCATTTGGCTGAATGGGGCTGAATGGATTCCATGCCCAGGAAAGAGAGAAAAGGAAAGAAAGATAGAATCAAGCCGGTGACCCCCCTTAACAGACTCCCAGCTAATTCAGCCAGCCTGCTAGCCTTGAGTAAGTCCCACCACAGGATCACAATACCTGCAGAACACACACACTGGACAGCTAAAGAATGTATTGCCTTCCAAAAATTATAGACCACTTTGCGGAGATTGTTATTGTCGTTATGTCATCAATATGTACAGTACATTTATATGTATTAAACAGGTTCTCTCAAATACATTTAGACAAATGTATATGAAACTTGGTCATAAACTTTATTTAGTGCCCAACTATAAACAAATAGCCTTTAGCCAAGACATAATGCCGCCCCAATCCAAATACAAGAAAACACACAATAAAAATAAGAACATGACATGTTCATGCCAGATTTTCACAATACTCATTTGTCATATTTGCAAGTTAGGTGACGATTATTTATATGCACATGCAACACTGCTCCCAAAGACTGCAAGTATGGCATATTTTATGTGCAATGTGCTTTACCAAGTCTCTGAGTCTCCTACCGTGACGTCACAGAGAAAGGTTGTCCTGTCTCTGAATTTTGAAATCTCTCTCTCTCTCTCTCTTCCAACGAGGCCACATCAGAGTCTCCCGGGCACGAAGCTACGATAATGGTTGGTTAAAGCTCGGCCAGGCTGGACTCCAGGCAAAAATTGGCTGATTCAGGGCTTTCCAGTGAAGGACAGCGACGTACGGGCCAACATTATTCTAGGTGAGAGTAGGCTTAGCAAAAACTGGAAATAGTGCAGTTGTAAGGTCGATGTAAACACAGTGATTGGTGGCACTCTGGCACTTGGGTATCAATGGATATCACGGTGTCTATGCATATGCATTTTATCTGTCTACTAAAGGCTTGTCTCTCTCTTTCGCCCTCTCTCACTCTCACTCACTCTCATTCACTGTCTCTCTTTCTGTCGCTCTCTCTCTCATTTTCGCTCTCGCTCTCGCTCTCTCTCTCTCTCTTTCTGTAGATTATCAACTCTGCGAAGCAGAGTGGTATCGCACACACAGGTCCCACCCGTATACTGTTCACCACAATTCAGCTTGTCCGTCGTCGTCGTCGTCCGTCGTCTTCGTCCGTCGTCCGTTGTCCGTCCGGTAACTCCTCCTAGACCGTTTGATGGATTTTCACCAAATTTCACAGGCATATTCATTTGGTCAATGCGAAGGTCAGTCAAAAAGAAATGTTTAATTTAACTTAAAGGTTAAGGTCAAAGGTCAAGGTTAAAAATAAGGTCAATATTTCATGTGTCTTAGTTTTTACTCAAATTTTTTCATTTTCACTATATAAGTTACTGGTAACCTCGATATCTTATTGACCAAATTTTAGATACATATTCTGAAGGGTAAGGTCAAAGGTCAAAGGTCAAAATATTTGTTTTACTAGTATTTCTTATATTAACTGTATGATTCTCACTAAACTTACCATGTATATTCGGAATACTTAGGACAAAGGTCATACAAGAAACTATATAATTCCATATGAAAGGTCAAGTTGACAGGTCAAGGTCAAATAAAAGGTCAATATGTTATTTTCATTACTTTTCATGCAAACTTCACACAAATTTGGCGATATAGATGCACTTTAAATGGAAAGGAAAATAATACATTTTGAGACACATATCATGATGGTCAAGGTCAAATGTCAAGGTCAACTATTCTATAAATATATATGAAACTAACTGATGGGTTTTAATGAAATTAGTCATGCTTATTTTGATTTTCCTGGGCAATGTCAATGAAAACAATGTTTTACTCTTACATAAAGGTCAAGGTCACAGGTCATGGTGAAAAGTCAACTTATACTATTTATTTTTAGTTGTTATTCAAATGTCTTCATTTTCACTTTACAAGTTACTGGTAACATTCATATTGTATTGCACAAATTTTAGATACATATTCTGAAGGCTAAGGTAAAAAATCAAGGTCAAAGGTCAAAATAGTATTTTTACTAGTATTTCTTATACTAACTGTTAGATTCTCACTAGGCTTTCCATGTATATTCGGAATACCTAGGCCAAGGTCACACAATAAACTATTTTATTACATATGAAAGGTCAAGGTCACAGATCAAGGTCAAATAAAAGGTCGATATGCTAATTTCTTTACTTTTCATGTAAACTTCACAAACTTTGGTGAGATTGCTGCACTTTAAGTGAAAAGGAAAATAATAAATGTTGATACATATAAAGGTCAAGATAAAGGTCATAGGTCAAGGTCAACTATTCTATTAATATATAATTATGAAACTAACTGATGTGTTTTAATGAAATTAGGCATGCTTATTTGATTTTCATGGGCAATGTCAATGCAAACAAAAATGTACTTTTACATATAGGTCACAGGTCAAGGTCAAAGGTCAACTTTTATTATTTATTAAAACAGATTATGCTAATTTTATTACTTTTCATGCAAACTTCACAAAATTTGGCGATATAGATGCACTTTAAATGGAAAGGAAAATAATACATTTTGAGACACATATCATGAAGGTCAAGGTCAAAGGTCAAAGGTCATGGTCAACTATACTATAAATATATATGAAACTAACTGATGGGTTTTAATGAAATTAGTCATGCTTATTTTTATTTTCCTGGGCAATGTCAATGAATTTTTTTTTTTACTCTTACATAAAGGTCAAGGTCACAGGTCATGGTGAAATTTCAACTTATACTATTTATTTTTAGTTTTTATTCAAATGTCTTCATTTTCACTTTACAAGTTACTGGTAACATTTGATATCGTATTGCACACATTTTAGATACATATTCTAAAGGGTAAGGTCAAAAATCAAGGTCAAAGGTCAAAATAGTAGTTTTACTAGTATTTCTTATACTAACTGTTAGAGTCTCACTAGGCTTACCATGTATATTCGGAATACCTAGGCCAAGGTCACACAATAAACTATTCTATTACATATGAAAGGTCAAGGTCACAGGTCAAGGTCAAATAAAAGGTCAATATGCTATTTTCTTTACTTTTCATGCAAACTTCACAACATTTGGTGAGATAGCTGCACTTTAAGTGAAAAGGAAAATAATAAATGTTGAGACATATAACGGTCAAGTTAAAGGTCATAGGTCAAGGTCAACTATTCTATTAATATATATGAAACTAACTGATGTGTTTTAATGAAATTAGGCATGCTTATTTGATTTTCATGGGCAATGTCAATGCAAACAAAAATGTACTCTTACATATAGGTCACAGGTCAAGGTCAAAGGTCAACTTTTATTATTTATTAAAAAAGATTACTCACATTTTAGAAAACTGGCTGTGTTATGGCTTATTACTTAAATATAGCCTAATATATATCAAATTTCACATACATATTGTAATAGTTAAGGTCAGAGGGCAAGGTCAAAATATGAGTATTTGTAATTTTCCCTAAACTCCTCCTTGACTGTTTTATGTATTGTCATAACATTATACCAAATTCATTTGGTCAATGTGACGATTATCCAAATATATGTATTTTACTTTTATGAAAGGTCAAAGGTCAAGGTCACAGTATATGATCACTATTTGTAATCAACAAGTTTTTATACGAATTAGGCTACACCATATTCATAATGTTAGTTAATACAAACAATACTGTTAAGCTAACTAAATCCTTGATAAGAAATTCTAAGGTCGAAGGTCAAGGTCAAAGGTCAAGGTTAAAGGTCGATATATGATTTTTAGTAGTATTTCTTATTTAATGTAAGGTTCAAATTAGGCATATCATGCATATTCGGAATGCCTAGAGCGAGGTCATACAAGAATAAACATAATTCCATTTGATAGGTCAAGTTCACAGGTCAACGTCATATATAAGGTCATTATGCTAATGTCTTTACTATTCATGTAAACTTCAAAACATTTGTTGAGACAGTTGTGCATTAAGGGAAAATTAAAATTTTAAATTTTCAGACATCATGAAGGTCAAGATGAAGGTCAAAGGTCAAGGTCAACTATTCCTTTAATACCTCTGAAACTAACTGTTGATCTTTAATGAAATTTGACACACTTATTTGATTTTCTAGGGTTACATCAAAGCAAACAAAAATATAATCCTACATAAAGGTCAAGGTCAAAAGCCAAGGTCATAAGTTAACCTTCATCATAAAAAAACTCAATTTTCGATAAGCTGACGACTGTTAGTTACATTTTAGTTAAATAACATATATTTGAATCATATACAGTATATATATATATATATATATATATATTATAATATTTAAGGTTCAAGGTCAAGGTCAAAGAACAAAAGAAGAGTGTTGATAATTGTCTTTAAACCCTTTGAGTACCGGTGACGTCTTTTTTATTGTATTCTAGCTAAAATTAGACGATTTTGTGAAGCTTATGAAGGATCTGTGGTAGTAAAAAGGGCTAAGATAATTGAAAGCCGGCGAATTTTATGGAGGCCCTTCATAAACTTAATAACATTGTCTTAGTATCAAGTATGAAATGAAGCCGACAGAACTGTACTGAACGGGTTACGTATCGTCACCAAATTTTGCTGGAAAATTTGGTTGGTCAATGCAAAGATTGTCCAAAATTTTGCGTTTTTGTTATTCAAAGGTCAAGGTGAATGGTAAAGGTCACAGATTATGGTAACTATTTCTTTCTTATATAATTATATTTTATATATATTTTATATATTGTGATATATATATATACAGTACAGTATATATATATATATATATATATATATACCGATATATATATACACCTATTTTACCTAAGAGATTCAATACTACTTGCAGAATTATAGGCCGCAGAGTTGCGTATAATTGTTTTTTGTTTTTTTGTTTTTTGGGGATAATGCGAAAACTGCACACCTACTTTATAACTAGTTATCAAGCACCCCACACCCTCCCTCCTCCAATTCAATTGACGAACAGACGATAGCGGTAACATTTGAATTAGCTCTGGGTGGGCAGTGGGTGGACTTGTTGTCAGAAAGTCTAATGTTACGTGCTGGTGTGAGTACAGGTACTGTAGGGGCAGGTGCTGAAGGGGGACTTTGTTGAGTGATGCTGAGGCACTGTTAGCACTATGCAAATATTAGCTACAATAATGGCATGATGGGGCAGTGTTATGACTGACCTGGATTGTATTACACTCTAACTACAGAAAGGCAAACGCTCTCTGAGCCGCTACAATGTATGTAATGAAAACCGACGCTAAATTATTGTATGCATGTATGTATACACTGTGATTATATTATATATTAGTGAATGTGGTCATATAAATATAGGTAAGCTACCTAGTAAAGTTCATCTGCATTTTCTTAAAGGTATGGAAGTACCTGTAGTCTTGCATATTTGAATTCGATAAACAGATTTGGTCACTAATCTTAACTGCATACTTTCGAAACTATAATCCAGACTTAAGATAATCTCTTAATTAATTTTAGACCTTGCATTTATAATTTCTATAGATTCGCTTAAGCCTTATCTGCTACTGAACTTTTCCTGGACTCCTGGTTGGGCATCTGTACAGTTTAAAAGCTCAAAAAAGGCCCCAGCTAACTTGACAGTGATTGTGATACCATATCTTCTTGTAACTCAAAATTAATTATAGATATTGAGCGGACGTTCCTATCACCTTAGAACAGCCGACCAGGAAATAGATGTGACAAATTACAGCCCGTTAGCCCTACCTTCTTTTGAGTTACAAAGAGGTTAGGGATAAAGATTAATGACAACTTTAGTGGCGCCGGGAATAATGTATGTGAATGTCTGAATATATATAGAGAGGAGAACAAACATCGATAGATAAGCTGACCCTTACACGATTTTAGCATAACAGAGGGCTATGTAGAGGTTCCCCCCAACTGTTTTCTAATAATCCAAACCGATATATAGGGCAGTATGAACAAATGGACATACTCAAGAGAAGCTAAGCCAATGGGGCACATTAAAAGCTGGTGACATCTCCATCGCTACTATACTAACAGGTTCTGAGTCTCGTATTTTTGTTATTATAAGTCCACTAGTTAAGTTTCACAGGATGTCACTGTTTAGGTTTTAGATGAACGACCATCCTCATGCATCAACCTACCATCGGTACCCAGTAGGCATTAGTTACTCCTCCAGGGGATGAAGGAGAAATAGAGGTATGGGGATGATTGTCCTTTTAAGACCAAAATATATTAGCATTATAGCATTTAAAGTTGTCATTTTGCAATGAAAGACATGAAAACACACACACACACACACACACACACACACACACAAACACACACACACACACACACACACACACACACACAGGATAAACTAATAAAGGTAACCCCTCCATTTCCAAGCGGCGAGGGTGATAAGCTGAATATACAACAAAGCATACCGGGTGGCAATAAGGCTTCCAGGCCGAGGCACCACAAGAACACAAAATTAATATATATTATGACCTTGGCCCTCAGTGTAAAAAGTCGTCTGTATAAAATAGCAGGGTGGAACAGCAAACGAATAGCGTGCGTGTGTGTGTGTGTGTGAGGTGTAGCTTATAAAAAACGGTCACGAAGCGGTCCGTCTTGCATTTTACGTGTGTGGGATTCTGAGTCGGACATGGTGCAAGAAGAAGGACAAGGCGAAGAAGTGAGAGTGAAACGGGAATAGGAGAGAGAGAGAGAGAGAGAGAGCGAGTACAACTACTAAGAAGATATGAGACGGCAGGATAATACGTACAAGACAAAAAAGGAGAACACACTAATCATCATAGCCTTCAACCAGATGACTGTTTTTTCTCCATTTATCATGGCTAACATGAGGCGATTTTATGCAGCTTACGAAGGACCATGTTACTCATATGCTTTTTCTATAGTATTTACTTCATTGAGTCACACACTTAGATTATCATACAAAGAAAATCGTCTGATGGTAACCCGAATAAGACTAAAATTACGTCATCATGCCGAAAGGGTTGCAGTCGAGAATATACAAGCATGGATGGTTGGAAACACATTCGGTAAAACGTTTGAGCTTGTGAGAAGAATGTGGAGAAAGGATATGGGTGTAGAAGAATGATTGGAGGTATGTAGAATATGAAATTGTGAGGTAGAGAGAGAGAGAGAGGTAGGGATGGAATTGGGTGGATGGAGAGGAGATTGTGTGGTAGAGAGAGAGAGAAAGAGAAGGGAGGTAGGAATGGAATAGCTGGGTGGGTGAAGAGGAGATTGTGAGATATACTGTATACAGTATATATAAATAAAGGTATATATATATATATATATATATATATATATATATATATATAGAGAGAGAGAGATATATAACGAGAGAGTTAGAGATGGAATAGGGGGTTGAAGAGGAGATTGTGAAGTAGAGAGAGAGAGAGAGAGAGGGTTAGGGATGGAATAGGTTGGGTCGAAGAGATTGTGAGTTAGAGAGAGAGGTAGGGATGGAATAGGAAGGGCTAGATATTCTGAACTAGCTACTAGGAAGGGATAGTGGAACAGGGTAGAAGTGGGATAAATATTGTATGGGAGGGAAGGGGGAGGGGGAGGGGAGGGTTATGGAGAGATGCAGAGAAGGGGGACGAATGGAATAGGAAGAGTGGACCAGGGAAGGGAGTGAGGGCTAGGCATTCTGGGATGGCATAATGGGATAGAGTAGAAGAGGGCTAGAGATCGTAGTGAGAGGGGGGGGGGGTATGGTAAGATGTATCGAAGGAAGAGGAATGGAATAGGATAGTGGGAAAAAGGAAGGGATAGATGGCTAAGTATTCTGACGTAGCTGCTGGGAAAGGATATAATGGGACGGGGTAGAATTAGGGATGGGATGGGGGAGGCATGGAGAGATGTAGGGACAGGAGAGAGATGTTGGTGGATAGTAGAGTTTCTTTCCTGGAGGTTTGGAGCATTTGGTAAGCATGGCAACGCTGCTTCGCATGTTAACAAAAAAAAAAAAAAAAAAAAGCAAGCATAAAACACAATAAGTGTTCCTCCTCAATATAGTGTTTATATTCACTGCTCCTCCTGTAATTGATTATATTATTACATGTAAAACCGCTCACATGTTCCTTATTCTTATTGATGTACTTCATGTACTTGAATGAAGAGTAAGCTGAACAGATTGGTAATACGTTAGGTTTGGTTAAGGTTCTCTTTTAGTTTGCTCCCTAAAACTCTAGCAAACATTAAAAAACACCCCTTCGAGATAATATTGAACATTTTGCGGTAGAGAAATGTCTCGGCCAAAGGCCGGCTCCTCTTAAATTGTAGCCTTAAGGGGATATTTGTCTGTATTTGTTCATATATATATTTGTTTATTATTTGCTATAGTTACCTCCCAATACCCCTATCAATCTTACAAAATACCACTAGCCACCCCCCACCACCCTATCGAGATAAAGGTGTACATATTTAGGTAGAAAAATGTCCCGACCAGAAGCAGGTTCCTCCTAAATTCCAGCTCTAAATGGCACAAAAGGTCTTAACATCTCAAAACTAATAGAGTTGAACATGAGGGAGAAGGGAGTTCAGGATAATAGCGAATACCTCCCCTTCAGAAACAGTCTCCGGCAGGCTGAGAAATGAATGGAGGGAAAGCGAAAGGATGACCCAAGGATGATGGTGGCCAGATAGGGACAGTCACCCACACACACACAGACACACACATATACACAGATAACACACACACACACTCACACACATACACAAGTCACACACACACACACACACACACACATACACACACACACACACACACACACACAGGATAATGATAAGATAGGGACAGTTGTTGGGATGTGTATAGGGAACAGCTGGGGTGTAAAGGGGGTAGTATTGCTGTAACTCAATCTCACTCTCTCTTTCTCTCTCTCGCTCACTCCCACTTACACACTCAATATCTCTCTCTCTCTCTCTCTCTCTCTCTCTCTCTCTCTCTCTCTCTCTCTCTTTCACACACACACACATACACACACCTATATACTGTATACCCCCAATTATCATTCAATCAATTGCACACCCATGAGTATTTGGTAAGAGAAAGAGAGAGAGAGAGAGAGAGAGAGAGAGAGAGAGAGAGAGAGAGAGAGAGAGAGAGAGAGAGAGAGAGAGAGAGAGAGAGAACGAGAGCGAGAGAGAGAGAGAGAGAAGAAATGAGAGTGAGAGTGAGAGATAGAGTTGCAGCAAATTAAGTTGACCATCAAGAAGAAGCAATGCAACAGCCATAAAGGCGAGATGTTATCAAGACTTAGTAGAGCCCTAAATTATCACCCACAATACCCACACGCCCTGTTAGAGCCAAAGCCAATTGACCACTTGCGAGTTACTGGCTATAAGGAAGTTGGAGCCGTAACAATTGATATAGAACAAAAATACAATACTAATATAGGTCTCTGGTGAATACAACATATATTGAATTTGGTTTTCAGTATTGATAAATCTGCTAAGACCGTATTATAGCTGGTAATTCTGATTAGTATCAATGTCTACAGCTCCAACTTCCTTATAGCCTGAATCTCGCAAGTGGTCAATTACTCAGACTGAATCCACCATGTTCATTATTCATTGTGTAACCCTTTGAAGGTTATGACGCCTTTTGACAGTTTATTCTGGCTATCTTTAGACGATTATATATAGCTTAGGAGGGATCTGTGGGAATTATGAGGGTAATGACTAATCTCAATCAATCCTCTGACTTCCATATACCCTTCTTATTCTGAATAAAATCGTCAGATAATAGCTAAAATATAAATGAGTCTTCTGATTTGCTAAGGGTTAACTGTATTATTTTAGATGCATTCACTAACTTGTGGAAAGGTCCTGTCAATCTCATATCAAGCTAAACAAATAATAATTGTTGCTTTCAGAAGCTTACAGAAAGTAAAGAAAAACATCAATTATAAGTATTAATAATTGATTTTGTAATAAATTATGTACTGAACACTTGTTTTATAAGTTATACCAGGATAACTTATAAGGTTTATTTATATAAATTATAAACAAACACCTAACTGTTAACTAAAGAGCGAAAAAAGGAGAATATATCAAACGCATATCTGAGAAAGACAAGATGGAAAAGAAAATGAGGAAGATTGAAAAAGAAGGGACAAAATATGGACATAGGATCTGAGAGAAGTAAGAAGAGGACGAATTGAGGAAGGGAAACAGGAGAGTAATATAATACAAATAGGAAAAATAATATGGACAAACAAATCTGAGATAAACTGAGGAAGTTACAAATAATTAGAAAAACAATAAGAAAGAAAGAGAAATCTGAGAAAGGTAAGATGAATAATATTATGGACAATACTATCCGAGAGAAGTAAAAAGAGAACAGATTGAGCAAGACAAAAATTACTAGGAAACAGTAATACGGAAAACAAATCTGAGAAAGGTAGGAGGTCAAAGAGGAGAAAGAGGCGAGGAAGAGATATATACCTGGTCCTGGCAACAAGGCTGAACCACCACATACCAGCTCTCATAACACCTGCACCCCTTGGGCAACACCCAGAGGTACACGACAACCTATCTTGACGCTATTTTGGAGATTCTGGCCAATATTAATAGTCCAAGTTTATATCGGATTTGGATGTACGAAAATAATTATGGTAACACTCAAAATAATGTTATGTTGCAATATTAATTTCAGTTGTCGTTGCAGAGGCCTCTATTGAATTTCGATTGTATCTATACTACCCACAAAATAAAATACATGGCTTGAATGTTTGCAGCAATATATTTGGCATTCATATCACCTGCATCAACTAATCGTATAGATGCACAATTGAGCAGATTATATTGAAATTTTAATTATTTATGTATAAAATGGGTAACGGCTACATGTATACAAAATGTCGGCAGCTAGCCAGACTGTTGTTGAAGGGGCTCTCTGCTGCACCTGTTCTGAGTGGCAATTTCTATCCCTACACCTGATTCACGTGAGCAACAAATTTCACACTCTTTTCATTGATTTGAATGTGTGTTGTTACGTCCTGGGATATATAAACACTGGGCTCTTTCTATGCGGCAACAAGCAACAACGGAAAACGCTAGATCCAACCCTTATCTATAAACCCAGGCAACAAACCACCCTAAACCGTCAAGAGTCCTGCCTGGACAACAAGGTATCCTATGACTCGGTTACAGGGTGCACGCACTATAGACTGCTGATAGTCAAGCAGGCTATATAAAAGATCACACAATTAAGTTGACTTAAAGCTTCAAGGAAAAGATAGATAACGGAATTAAATTGCAGAAACAATTTAATAACAAACTAGAAGAAAGTACATTTAACGTTACGTTAATTAATACAACTAATCACCCCTGCGTGAAAGAAGGTGAAAGCAAACAGTCCTCAAAACATCGTACAGGTAGACAAGATGCGGGTTTCTAAACTGCATGCGGCTACTGTAGGATCTGATGCTTAGCAAAACAGTACGTTACGGATTTAGAGAACTCTTAACTCATAAGCAGGAATAAATACTAGTGATAGGCCATACAGTGTATAATGGCATAGGTATAATTATATAAAGGTAGCAACTCGCAACATAAACACATACAGGTGTGCTTCTCACTCTTAGTCAGGCAAGCCTGCTCGGACAGAGTCTCTAAGCCACACCCTGACAAACAATGCTCACAAAAACGGTAAACTGTGGCACAATAACAAGCATACAGAGATGATAAACCCCTAGCTGTTAATCTGCCAGGTGGCAGAGGTCTAGCCGGAAGGATATAGGCTTCGGATACTCGGGCTGAGCCACCTGCTCTAGCCTAGGGACGTTCCCAAGTCTGTGCGCCAAATTACTCTAATTGAAAGGGTGCTCTCTTGAGAGACTCAGATCGCAAGTATCTGACTCTCTCCTGGCGACCCTAAAACAAAAGCAAGACGTGCTAGCGCAGTGCTGAGTGGACTAGGCAAGGGCCCTCACACAACACAACACTAGACACACAGGGACACAGACAAGAAAATGCCCCCAGACTCCCACGGGTATCCTAGTAAAGTCGTGCGGGTCCACGGGACTCGCACCAGCAGACTTTACTTAAAGGATCGCAAAAAGCCTCCCCTCCGGTCTAGCCCCTGCTAACCTGACACAAGAACACACTAGCAAGCATGAAACCACCAAACATGAGACAACAAAAAAGCTTCCCAGTCCTCACCAACAACTACGTCTCTGCACAAGGCCCAAAATCCTATCTAGTTATCTGAGAGCTCGTCGTTAATACAATAATAGATATAAGGTCTATCAAGGGGATGGGATAATTAAATAGATTGGTGAAGTAGTGGAAAGAAGGTATACAAAGTAAGAGAGAAAGTTTCTAAGTGGGGTTGAGAGGGACAGATATCAAGGGGGTCCGAAGGGTGCGACAGTGAGGTGAGCTCTGAGTCTTGAATCTGTCTGGACCCCGCCCTAGGCATGCAGAATACATCCCATGCTTGGCAACACTCAACACAGTTGCCGGGTCAAAATCCTCTACCCTGTGCGTGCGTGAGTCGAAACTAAGCCTAACGTTGCAATCAAATGCATGTGGCAACGCTTCAGGCTCATCCCAAGCTGGCAAGCGAAGCAACGTCCCAAGCCGGTCTCTCTCTCCCGCTCGTCTCCTCCTGCCCTCACTAGACTTACATCTTATATATTATAATGAAACAATCAACTATCGAGAATAAAATATACAAAGATGCGTTGGTTAAGAATAAGGGCAGCTACAAGCTGTGAAACAACATAAGAATATCCCAGACATTAGTTACGTTGTCGTAGGATATATACTAAGGAAAAGCCTACCGGCCGGCTACCACCAGCCGGTTTCTAAACGGCTGGGCAGCCGACGCGCGCGCATACCCGCACGTGGCTACTATGCAGAAGCGTCACAGTGTGTGTGTGCGTGTGTAAGACAGAGGGAGATAGAGAGAGAGAGAGAGAGAGAGAGAGAGAGAGAGAGAGAGAGAGAGAGAGAGAGAGAGAGAGAGAGAGAGAGAGAGAGAGAGAGAGAGAGAGAGAGAGAAATAAGCATTATAATGTCTCGTGGGTATAAAATGCAATGAATGTCAAGTCAATGATCATACAACCTTACAAAACTCACACTAATTCACTCACTCTCACACACACACACACACACACACACACACTCTCTCTCTCTCACTCACTGCAACTTCTTTCGCAACGCCCCTAGGAACTTGTAAAGGAGGACACTCAATCACGGCAGCAGAAGAATATATCCTTAAAACCGGGCGCCCAAACTGGTCCAACTAGCAGCTCGTGTGTTTCAGAAGAGGCCACGAACTCTTTCAACAGAACTGGTGAAGAAAGTAGGGTAGTGGTGAAGAATCAGCATTGTCTGTGATAGATGAGGTAATGACACAAATGCAGAGTAGGACCCAAGTTTATTCAACGTTTAGTTATTCCTGAAGAAGCCGTGTCTGGCGAAACGTTGAATAAACTTGGGTCCTACTCTGCATTTGTGTCATTACCTCAAAGTGGAATAGGTAGGGTTCTGGGTTGGTTATAGGAACATATATGGAGTAATGGATTACATTTATTGTACATAGGGTTCGGGGTTGGCTATAGGAAAATGTAAGGAGTAATGGGTTTATTTTATCGTATGTAGGGTTCTGGGTTTCCTATAAGATCAGTTGAGGTGTAATAGGTCAAATTAAGGATACCGTCAAAGGGGTGTAATTGTGGACACCTGGGGCAATTGAGGACAGTCCATAAAACCCTTGTTGTTCAACATATAGGGATCTTATGAATTGAAACCTGCACACTACCACTAATTGAGAAAGCAAACTATTCGATGAATGGCACTCAGCTTAAGAATGTAAACAGAGAAACCGATCTGGGAGTAACAATATCGAGTAACCTAAAACCGAGTCAACAATGTTCAGAAGTTGTTAAGAAGGCAAACAAAATAATTGTCTTTATAGGCAGGTCATTTGAGCATAATCAAAAAACGTTATCCTAACCTTTTACAATTCCTTAGTCGGCCCTCTTCTGGAATACTGCGTTCAATGCTGGTGCCCTTATTACCAAAAAGACATAAACAAGCTAGAACGAGTTCAACGTAGAGTTACCAAAAGGATACCTAGCCTAAAGAACAAACCATACGAAGAGCGTCTTAGAGAATTAAATCTATTTCCTTTAACCCAGCGCAGATTAAGAGGTGACTTAATTCAAGTGTTCAAAATCATCAAAGGCATCGACAATATGAACTGTAGTAAGTACTTCACTATCGACCAATCTAATTACACGCGGGGAAACGGTTGCAAAATTATTGGTAAATCTTTTAACTCACACGAATCTAAGAATTTCTTCTTCAATCGAGTTGTCAACTTGTGGAATGGGCTTCCCCGAGATGTTATAGACTGCAGCACCGTTGATTCATTTAAACTCCGCCTAGACAAATATCTCGCATCAAACCCGCAACTGACTGCGTTTGTAAATGAATAACTTTATTTTATCCTCCCCTCAGTTACTAACCCATATGTCCCCTACTAACTTCCTAGTCCTGCCACGGACATTAATTCCCGGGCAGTAGTTCCCTTTCCAATGTTCCCTTACCCACTCTAAACCACTGTTTGGACACTTGATCCTCAGTGTTTTGGAGGACAAGCAGCCTAGAAGGGTCACTAGACCTGTTGTTGCTTGATTTCCTTTGTACTCCTTTGTACTTTGTACCATTAAGCCATAATTTTGCTAGTGACAGAAATCCTCATTAATTATAATTGAGGATTTAATGAATTGTCCTCAATTGCCACAAGTGACCACAATTACTCCCTTTGACTGTATGTAGGGCTCTGATGTAGGGTTCTGGGTTACCTGCATGATAATTGTAAGGTATATTGCCTTTAATCCTTGACATATTGGGCTCTAATGTAGGGTTCTGGGTTACCTATAAGATCAGGGAAAGGTATTTTCGCTTTGAAACAAAGATAGAATAATTACGAGTTCACAGTTGGATTAGCTCTTTGGGGGGTCCTGATGCGAGTGATGTTTACCTTTCCAGATAATTGTTTCAGATCATTGCATTATTTGTACAATCTGCTACATACGTTCAGTCCATCCACATGATCTTATCTACGGAATTAACATTAGTGTGAGTGATTTAAGAGTGTTTTTATTATAAATTTGTCGAGTATCAGACGAATTAACTACAAATCAGAATACACTCCTAATTTATCACACAAATTTAGCTTATATACATAAAATCATGTGGAAGAACTTAATTTGCGTAGGAAACTGTAAACTATTCAACAATGGAACTTCGATATACATTTTTGAGCTGTATCGAAAGTAAGCGATATTTGTAATGAACGAAAATGCTTAGGATTGATTTATGCTGGTCGAAGTTTGGATTAACAATTGGAATATGCACTTAAGGGGGGATAGGCTGGTTTATGCACTTAAGGGGGGATAGGCTGGTTTATGCACTTAAGGGGGGATAGGCTGGTTTATGCACTTAAGGGGGGATAGGCTGGTTTATGCACTTAAGGGGGGATAGGCTGGTTTATGCACTTAAGGGGGGATAGGCTGGTTTATGCACTTAAGGGGGGATAGGCTGATTTTTCTAGACCACCTTCTCCCTTATGTTTAGCCCCATTAGTTTTCAGATTTTATGACGTTAGGCCCATTAGTTTGGCGATTTTACGACATTTCGCCCATTTTTTTTTCAATATTATGACTTTTTGCGTCATTTAGGTGTCGATTTTTTCATGGCGAGCGATAGCGAGCCTGTAATTTAAGAGGAACCGGCCTTCGGCCGGGAAATTTTTCTATCGAAAAATGTACACATTTATCTTGAAGGAAGGTCTTGGGCGGGTGTTTTTTTAAGTTTGATTGAGGTCTATGGAGGTAACTAGAAAAATAATAATTATATTAACAAATGGGTAAATAAATATGCCCATTTGCCCATTTGCCATTATAAATGGTACATATAAACAGTGTTCTAATAGTTTATGTGTTGTATTATGAATAGATGAACCGAAGAACAGTGTTTATACTATTTGAGTATTTATATTTTTACATTGTATAAAAAGAATGAATTTGGATGACAGCGAGAGCCATTTTGGCCTCGTTTTACCTGCTGATTATATGTGTTGGACAATATGTGACCTAGTGACGGCGAATGTATGTGGTAATATTTGTTAACCCTTTCTGTACTGGCGACATCTTATTTATTTTATCCTAGCTATATTTAGACGACTTTGTGCAGCTTACGAAGGATCTGTGGTAGCTATACAACGATTCCTTGAGGTAGTCTGTATAGCCTTTGTGCAGCTTACGAAGGATCTGTGGTAGCTATACAACGATTCCTTGAGGTAGTCTGTATAGCCTTTGTGCAGCTTACGAAGGATCTGTGGTAGCTATACAACGATTCCTTGAGGTAGTCTGTATAGCCTTTGTGTAGCTTACGAAGGATCTGTGGTAGCTATACAACGATTCCTTGAGGTAGTCTGTATAGCCTTTGTGTAGCTTACGAAGGATCTGTGGTAGCTATACAACGATTCCTTGAGGTAGTCTGTATAGCCTTTGTGCAGCTTACGAAGGATCTGTGGTAGCTATACAACGATTCCTTGAGGTAGTCTGTATAGCCTTTGTGTAGCTTACGAAGGATCTGTGGTAGCTATACAACGATTCCTTGAGGTAGTCTGTATAGCCTTTGTGCAGCTTACGAAGGATCTGTGGTAGCTATACAACGATTCCTTGAGGTAGTCTGTATAGCCTTTGTGTAGCTTACGAAGGATCTGTGGTAGCTATACAACGATTCCTTGAGGTAGTCTGTATAGCCTTTGTGTAGCTTACGAAGGATCTGTGGTAGCTATACAACGATTCCTTGAGGTAGTCTGTATAGCCTTTGTGTAGCTTACGAAGGATCTGTGGTAGCTATACAACGATTCCTTGAGGTAGTCTGTATAGCCTTTGTGTAGCTTACGAAGGATCTGTGGTAGCTATACAACGATTCCTTGAGGTAGTCTGTATAGCCTTTGTGTAGCTTACGAAGGATCTGTGGTAGCTATACAACGATTCCTTGAGGTAGTCTGTATAGCCTTTGTGCTTACGAAGGATCTGTGGTAGCTATACAACGATTCCTTGAGGTAGTCTGTATAGCCTTTGTGTAGCTTACGAAGGATCTGTGGTAGCTATACAACGATTCCTTGAGGTAGTCTGTATAGCCTTTGTGTAGCTTACGAAGGATCTGTGGTAGCTATACAACGATTCCTTGAGGTAGTCTGTATAGCCTTTGTGTAGCTTACGAAGGATCTGTGGTAGCTATACAACGATTCCTTGAGGTAGTCTGTATAGCCTTTGTGTAGCTTACGAAGGATCTGTGGTAGCTATACAACGATTCCTTGAGGTAGTCTGTATAGCCTTTGTGTAGCTTACGAAGGATCTGTGGTAGCTATACAACGATTCCTTGAGGTAGTCTGTATAGCCTTTGTGTAGCTTACGAAGGATCTGTGGTAGCTATACAACGATTCCTTGAGGTAGTCTGTATAGCCTTTGTGTAGCTTACGAAGGATCTGTGGTAGCTATACAACGATTCCTTGAGGTAGTCTGTATAGCCTTTGTGTAGCTTACGAAGGATCTGTGGTAGCTATACAACGATTCCTTGAGGTAGTCTGTATAGCCTTTGTGCAGCTTACGAAGGATCTGTGGTAGCTATACAACGATTCCTTGAGGTAGTCTGTATAGCCTTTGTGTAGCTTACGAAGGATCTGTGGTAGCTATACAACGATTCCTTGAGGTAGTCTGTATAGCCTTTGTGTAGCTTACGAAGGATCTGTGGTAGCTATACAACGATTCCTTGAGGTAGTCTGTATAGCCTTTGTGTAGCTTACGAAGGATCTGTGGTAGCTATACAACGATTCCTTGAGGTAGTCTGTATAGCCTTTGTGTAGCTTACGAAGGATCTGTGGTAGCTATACAACGATTCCTTGAGGTAGTCTGTATAGCCTTTGTGTAGCTTACGAAGGATCTGTGGTAGCTATACAACGATTCCTTGAGGTAGTCTGTATAGCCTTTGTGTAGCTTACGAAGGATCTGTGGTAGCTATACAACGATTCCTTGAGGTAGTCTGTATAGCCTTTGTGTAGCTTACGAAGGATCTGTGGTAGCTATACAACGATTCCTTGAGGTAGTCTGTATAGCCTTTGTGTAGCTTACGAAGGATCTGTGGTAGCTATACAACGATTCCTTGAGGTAGTCTGTATAGCCTTTGTGCAGCTTACGAAGGATCTGTGGTAGCTATACAACGATTCCTTGAGGTAGTCTGTATAGCCTTTTAATGGGTAGACGTCCTACCTTAGCTGAATACAATCATCTAACCACAGCCAGAATAAAATGAATAGACGTCGCCGGTACAGAAGGGGTTAAGCCGGTTGGTTGTATAAAACATCATCAATATCTAGTTATTATATATATAATGTTGCACGCTCCAGTAACTCAGAATGCTTTCATATCATCGTTAGGTGGTAACAAGCAACTATCTGAGAACGTGTGCAAGAAATTAACTTTATATAAATGCTATACTTAAAGTAAAGATTGCAGATTAATGCTTGTCAAATACAGTGAATTATATATATTTTATTTTATATCAAAACCATTGTGATTTAGAGAAAGGAGTCTAAGTCTGTATATAGTTCATGTCATTATCTAACATAGCATTAACCCCTTCTGTACCGGAGGCGTCTTTTAAGTTTTATTTGTTGCCATAGTTAGAAGATGTTGTGCAGTTTAAGAAGGATCTGTGGTAGCAAAAAGGATTCAGTGTGATAGTTAGAAGCCTGTTAATTGCAGAAGGTCCATTCTAAGCTGAATATAATCGCCTAATAGTCGCCAGAAAATAACGAAAAGACCGTCACAGGTATTGAAGGGGTTAATATAGGTAGGATGGACCAGAACATTATGTTTTTTTTTGTTATCTTTCTCTCCGTTTCTCTCTTTCCCTGGCTTGTATCCATTCGGCCCCATTCAGCCAACTGTTTTAAGACGTTTATTCCTATCCAGGTGTCGATTTCTTCCTGGCGAGCGATAGCGAGCCAGCATTGTATGGAGAAATTCGGCTTCGCCTGAGAAATTTTTCTATCGATAAATGTTCAAATTTAGCTTGCTGTCAAAACTAAAATATATATATGCTGGCTCGCTACCGCTCGCCAGGAAAATATTGACACCTGGATGGGGGTAAACGTCTTAAAACAGTAGGCTGAATGGGGCCGAATGGATACAAACCAAAGAGATAGGGAGAGAAAGAGAAAAAAGCGAGGTGGGCTCCCTTAATTGTTCTCCATAAAACTGTTCTCTCTCACATATTTTCTCTTACCTTTCCTCCTACCCTTGTAACTACTGTAGCTTGGCCTTTCCCTGTGGTATGTGTGTTGTGGGGCCCCCTTGGTTATTACTGGGCTGACCTTGTGTGTATACCAAGGGGTAGACACTGCCGGGGGGGTAAGGGGCGGGGTCCACAAACAAAGAGAGTGATGGAGAAAAAAACAGAGAGAGTAGATAGATAGATAGATAGATAGATATATAGATATATAGCTAGAGAGATAGATAGATAAATAGTCAATCAGTCATAGTTTTATTTCACAAGAGATACATAGATAGACAGATAGATAGATATATAGAGATATATATACTTGTTCTATATTCAATATTTACTCTTAAGTTAAATTCTATTTTCCTTCTGGAAATAGAAGAACATTGGGTTATTTATAGGGTACCGGTAATGTTAATGTCAAAGCAACATTTTATATACCTAAAGAACACATTTTCACTGGCTTGCACAGATTGGTGCCGGTAATTAAAGAATTTAAAACAAACATACATGTGTGCGACCCTTTAACAATAACATTTCCCAAAATGTGGGAGTGAATAAATTAAATATTCGATAGTATCATTATTGATTTCTAAAAATGCTCAAGGGTGTAAGCTTTGCACCTGGTGGATTTAGCAACGAAAACCTTCAGAGGCGAGAAGTCTGAACAAAAAAGAATAAATAAATAACTAATAATAATAATAATAATAATAATAATAATAATAATACAAAATATTAATAATATTCCTGTGTACCACTATATTTCCGGTTTCAGTTAAACAATAGGCCCATTGCAATCGGCCTATGAAGTCATTCAAAGAACGTTGAAAATGGATACAAAATGCGTGCATGCGTTTTCTTTTTTACCTAGTCTACCCTAACTAAAATAACATTATGTGTTACCCAATTATATGAGTCAGTATTAGCAGCTACACCATATAAATATAATAGATATATAATATTATGTAGCAGAGAGAGGGGAGAGAAAGAGAGAAGGGCAGAAGAGAGTAGGGTTGGGTATGGTGGACGTATGAAGCATCTACACTGTAGATTCTACAGTATCAGTTTATTAGATAGATAATATTATGTAGCAGAGAGAGGGGGAAAACGTAGAGAAGAGCAGCGTCAGGGTTGGGTATGGTGGACGTATGAAGCATCTACACTGTCAGAGAGAGGGGGAAAACGTAGAGAAGAGCAGCGTCAGGGTTGGGTATGGTGGACGTATGAAGCATCTACACCATATCAATGTATTAGATAGATAGGCAGTAAAGAGAGAGGAGAGAAAGAGAGAAGAGCAGAAGAGAGTAGGGTTGGTTATGGTGGTCGTATGAAGCATCTACACTGTAGATTCTACAGTATCAGTTTATTAGATAGATAATAATATGTAGCAGAGAGAGGGGGAAAAAGTAGAGAAGAGCAGCGTCAGGGTTGGGTATGGTGGACGTATGAAGCATCTACACCATATCAATGTATTAGATAGATAGGCAGTAAAGAGAGAGGAGAGAAAGAGAGAAGAGCAGAAGAGAGTCGGGTTGGGTATGGTGGAGGGAAGGTCAAGTTAGGAATATATTAGGTCGGGATAATTGCAAGGAGAGTATAACCGGTGTGGGGTCCTCTCCTCTCTCTTACTCTCTTTCACTCTCTCTCTCTCTCTCACTCACTCGCACTCTCTCTCTCTCTCTCTTTCACTCACTTTCACTCACTCTCACTCTCTCTCAACTCCATTCCTTCTAGCAACGACACATTAAGAACAAGATAAATCACATCTACGAGCAACCCTTTACACACACACACACACACACATACTCTCTCTCTCTCTCTAGCTTTTTAACTCAATATATGTTTTACTCTCAAGTCTTTACTCCGTATGTACAGTATATAGGCTATGCAAGTTATGTTTAATCATAATGGAAATTGACGACCAAAAATACAACTTTAGCTAGAAGGTTGTCTGATTGGCCATATTTTAAAGTGTGAAGGAAGTCTGGGAAGGCGTTTTTGTTAGCCTAGGGAACAAACTAAAATACATTTCTCGAAAAAGCCAAAAGCAAGCAAAATCCTCAATAATGATTAAACAAAATATCATATTAACCCACAAGACGTCGGATCAGATACTGTTAAGCCATTTTTGCTGCCGATCTACAAACAGAATTGATAGCAGTTGGCCATTTTAATGATTGGGCTAATAAATGCTAATATCTTTCTGTTTCCACTATTATGGTATATCAAGAATTATTCCTGTATAATGACAATTGCTAGGCCCTATCCTTTATTGTCTAAAATAATTGTCGCATAAATATCTATAAGAGTAAAGACAGCGAAAATGTAAAATTAAAAAAATACATAAATAACAAATGAATACAAATTAAATATAAGAACACGTGAAACGGTGTATATGATTTATTTGTCCATTGACTTATTCTCAACAATCTGTACACAAGTTATATCGTCTGTACTGTACATAGCAAAGTCCCACCCAAAACAAAATCTTGATCCTCATGAATGCAATAATTGGGTTGCGGATTCTCATTAAAAAACATAAATACATAAATAAGTAAATTTATAAATTAGACAAATGGAATACAATATAGTAAATAGATAAATACAAATGTGATCGGAATAATACAATAATTAAATAGATATCATATACTGTATATGTATTGAGTATTGTTCACAGGTGGGGAGAGGTTCCTCTCACACCGCTCTCCTAGGCAAAGTTGAAAGGAAGGCCTTTTGTATCATTAACTCCCGTCCACTCACCAACTCTCTGCAATCTCTCTCTCTCCGCCGCAATGTTGCATCTCTCTCGCTATTCTATCGCTACTATAATAATCAGTGTTCCTCAGAGCTTTCCCAGTGCATACCACCTCCTTTACGTAGGGCACGTGGTACCCGTCTTGCAACTCAATCCCACCCCTACTCTGTGCAACTCTCTAACCCAAGAGTGAAACGTTACTCTCAAATTTTCTTCTACTCAACAGCTGAGCTCTGGAACTCTCTCCCAGAATCAGTCTTTCCCTCTTCCTATGACTTAAATTGCTGCAAACTCCGTGTGTCCAGGCATTTTGGCTCGATCGTCCCTTTATTTTGGCCCTGTCACTCTTTCAACTATGGATGAGGCACTCGCTATAGGCAATTCTGCCTTTTGCCTCCCTCAATCACATAGAAAAAAAAAAGAAAAGTGCATCGTTCATTTATAATCAATTTTCATATTTGTTGACGCATTTTTTGTAGCTCACTTTCCGAAATGAGCGACCTTTCCCATCTACCTGGCTAAGGATCTACTTTTCTATCATAACTGTCAATTACCTGCCCATCTACTATCACTTAACCTTCCAATAATCTACCGACACCATACTTACCCATCTACTAAGACCCTATCATATCTAAAAATCAACTAACTCTTTAAAATACCTACTAACACTCTCCCATATCTACCTGCAGCTTCATCTACCAACACCATATTTACTTATCTACCTACACCCACGTTCTATCATACCTACACATCTATCAACGCTTTAAATTACCTACCATCACTCTCTCATACCTACGAGCAGCTTCATCTACCAACACCATACCTACCTATCTACCTACACTCATGTTCTATCATACCTACAAACCTAATAACACTTTAAATTACCTACCAACACTCTTTCATACCTACCAGCACCTTCATCTACCAACGCCATACGTGCCAATCTACCCACACTCTCTGGTACCTACAAATCTACCAACACTATAAATTACCTACCAACACTCTCTCATACCTACTAGCAATCTCTCATACCTACGAACACTATACTTGCCCATCTACCCACACTCTTTCATACCTACAAATATACCAGCACCTTAATTATCTACGAACAGTGTATCATACCTACAAGAACCCTCACCTACCAACACCATACTTACCCATCTACCGACACTTTCTCGTACCTACAAATCTACCAACGCTTTAAATTACCTACCAACACTCTCTCATACCTACCAGCACCCTCATCTACCAACCTAGTTATCAACACCATACCTAACAATCTACCTACACCATACTTACCAATCTACCCACACTCTCTCATAGCTACAAATCTACCAACACTTTAAGTTACCTACCAATGCTCTCTCATTCCTACCAGAACCTCCATCTACCAACGCCATATTTCCAATCTACCATCACCCCTTCATACCTACAAATCTTCCAATACCCTCTCATATCTATTGTCTATTAACATCTTTACTTTTTATCAATCTAACATAACTTGCCCTGTAAAAATACTGTTTACCTACTTTGTACTCGAGAAAACATTACCATAATTATCCCCTATCTAACTTAGTCCACTGCAAGTTAATCGACATATCTAAAGCAATTTCACACTATATAGATAGATATTGTACTATTTCACACTATATAGATAGATATTGTACTATTTCATCCCACTCTTACAAAGCATTCGGATCTCATTCTTCTATTTGGTTCTCTATCATGATGGACACCATGTATATTTACAGCTGATGGTAAATTGATATGTCCTCCTATTGCTTACTTAGATATTACGAAGATTTTGTACCTAGATATATTGTTACCCATTTGAAGAATATGACGTGTTATAGCAGATTATTCTGGCTTATCATTAGGCAATTTTATAAAGTTTAGGAAGGATCTGTGGGAATCATAAGAGGTAAAGCCTATCTCAAGTAACCCTCTGATTTACATATACCCTTCCTGATCTAAACAAAATCGCCTAATAATAGCCAGAAAACAGAAAAGCAAGGCGTAATTGGATCTTGAAAGGGTTAATAAGGAAAGCCTGGTATTTGTATGATGCAGAGATATACTATATATATATATATCAATTAATCTACTAATCTATCTATCTATCTACAGTATATACTCCAGCACATAACCTACTTTTTTTTGTATTTATGGGTGGCCAAATTGAGACAAAGCCCGAACACACATACACACAGAAAAAAATAAAAATAAAAATCACACACATTTTGGTGGTCCAGGAGAAAACCCCATAGACCCAGGCCCATTTGGGGTCTCTAGCAAGATTCCCAGATCCCAGATCTCCTGGAGAGGCTCCGGTTTCCGCAGGCAGGCACGCAGTGAAGCTATACCACCACAAGCCCGCCCTCCATTGCATCCAGGTGTACCCTTCATATATACCGGCTACTAGTAAATCTACTAATAAAGGATTGAATTCACCGTTAGCTTAGAACAAACAGACTATAGAGAATGATCAAATTTCGCACCCTTGGACAATTAGATAAACGCACCCATGGAAAATTTAAGACCGACAGATTAAGGATATGAATTTTTTTATAATTTTTCAGTCTTGGAAGCATCGTGTTGTAATTTTCTTGGGCCTGTATTGCGTCACCATCTCTGATTCACAGGACAAACTTAATGATGAACAAACACTCTGACTTCACCATAGACTAAAATAACAAACGTAGTCTCTTATTCCCTTGACTCCTGGCATTTTGAAAGTCAAATAAACGATCAGCTTCTTCCAAATATATATGTGTACCAGCAGGGTGTCGTCGACATATCTACGGTAGAGGATAGGTTTGAAAGTGGGAGGGCAGTTGTCTAGCCAGATTTGTTCCCAGTAACATAGGAAGACATTGGCTAAAGTACTGCCTAATGAGCACAAGGATGAGCACAAAGGGTCAGTCCAGTAGAACCGGCCTCCCCATCAGTAACCCTCCTCATTCAGCCGTGAGAGAGCATTGCTACGGTTGTAACCTTGCTGTAAGCTATACAGATTTTTAGCATTCTTGACTCCTGTAATACCGGTAACCTTAGGATTTTAGAGTCTATATATTTTTAAAGAAAGACCCCCCCTTAATAACTGCCTTTCGGCAGCCCCTCTACATATCCATTGTGATTAAATATTTCCCAGTGTAGCTATGTTGAGGCTACATTTTGAGTAATAATATACTCGCTTTTCGCGATATTATTTTTAAATATTTGCTATATGTTTTATTATTGTTTTCTAGAACACTGAAGATGACACACGAGTGTCGAAACGTTTGTCTGACTGCTAAATAAAGTACTGGCCACCCCACCTGGTCATCATTTGTATCCTGCACCATGCTGTTTGCTGCTACCCTGTGTATCCTCTTCATCTGTTACTTGAGGTTTCCCAAGAACAAACCCATCACTGACATACTACGAAGCAGGTATGAATCCCCAGCTCTAAAGGGGTTTCGAGAATATGAACAGTGCTCGTGCAGATTGGAAAAAAAGAAAATTAGATCTATACTTTCTTAATTGCTGTAGGACTTACAATGTCTTTCCCAAATTCTTGAAATTCAAATTATACAAAAACAAAACTTACAAAACTCGGAACTTTATCAATCATGGAAAGAAAAACTATTACATTTAAAAATACTCACAAAAGAAAAAGAAATAAACAATCTTGAACAATTAGTCAATGAATCTCGTAATGCACTGCGCAACTTAGTTTCGTATATAGACTTTATCTGCTTGAAGAGTTTTATAAGATGTATAGTTGAAGGTTTGAGAAAAAATGTAAAACAGACCCATAAAAAAAAACTTGTTAACTTAGGTGCCAATTCTGCTCTCAAATCATGTGATCCCAAAAAGGTTATCTTTAACTACTCCAATGTAACTCTGTCTACTAGAGAATCTTTTTTGCTGTCCTTTGGACTTGATTTTAACCTGCCCATTTTTAAACCAAATTGTTTTCAATACTTTACTGCCTTCGAAAGCTTGGTCTCTAGGCTTAAAACTTGTAGGTTGGCTACCGGTGTCGAATTTAAGTCTGTCGTCCAATTTATTCGCAATGTTGCCTGTAAGGAATTGTATGGCTTTAAATCTCAAAATGTCTTCTCCCCCATATTTACAAAAAAATATATAAATATCCTCAAACAACTTGGTAAGAAAGAAGACCTAGTGGTCTGTCGTCCCGACAAAGAAGACCTAGTGGTCTGTCGTCCTGACAAAGGTAAAGGAGTTGTGTTACTTAACAAAGATGACTATTTTTCAAAAATTTACGACATCCTGAGAGACGTTTCCAAATTTACTAAGTTAATTCAAACTGATATTTTCAAACTAAGCCTTAAAATCGAAGATCGAATAAATAGATTACTTAAATCTATGGTAAATTTAAATACAGTCTCGGAGGAATTAGCTAATGCTATGAAGCCTACAGGTTCATCCTTGGCTTTTCTTTATGGCCTCCCTAAGATCCATAAGACCACTGTCCCTCTTCGACCCATTCTTGCCGCATATAATACGTGCTAAATAATAATAAGCGTGCTAAATTTTGCTCCCAACTTTTATCAGCGTTCACTACGAACGATTATACCCTTAAGAACTCATATGAATTGTTCACTTCCCTCTCAAACTACAAATTACCTCCCTCGTCATACCTATGTAGCTTTGATATAACCTCCTTATTCACCAACGTCCCCTTAACTGAAACTTTGAACCTTTGTGTCAAACTTTTGTTCAACCAATCTGAGACTTTTATGGGTATGAGTCAATCCTTCTTCAGAAACGTCCTATCAGCATGCGTACAAGATTGCCATTTCATATTTAATAACCAAATCTATAAACAAACTGATGGGGTAGCGATGGGATCCCCACTAGGCAGTACTTTAGCCAATTTTGTTCTATGTTACTGGGAATAAATCTGGCTAGACAACTGCCCTCCCACTTTCAAACCTATCCTCTACCGTAGATATGTCGACGACACCCTGCTGGTCTTTAAAGATAAAAGTCATACCCCCTTGTTTCTAAATTACCTAAATAAACAGCACAAAAATATAAAATTCACTAGCGAAAACGAGGTAAATAACACGTTGCCATTCCTCGACCTTCTACTTACCAAAGTTAATGACATACTTGTTATCTCAATCTTTAGAAAACCCACCTTTTCCGGTCTCGGTATTAGCTTCTTTAGCTACTGTCCACTCAGATTCAAAATTAATGCAATTAAAACCCTTCTTCACAGGGCGTACCACTTGACTTCGACATACAGCCTTTTTCACTGCGAGATATCCTTCCTTAGAGACTTTTGTATTAATAATGGCTTCACCAGTGACCTCTTCAACAAGCAATTGAGGAATTTCCTAAATAAATTGTACCAACCTAGACAACCTATGCTCACTGCTAAAAAGGAGGATTTTTATATTAGTTTACCCTTTCTTGGAAAGGTATCAGAAAAAATAGAAAGATTACTGAACAACAAATTACCTAATTTCTTCCCTCATATCAATTTTAAGATAATTCACAAGAATGAATTTAAGATTCGATCCCTGTTTCACTACAAAGATAGACTTCCCACTGAACTTCGCTCATCCATCGTTTATAAATTTACCTGTCCATTTTAAAAAAATGGCTACATTGGGAGCACAATACGAGCTCTCAAAGTAAGGATGGATGAGCACAAGGGTCAGTCCAGTAGAACCGGCCTCCCCATCAGTAACCCTCCTCATTCAGCCGTGAGAGAGCATTGCTACGGTTGTAACCTTGCTGTAAGCTATAAAGATTTTAGCATTCTTGACTCCTGTAATACCGGTAACCTTAGGATTTTAGAGTCTCTATATATTTTTAAAGAAAGACCCCCCCTTAATAACTGCCTTTCGGCAGCCCCTGTACATATCCATTGTGATTAAATATTTCCCAGTGTAGCTATGTTGAGGCTACATTTTGAGTTATAATATACTCGCTTTTCGCGATTTTATTTTTAAATATTTGCTATATGTTTTATTATTGTTTTCTAGAACACTGAAGATGACACACGAGTGTCGAAACGTTTGTCTGACTGCTAAATAAAGTACTGGCCACCCCACCTGGTCATCATTTGTATCCTGCACCATGATGTTTGCTGCTACCCTGTGTATCCTCTTCATCTGTTACTTGAGGTTCCCCAAGAACAAACCCATCACTGACATACATATATATATATATATATATATATATATATCATCAAGTTTAATATTGCACCTGCACAAATTTTAACTCTTTAAATTAAAAGTTGAACTTCCTAGGCCTGTGAAATGAAGAATGCATTAAAAAGAACCACGCAATATTAAAATATGTCAAGTGATAATACAATCTTCCGAAGGAGAATGACGGTTGTGGGAATATTACATTGGCTTATAAACCACACAACCTTGGAGAAGTAAAGGAGGAACGTGAAATTAGTGGTAGAGTAAAATAAAAATACTATAGTCTGAAAGGTCATCACTCGCGGATCCTGACTTCCTTGCCATGCATGTAAAATTTTATTCAACCAAAAGTTCATCTAATAAACTCTCTACACGCTATATACCACTTCAAACTTCATGACATCTGGTCTAGTGGAGAGTGTCTTGATTTCCTACTCGAGTTCGCGCCCGCACAAGCGTGAAGGTTGTTACCGTCTCCCTTGAGCAATTATTTGTACTGTGTCTCCAGCTTTACTATTTATACTGTGTCTCCAGCTTTACTATTGCTACTGTGTTTCCAGCTTTACTATTTCTACTGTGTCCTACTGTGTCTTCAGTTTTACTATAACTACTGTGTCTCCAGCTTTACTATTGCTACTGTGTCTCCAGTTTTACTATTACTACTGTGTCTCCAGCTTTCCTATTATACTGTGTCTCCAGCTATACTATTATACTGTGTCTCCAGCTTTACTATTACTACTGTGTCTCCAGCTTTCCTATTATACTGTGTCTCCAGCTTTCCTATTATACTGTGTCTCCAGCTTTCCTATTATACTGTGTCTCCAGCTTTACTATTACTATTGTGTATTCAGTTTTACTGTCTCCAGCTTTACTATTATACTGTGTCTCCAGCTTTACTATTACTACTGTGTCTCCAGCTTTACTATTTCTACTGTCTCCAGCTTTACTATTACTACTGTGTATTCAGTTTTACTGTATCCAGCTTTACTATTACTACTGTGTCTCCAGCTTTACTATTTCTACTGTGTCTCCACCATTATTATGTCTACTGTGTCTCCTGCTTTACTATTTTTACTGTGTCTCCAGCTTTACTGTTTCAACTGTATATCTCCAATATCCTAGTTTCGAAAAATGGCTAAAGAATGACGACAAAAGTTATATTTGAAATTATACCCTTTACACTTAGATAATTTAATGTGATGTGGTCATTAATAATTCTACACATTTAGCTACATGCGAGTGAGCGATATTAATATGCATATATATACAGTGTATATACATACAGTATATATATATATATATATATATATATATATATATGTATATATATATATGAGACGATAGTATTTTCTCTCCTTTGGGCTCCTCCGACCATAAACTTATCTCTGTCACCTGTCCTATCTCACCAGTATGGCCACCCGATCCTCCTAGCCGGCGGCGCTTGTGGCACTTTGGCGCTGCGGACTGGGAGGCTCTCCGGCAGTACTTCTCTGATTTCCCATGGAATTATTTCTGCTTCCATGGCCGGGGACCCTCGGAGAGTGCTGAACGCATTACCGAGGTAATCCTATCGGGCATGGAAGCATTCTCTTTCTCTCAGACTAATGCTAAAAAATCTTGGTTTACTCACGCCTGTTCTACTGCTGTCCGCAATAAGGAGGAAGCATTCAAACGGTACCGTCGCCTTAAAACTCAAGACTCTCATTCTTCCTATGTTTCTGCCCGGAATCCAGCCAAATCTGTTCTTCGACTTGCCAAACACTCTTTCATCAATAATAAATGCACTGAACTATCCAACTCTAGCTCTTCCCAAGCTTTCTGGCATCTAGCCAAAAACCTCTCCAACAATTTCTCTTCCTCGTCTTTCCCTCCCCTTTCCCACTCTGATGGTACAACCATCACTTATTCCTCTGGCAAAGCTAAACTCTTCGCTCAAACTTTTGCTAGAAACTCCACCTTGGAAGATTCCAGTGCTATTCCTCCCTCTCCACCCTCCTCTCTCTTACTTATGCCTAATATCCTAATCTCTTCTAAAGATGTACTTTCTACCCTCTCTGGGCTTAACACTAATAAGGCGTACGGTCCGGACGGTATTCCTCCTGTTGTTCTCAAAAACTGTGCTTCCGTGCTGACTCCCTGCCTAGGCAAACTCTTTCGTCTCTGTCTATCCTCTAACGTCTTCCCTTCATGCTGGAAGTTTGCTCACATTCAACCTGTCCCAAAGAAGGGTGACCGCTCTCAACCCTCCAACTATCGTCCAATTGCTCTCATCTCTCGTCTTTCTAAAGTTTTTGAAACTATTCTTGCTTCCAAATTTCTTAAGCATTTCTCTTCTCATAATCTGCTCTCAGATCGCCAGTATGGCTTCCTTAAGGGTCGCTCTACTGGTGATCTTCTTTCATATCTTACTAACTCTTGGTCATCCTCCTTTCGGTACTTCGGTGAGACTTTTTCTATTGCACTAGACATATCGAAAGCTTTCGATAGAGTCTGGCACAAATCTTTAATTTCTAAACTACCCTCCTTCGGTTTCTATCCCTCCATCTGTGCCTTTCTCTCTAATTTCTTTTCCGGCAGTTCCATAGCCGCGGTTGTGGATGGCCATTGTTCACTTCCTCACCCTATAAACTCTGGTGTTCCTCAGGGCTCTGTCCTATCTCCTATTCTCTTTCTAATTGTTATAAATTATCTCCTTAACTGTACCTTACTTCCCATCCATTCATACGCAGGCGACTCAACCTTACACTACTCCATTAGTTTTTCAGAACGCCCCAGCCAGAAATCCCTTAACGACAAACATAATGAAGCCATAGAACTCTTAAATTCTGATCTAAATTCTATCTCCAATTGGGGCAGAGAAAGCCTTGTTACCTTTAATGCTTCCAAAACCCAATTTCTCCATCTATCTACCCGTCAGGATCTCCCTTATTCTTCAACAATACAAAAATCAACCCTTCATCTTCTCTCAATATTATTGGTGTCTCTTTTTCTTCTGCTCTCATTTGGAAGGACCATATTACCAGTCTTGCTAAGGCAGCCTCCCAGAAGCTGGGTGTGCTCAACCGCCTTAGGGGGTTCTTTTCCCCAACACAGCTTCTTGTTCTGTACAGGGGCATAGTGCGTCCTTGTATTGAGTATTGTTCACATGTGTGGGGAGGTTCCTCTCACACCGCTCTCCTAGACAAAGTTGAAAGGAAGGCCTTTTGTATCATTAACTCCCGTCCACTCACCAACTCTCTGCAATCTCTCTCTCTCCGCCGCAATGTTGCATCTCTCGCGCTATTCTATCGCTACTATAATAATCAGTGTTCCTCAGAGCTTTCCCAGTGCATACCACCTCTTTTACGTAGGGCACGTGGTACCCGTCTTGCAACTCAATCCCATCCCTACTCAGTGCAACTCTCTAACCCAAGTGTGAAATGTTACTCTCAAACTTTCTTCTACTCAGCAGCTGAGCTCTGGAACTCTCTCCCAGAATCAGTCTTTCTCTCTTCCTATGACTTAAATTGCTTCAAACTCCGTGTGGCCAGGCAATTTGGCTCGATCGTCCCTTGATTTTGGCCCTGTCACTCTTTCAACTATGGGGGAGGCACTCGCTATAGGCAATTCTGCCTTTTGCCTCCCTCAATCACATAGAAAAACAAAAAAACAATATGTTTTATTCTAACGGTACTTACATTCTGCTTGCGTAAACAAATTATTATTCTCTCTCACGCACTCACCTTCAGTAGTATTGTATTCACTTAAGGGGGGATGGGCGTATTTATTATTATCTTGATTATATTATCTTTATATTACTTTTTCTAGTTTCCTCCTTAGACTTCCATCAAGCTTAAAAAAATATCCCCTGGACCCCCCTTCAAGATAAATTTGTAAATTTTTCGGTAGAAAAATTTCCCGACCGAAGGCCTGTTCCTCTTCGAATGACAGGCTCGCTATTGCTAGCCAGGAGAAAATCGACACCTAAATGATACGAAAGATCTTATTATTGACAAATAAATGGAAGCGAAAGGTCTTAAAATCGCCAAACTAATGGGCCGAACGTCGTGAAATCTGAAAGCTAGTCGGACTAAACATGAGGGAGAAGGGAAACCACAAAAACCGACCATCCCCCTTTTCATCACACTTCATTTCCCATAAACACTTCGTTACATCCTTCTGCCTTATTCTTTGATCATATCCAGGTTTATTTATGGTGGGTAGAGCAGAGAGAAAAGTTCGTGTAAGGATGAAATATTAACTTAATTAAGCATGAAGAAGTGTCAGAAGAAAAGGGCGTATGCAAATTTTCGTAGTTATATCTTATTCATTAGGTTATTCCCCCTTCTCTCTCTCTCTCTCTCTCTCTCTCTCTCTCTCTCTCTCTCTCTCTCTTTCTCCTAGGTTCCAGCTGACACAACCTTTCACACCTTGGCATTCTTATTTCTTAATGCATTACATTTCCTGTGCCACTCTTTTTTTTATTTTCCTAGGTTTTCTCAACCTCTTATGTCGTTCGTCTAACATTATTTCAGTTTATTCGTTTATTAAAATATATCTGCATAACATGGTCCTTCTTAAGCTACATAAAATCCCTTATTTATAATATAACACCGGTACTAATATATATATATATATATATATACAGAGAGAGAGAGAGAGAGACAGGGAGAGAGAGAGATAGAGATAATTGTTAGCTGGGATTAAAGGTAATACAAAGGGTGTCATCGTGCTTAAGGGATTAATTAACCCTTTCACGCACATATGACGCAGAGGTTGCCAGATTAGCAATAAGAAATAGAGTTATCTCACTCTTATAATTAACTCTCCAAAATTAGTTTTCTGCCCACAGCTAACTCAAAGACAACTGCAGAGGTTGACCGTTGAAGTAACTAAACTAAAGGTTTCTAAATACCCCCGATGGTAACACAGGCTTTATAGTATCCCTAATAGGCCCAAAATCGCGTCATATGTCGGAGAGGGTTAAGTTAGATGGTTCAAATTTGAAGTGTTGGAATTAGTGACCCTTATTGTACAGTTACTATTATAAGTTGTGCTGCAGAAGCTGATAATGTGTTGGTAGCACTGCCTCCGGGTGTGATGGGGGGAGGAGGAGGAATGTGGGAATGCGGATATGTAGGGGTGGGTGAGAGGAGGAAGGCAGTCTCGTTATCGTTCGCCAGGACAAAAAATCGACACCTAAATGGCACGAAAGGTATAAAAATAGACAAATAAATGGGGCGAAAAATATATAAAGTATAAACTATATAATGAGGCGAACGTCTAAAAAACTCGATATTAGTGGGGTTAATCATGAGGAAGTAGGGGGTCCACAGAAAACACCACCATATTTCTTTACCTATTATCTAAATTTTCGAGACTCTTTTTACTGTTTAAGGACTAATATTAGGCCAGGATTTGTGTCTTGGAGTGTACAGTACATGAATCAATAATGAAAGCCTTATTTGAATACTAAAAAACGTGAGGGATCCCCGAACTTTTGTGAGGGACTTTATAATTACATGTCTTACCTTAGTGGCACCTCTATTCTCACCTTGGCACTCCTCTAACTCTAACTCACTCTCTCTTTCTCTCTCTTTCTGGCACTCCCCCCCCCCCCTCTCTCTCTCTCTCACCTTAAATTATCCAGACTTTATCACTCTGACCTCTGCCATGACCTGACCTCTCCTTTCCCTCTCTTCCCTGACCTGACCTAACTTAACCCCTTCAGTATGTTGGTGTCATTATAACCCATTTAATATACGAAGAAACGCTATATTTCCTAAATGTTTCTATTAATATGTGATATTTTAGTTATCTATTCAGTTTTTGCTAGCAGTAGACGATTGTATTAAAATCAGGAAGTTGAGGATGTTATAAGGTGCTAATTGAGATTCTATTCACCCCTCTTAACTCCTAGATGTCCTTCTTGAACTGCATACAATTGCCTAATAGTTAGAAACTTGCTCAAAATATCGTCTACTATGGGTTCATAATTATTATTCACGGTAGCAATATCTGATTATAATCTGTTAAACAAAGTTCCCGTACAGGTCCTTAGTATTATGAATAAAATCGTTGGAAGAATAAGAGGAAGGAAAGGAATCGCGCTGAAGGAGTTAACCTCAGACTTCTCCCCTTCTCCCTCCCCTTTATGTTGACCTCGTGAGAATAGTTGCATAAGAAACCCGGTATAATTCTGGAGGGCCGAAAATGCTCACTCCTAAATTCCAAAACTCGTGTTGTTATTATAAGGGGAAAGAGGGACGACTTGTTCGGTTCTTATTTTCTCGTGTGTTTTGCTTAACCCTTTCTGTATCAGTGCCATCCTCTAACTCCATTCTGGCTACTATTAGACAATTGTATTCAGTTTAAAAAGGCTTCCAGTAATATACAGGGTTCGAATCATCTCAATTAACCCTTTTTACTACCTCAGATCCTTCGTAAACTGCATAAAATTGTATAAATATAGCTAGAATAACGTTAACAAAAAACGTCGCTGGTAGAGAAGGGTTTAATAAATAAAAACGTGACCAATCATTATACAGTTACCTGTTACCTGTCATAGAGATCGCCACCTATAAGTAGCACCGATTACCGTGTCACCTATCGGTAATTTGCTTAGGGTTTATTCCCCTAGATGGGTTGCCCGCCAAGGCTATCGAGTCCCATCCACCCGGAAACACCCCTTTCAGATACCAGGGGGACCGTGTAACACCAGAGACACCCTATTACATTATAGGGGACGAGTGGAGGAGCCCGGGGATGTATATGACTGTAGTGTCAAGATATATCCCTTAGTGAAAAATTAACCCTTTGGAGATTATGGCGTATTTTGACAGTATATTATGGTTATCCCTAGATCACTGTATACAGCTTAGGACAGATCTGTTGGTATTATAGGGGTAACAAATATATCAATTAACCCTCTACTATTCCTAATATTAATACAATCGTCCAGAAACAAGAAAAGAAATGCGTAATCGTAACTTGAAAGGGTTAAGTAAAAGTTAATTGTTACATTGCAAAGCTGGTATATTTTGGTTAGTAATTAATGTAGTTTCCATTGATCGATAGCATTTGGAAAAATTGTAATGGTAGTCATTACAAACAGAAGCTCTAGTTAGTTAGTTAGCAATTATGAGGCTGCCTTACCTTTAAATACTCCGAACATTCTAAATAGTAATTAAAGACAAACCTTTGGGGTGATTAATACCGCTGAAATAGGTGTGGTAATTCTATGTACTTAGCAATATGAAGCTAAGCACTAAATCTTTACAATCTCTTTTCAATATCTTTTAACATTGTATTTAGTTGAAGCATTTGCCTTATTCGCCACTTCCAGTCCGCCGCCCATCTTTCCCTGGGATTAACATATAAAGCTCTGACAACATTCCATTTCTGGTTTTCTTTAAGCATCTCTTGTTTTTCTTGTGCCTTGGAAAACAAACCCACTCGTGTATAATTGTTCCGAAATGTTCATAGTAGGTTACGTTTCTGCCATTTTTGGATTTAAGACGTACACATTTGAGAGTGTGAGGAGTATTTGTGGTGTGTGTGTGTGTGTGTGTGTGTGTGAGAGAGAGAGAGAGAGATTGAGAGAGAGATAACTCGCATACATATATTTCCTATTCGTATTGATCATGGAAATAAGATTATTGAACGTGAATCATATGTTTAGATACCGATGAAAAAGATATAATTTGCATTTTAATGTAAAACTTGCAAAATAATCAAACCAGAACTGGGACGACACAAGATAAACGCAAAGGAACTAATCAAAATCGCTATGTGGAAATAACGCTTAATAAAATCAAATTTGAAATAAAAGAATACAATCCACTACATGCGCAAGTTAATTTATTTCCCAAGCAAACTAATCGCACACATAACAATGCACTATTGTCATGTTCAAGGAATTAGTCAGTTTGGGAAGTACGGGACGTTCTGGTAAATTTTACTAAATTCGGTGTGAATAAAGAAATTACAATTCGTATCAAATTTTATAATAAGGTAATTTGCAATTTGACAAGATATCTACACTAATACAAAACACATACAGCACTCACTAACGATAGTGCTATCGGGTAGGTACCTGTAAGCATAGCATGCCTCAAGGGACCCCTAACAATTACTACCCTACAAATAACCTAAATTTATTGTACAAATAAACTAAGGAAATCGCAAAAGCGAGCAATTGATGCTATCGACATTGAATAGCTACAATATATATAATAAAGAAAAATGACAATAAAAATAAAAAATAAAGATAAATAATTGCAAAATAGGAAGAAGCAATAACAGATTATAACAAAGAGTACTCTTTAAACAAGAACAATTAATTATAAAAATCAATAACAATAGAAACAAATTGAAAACAATATATATATATATATATATATAAACAAATAATACATACAGACAAAAAGTAAGCAGAGGTTATACAAGGAACTTCAAGTTAAAATGCTTGTTTAAAATTATTAATGTCAAATTTTAGAATATAGTCACAGTAATTGACCTTAAAAAGATTAAATGTATGTAACAATTTACTTGCCTCAAAACCTCTGTCTACTAAGAGTCTGTATAGTAACCTAGCTCTAGACCAAAAGTCATCTACTGTAGTGCAAATTTTACAAAATCTTATCAGCTGGGAATAGAAACAATTATAAGTTATATTGTTATCGATATTACTACTAGGGAAAGGAAAGTTTATTACGTTAAAGTTACAATCGTCAACTTTGTGGTATATTTTAAGTGTGCACTGTTCATTAACAATCTGTATATTTATGTCAAGAAAATGTTCAACTTAATTATTTACGTTACCTTGTGTGAGGGGGATGGAATTTGGATAAATTAGTTTAGCGATTTGATTAAAATTTAACATATTGCAAACAAGAATTTCATCAATATAATTATCTACTATTATTAGTTAACAATTTAGCAAGTGCTAATTTTTCTGGGAGTTTATCTTTCTTACTACTATCAACAAAGTTTTTCATAAATTTAAATTCTAAAGCAAGCAAGAATAAATCTGCAATTAAAGAGCTAGCATTTCCACCCATAGGAATTCCTAATATTTGTTTTTAAATGTAGGGCCCGAATTTAACATAAGTATTGAAAAGGAGGAATTTAAGGGCATCTTTAAGTTTAGTTCTATTAAAATGTACTGAACTTGTGGGATTAAAGCTAAGTGACGCATAATTAAAATATGAATAAACATTTATGTAAAAATTCTTATTCGAAAAAAATCTGTCAAAGTGCAAATCTACAATAAAGCAAAGTTCTGAAAACACTATATCTAACGGCAAATTGGTAAACAAAGTTGAAAAGTTGAAGCTATGTACTGAGGTAACTTTCAGCATGGTATTAAGTTTATCAATAACTTCTAATGAATTGTCAACACTCCAATAATAGTAATGCCAGTCCTATTCTTAATGGAATCACAATATCATTTATGAGTACTTTTAATGTATTTTAAGCAATGTACGACTTGTTCTGACAAAGTTTTAGTGGTAACGAATTTTGCTCCTGCAATAAAGCGATATTTATAAGGTCTTTTATGAAATTTAGTTAACATGTATAATTTAGCAATGCATTTATTCTTATCAGAGTGTTTAATATCAAATGTTATATTTTTATTAGTATGTTCATTAATTAAGTTATCAATAATCAAATTATCTTAAATTTCATAAACTGAATTACCACAAATATGTTTATGTAATTTATTACCTTATTACATTAGTGTAGACAGTATTGATAATTAATATTGATAACATTGGGGTTTGTATTAAGGATTTTTTCTGGTCCCCCCTTCTCCCTGGTGTCAAACGAACCCATATTCTGACAATTTTTGATGAACAAGTTTTTTTTCTCGTACTATTTTGAGGCCACTTGGCATTGGGATCGGCACCTAGATTAACGGTAGATTAAGTTAGGTAGTTTAATTCTTATCAACCTTATATATAGAAGCTGCCAGTCTACATATGCCTGTAATAATTAACGGAAAAAATTGCTCGTGTGACAACGCCTTCAGTCCTGTGTTCTATAATGATAGATCAACAGAATCCGCGTGTGAAGATTCTACCCAAACATCTCCAACTGCTCGGGATCGAATACGGGTCCTATCGGTTATGAGTCAAGAATGCTACTAACTATAATGCAACAAATATAGTTCTATAATTTTGCTTTATTACCCGTAATCAATTCAATAACCATATATGTACCGGTGATAACTATATCAATTTATTCTGGCTAATATTTGACAATGCTATACAAGTCTTAAAGGCCATCAATGAATTATAAGGTATCACACTTAATATTTACCCTCCTAACCATCTCTGATCCTCCTTAAACTACATACAATCATGTAATTAAAGCTACAATAAAAAACAAAATATATACATCCCCGGTACTTAAAGGGTTAATGGAAACGTACTTCTTTCGACGAATGCAATATAACCTACTCAATTGTTCCTTATGATATTTTAAACAATATGTTCTATATCCATACAAACCTCTTTCATTCTCTTCACCTTCCAATTTTAGCTTGCTTCTATTTAATCCTTTAAAAATTATGAGGCATTTTGACAGTTTATTCTGGTTATCATTAAACGATTTATGCAGCTTTACAGTAGAAGGATTTGTGGTAAACAAAAGTGTAAAGGCTATCTCAATTAACCCCATAACTTCCATATACCCTTCCAAATCTAAATGTAATCAACTAATAATAGCCAGAAACAGAAAACAGAGTGCCTAATCAGATCTTTAAAAAGTTAAGTTTGTAATTTTTCTAATGTTCCTTCCTTTCCCATTTGTTTTTAATATACTGTAGCCTACCATTTGTTTTTAATATACTGTAGCCTACCATTTGTTTTTAATATACTGTAGCCTACCATTTGTTTTTAATATACTGTAGCCTACCATTTGTTTTTAATATACTGTAGCCTACCATTTGTTTTTAATATACTGTAGCCTACCATTTGTTTTTAATATACTGTAGCCTACCATTTTCATCCTAGTCATATTTTTCAAAGGTATTTCTATAATTTTCTTGGCACGTTTATTCATATTTCGAGTTTTGCTATCCCATTATTTGTTGTCGAGTCACGGGGCACTCCTTCTTTGTTGTCGAGTCACGGGGCACTCCTTCTTTGTTGTCGAGTCACGGGGCACTCCTTCTTCCCATACTACCTTGAGCTAAAGTATATACCCCCGCCAGTGCCTAGTTGACACACACAATGTTATCTTGAAAATGGATATACAGTACACCAAAAAGGTAAATATTAATACAAAATATAGCTTAGCCACATACATATATATATATATATATATTTTGTTTTTATTCTATATTCCATCTACTTCCTCTCGGGCATAGGCTGAGAGCCTTTACACTACACCGCTGACCACGGTGAGGCCCGTGAGGTCTTGTTCCAGTCTAGGGAGAGAGACATGCGAAGCACCCCGGCTCGAAGCAACTCCATCTCTGAAGCCGCTTTGCCTCTGCACTTCACCGTCTCATCCCCCACACTCGGACCCTCACTCTCAGAACACCATCTATTGAGCACTTAACTCACTAGGCATTGCCCCCCTGAAACATATTTTGAATATGGGAATATGCATATTTATTTAATCAGGGAACAATGAGGGTATTTTTTTGGCATGTTCGGTGTATATACCGGTATACATATATATATATATATATATATATATATATATATATATATACAGTATATATTATATATATATAATATATATATAAATATATATATATATATATATATATATATATATATATATATTATATATATATATATATATATACAGTAAATATATATATATATATATATATATATATATATATATACAGTATATATATATATATATATATATATATATATAATATATATATATATATATATATATATATATATATATATATCTATATATATATATATATATATATAATACAATAGGGTGGGAGTCCCTTCTGGTATGGGGTAAACTCGACCCATATAATAACTTAGGTTGGGGACCTTTAGCTATCGAGGCCCAATAAAAGATGCTAATCTTTGTCCAGAGACTAACTATTGGGTATTTGTTTAAGATATTCATAGCACAGACTCTATATAAGGAGCCATATGGTGGAGGACCAGTTCTGTATTGGGGCAACTCGACTTGGATACCAGCATAGGCCGGGTTCTGTCGGCCTTTGAGGCCTATCAGGGCTGCCTAACGTTTTCCATGGCTATGCAAAGAAGATTAGGGGGAAGACATTGCTGGTATGGGGGTAACTCGATCCAGGAAGCAACATTGTATATAGTTTATAATTATTCTCTTTGGATTCGAAAATTATACTGGTAACTTATTATTAGGAAATGTAAATGTCGGAAAATGTAAATGAATTAACGCTCAGAGTTACCTTCCATTATGATACTCTCTCTCACTCTCTATCTTTCCACCCTGACCCAGCCTCACCCTGCCTCCCAAAAACTCTCCCTGCCGACCTCTCCCTTTCTGCTGACCTCTGCTGCCTCCGAGGTCGCTCACTCTCACTCTCTTCCGAACACTTTCCATTACCAACTCTTCACAGCTTCTTCCCACGTTTCCCTGACTCACTCTCAATTGCAGACTCACTCTCTCTCTTTCTCTCTCTCTCACACACACACACACACACACACACAGTAACACACACACTCTCTCTACCTTTTATTTTTTTCTCCCCGCCTTAATTACCCTCACCCCCCTCAACCCCCCCCCCTCTCTCTCTCTCTCTCTCTCTCTCTCTCTCTCTTTCTCTCTCTCTCTGACACTTTTAATGGCAGCCTTCTACTGTGCAATCCTGGTCTCCCACTTCCCTTTAGTTGGGGTTCCGCTGTCTCCACTAGAATAAATCCCTGACCACCTCGTTTGGATCGTAAGGTTAGCGCGGTCAGTGTATCTATATAAATCTACGTAAACCCTCTCCACATTTTCTTCCCACGTTTACTGATCGTCCTCCCCCATCTGTCTGTAACGGGCGTGAGAGTCTGGAACCCGTTTATTACTCATAGCCAATATTGAAATATTCTTCTTATTTTATAACGTTATTGAAGGGATCTATAGTAAGTTGATCATTATCGTAAATAAATCATAAGAAATAAATCAAAATAGGTGTGATAAACAAAACATAATATAATATTACAAACAATTAATTTAATTGTGTTTGTGTTTCGGTTTTATTTGGTAAACGACTAAAGTAGCGAGTCGAGTCCAATATCTGGCTACCTTAAATGTTATAATAACGTAAACCAAATTACCTTGCAGTGTTAATTAAAAAGACGACTTCTAAAAGAGGTTGCTCTGAAGTTCTCAGCGAAATCTAAAAATAAAAATAAAAATAAAATATTAAATTAAAAATAGAGAAAGGAAATTGATGTAGCCTACACATTAATAAATATAAATAGATAAGTGAATCAATACATAAATATATATATATATATATATATATATATATTTATATATATATGTATAATTTATATATACTGGATATACCGGTATATACTATATATATATATATATATATATTTATATATATATATGCTGTATATATACAGTATATTTATATATATATATATATATATATATATATTTTTTTTTTTTTTTTTTTTTTTTCTATGTGATTGAGGGAGGCAAAAGGCATAACTGCCTATAGCGAGTGCCTCCCCCATAGTTGAAAGAGTGACAGGGCCAAAATCAAGGGACGTTCGAGCCAAAATGCCGGGACACACGGAGTTTGAAGCAATTTAAGTCATAGGAAGAGGGAAAGACTGATTCTGGGAGAGAGTTCCAGAGCTCAGCTGTTGAGTAGAAGAAAGTTTGAGAGTAACGTTTCACTCTTGGGTTGGAGAGTTGCACAGAGTAGGGGTGGGATTGAGTTGCAAGACGGGTACCACGTGCCCTACGTAAAGGAGGTGGTATGCACTGGGATAGCTCTGAGGAACACTGATTATTATAGTAGCGATAGAACAGCGAGAGAGATGCAACATTGCGGCGGAGAGAGAGAGATTGCAGAGAGTTGGTGAGTGGACGGGAGTTAATGATACGAAAGGCCTTCCTTTCAACTTTGTCTAGGAGAGCGGTGTGAGAGGAACCTCCCCACACATGTGAACAATACTCAATACAAGGGCGCACTATGCCCCTGTACAGAGCAAGAAGCTGTGCAGGGGAAAAGAACCCCCTAAGGCGGTTGAGCACACCCAGCTTCTGGGAGGCTGCCTTAGCAAGACTGGTAATATGGTCCTTCCAAATGAGAGCAGAAGAAAAAGAGACACCAAGAATATTGAGAGAAGATGAAGGGTTGATTTTTGTATTGTTGAAGAATAAGGGATAGTCCGCTGGGAGATCCTGACGGGTAGATAGATGGAGAAATTGGGTTTTGGAAGCATTAAAGTTAACAAGGTTTTCTCTGCCCCAATTGGAAATAGTATTTAGATCAGAATTTAAGAGTTCTATGGCTTCATTACGTTTGTCGTTGAGGGATTGCTGGCTGGGGCGTTCTGAAAAACTAATGGAGTAGTGTAAGGTTGAGTCGTCTGCGTATGAATGGATGGGAATTAAGGTACAGTTAAGGAGATCATTTATAAAAATTAGAAAGAGAATAGGAGATAGGACAGAGCCCTGAGGAACACCAGAGTTTATAGGGTGAGGAAGTGAACAATGGCCGTCCACAACCGCGGCTATGGAACGGCCGGAAAGGAAATTAGAGACAAAGGCACAGATGGAGGGATAGAAACCGAAGGAGGGTAGTTTAGAAATTAAAGATTTATGCCAGACTCTATCGAAGGCTTTCGATATGTCTAGTGCAATAGAAAAAGTCTCACCGAAGTCCCGGAAGGAGGATGACCAAGAGTTAGTAAGATATGAAAGAAGATCACCAGTAGAGCGACCCTTAAGGAAGCCATACTGGCGATCTGAGAGCAGATTATGAGAAGAGAAATGCTTAAGAAATTTGGAAGCAAGAATAGTTTCAAAAACTTTAGAAAGACAAGAGATAAGAGCAATTGGACGATAGTTGGAGGGTTGAGAGCGGTCACCCTTCTTTGGGACAGGTTGAATGTGAGCAAACTTCCAGCATGAAGGGAAGACGTTAGAGGATAGACAGAGACGAATGAGTTTGCCTAGGCAGGGAGGCAGGGAGTCAGGGAGTATATATATATATATATATTGAGAATATATTACAAATACACGTGAGCCACTAAATGTTTCTAGTCTCTCAGTGGGGATCGAACCATCGACCATCAGGATGATAGCCGACGCTTTAATCAATTACACCACGGCAGTCTATGACTGCCGTGGTGCAATTGATTAAAGCGTCAGCTATCATCCTGATGGTCGATGGTTCGATCCCCACTGAGAGACTAGAAACATATATATACTGTATATATATATATATATATGTATATATTGAAGTGACGGGGTTAAATAACACCTGTAGGATTGCTAGCCTACAGGTGAATAGGAAGGAGAGGAGAAGAAACCAGCAGTAGAAATGGAATGGCATACCAGCTTCCCATGCTTTAGAGAGACACGGAACAGAGGAGTGCCCCATACTACCAGGTCATTCCATTTCTCTAAACATCAGGAAGCTAGGTCAGTCACCCATGCAAAAGAGTGAGAATGTGAGCCAATCACCATCGAGCTTTCAAACCATCTCCACCTATCATCAGCCTTCATTCGACCAAAAACCGGACTTGCAGTACAATGAGCAAATGCTTATGCAAGTTCAACATCAGAGACCGGAGTGCTATCGAGATAAGTGGGGATACTAGGACCTTCACTGCAGTACCATCCCGGAGAACTATACATCACCCCAAGAACATAGTGAAGAACGGAGTTATTAACTGCATCCCCAATAACTCCTAATAATCACCAAATCACAGAAGTTACCAATATGTAATTCCTACAGCAAACAGATATGGAATCTTCTGAAAAACGTCTGATGCTCTAAGATACTCGTCGAATATAGAACAAGAATAATGCAGGGGCAGGACACCAAAGCGTGTATCTTAAATACACCTAGAAATTGGATACATATATATATGGAAACAAGGGAGTGCAACAACTCTGTGACAGCACTAACAACAGCAACTCAAAAACAGTACTTCCTTAGCCAAAGTAACAGCCATACTGGGTTGTGCACTATGCATCAACCTAGGCTAAAACAATACGTGAATAATTGCTAAAGCATACGCAGTTAAAGTTAATAAACAAAATGCTGTCTTTCTTACTAATATAGTCTAGCAGCAGCATAAAGGTACAAGGAGCCTAGGCAGAGCTCAAGCATGCTCGCAGCCTACCGTCTCCCCTGAACAGATTTCCCTTATCTTACATTCAGTGACTAGGAGGCTCTCTTGGTAAGTCCAGATCTCAAGTATCTGGTCTTACCCTGGCTCTCCTCAAAGGTCAACAAAATGAGTTAGCAAGTATACAAGCAAAAGTAGGCAAAAGCCCTTCGCTTGTATACTGCTAAGCTCGCAAAGGAAAATATGCACAAGGGTGTACTACAGGCTACCTAGCTCCGTCGAAGTCGTACAGGCTCTGACTTGCCATATACATAACACAGACAACGACCAAAGGTACCCTTCACTGTCTAGCATTAAAAAGTAATAAAGAACAACCAAATAATTAGAAGCACCCAACAAAATTAATCCATGTGACTATGATTCTAAAAACCTCTAAAGCCAGTGCAAAACATATATGTGAGAACAGGTGCTGGTAATACGACTGGCCGACTATGGAAGTCTTATGCGAGAACCAGAAGGGATGGGTAAATGAATAAAGATAAGAAGTATTGGAAAGAAGGAATTCAGAGAGAGGCAAAGCAGTAAAGGGGGTTAGATATGAGACAGAATGCGAGGGACATGTAGGACCGAGCACGCGATACCATGTTCTGAGGAGAGAGGAAGGTAGGAGCCCCACCACTGGGCAAAGGAGGGCGGCGACCAACCACAGGCCACTACGTCACAGGAAAAACAGACGTCATAGACCACGCTAGGCACGCCGACCAATTGCGAGCGGGTGGGCCCACCGAGCGAGGAATGCACACGTACATACGCACACACACTGCTTCCTCGCTCTCAAATTCTCTCTCTCACGCGCTGCATGTTATAATCACTACTATGGATATAAAATACTTCTAAGTGTCATAGACAAGAATAAAGGCAAACGCTGATCTGTCTGTGACAACGCATATACTAAGAAAGAAAGAATATCGTTCTACGATTATTATAGCCCATTTCACTGCCGTGGCGAGTGCTAGCGAGTCACGAGTACATTCTGACAAGCTGGCCAGCGTAACACCCCACCCAAGATGTGGGACGTTTTAACCTCAGGAAAACGCCACATCTGACCAGACAGAATGCCCACAAACCCCGCATCACCCAGCTACTCCCTAAGTTGTGAAAAACAAGGCACAATCACAAACGTAAAAACACTTCATTATATAAAAAAAATCTACACAACACTTCCCCAAAATAATAGTATCACTTAACAATGTTACGCTCAACGAGCAAGTTTCACCAAGCCTAGCCTACTAAGAACAAAAACTCAGAATGTCTTAGATTCTTGCTGTAACATACTGCACTTATATACTATCAAAAGAAAGAGTTTTTATGTGAGGTTTTTGTATTATTTTATTAGTGTTTTTGGCGGCTTTGCACTACAGGGGCAAGACTAATTTTTCTCCAAACTCAAACCAACACTGACTGAACGGCGAGGGTTCTCCTTAAAACATGACATGACAAACAATCAGCCAGAACATTATCAGTGCCCTTAACATGCCACACATCCAACTTGTGTTCCGGCAGCAAAACAACACCTGACACTGATAAACTGCCCAGTCCATCACAAGACTGGCACTTCTCTTCGCTCTCGCCGGCAACAGGACCTGCCAATCACCTTTCACTATTTCCACCTTAGTGATAAACGAGGCAGCCCCGATGCAGCCTATGGGGTCGTCAACTCTGGGTAATGTATAGGCGTCTGTCATGGATGATGCACCAACACTCTTGCAATCAACAGAAACACGGATCTTGCCACTCAACTCAGGTTGCAAAGTCACTGGCAACGACCACTCACGATATCCCTTATCCCTCAGACCCTTTTCCAACATGAAGTCCAGCTCTGCTTTCACGACAGGCTGTTGAGCAGGATTTATACGGTAGGGAGCCAATTTGAGCTTTGCCCTGTCTCCAGCCTCTATGTCGGGTGCCCCCCCGGACATCAGGCCTGGAGAATCAACAAACATGCGGACGTACTGCCACAGCCTAGTAAACAACTTCTCTTGGCGCTTAGGAACAAGAGGTTGCAACTTATCTCGAAGAACAACATGCTCATTTCCCTCCCACAACCCAGCCGGGACCGCAGTCTCTTAACTATAGTCTCCCTCCTTCTCCACCTCTGTCCCTAAAACAGCCAGGTCATGAGAGGGACAATCTGTACCACCTGTGCAGTCACTCCCATAGTTTATAAGTGCTAAGGCTTGCCCGCCGATACCGTACATGCACACCCCCGCATTCCTTGCGGCTACACCTGCCTGCGCAGCATCACCGCCTTCAGCGCCACGGCCAGATACAGTCGGTCTATGGTAGGGCTGTTGCATTTTACTAGGGCAGCATTGGGAGGCTATGCGACGGTCGGGCGCATCTACTCCATAGTTAACCTCACCAATCTTCTTAATGTCCCGATACGGACCACCACCCTTAGCAGCCATGGGTCGACCCTGAACTGACAACCATGCCAAAGCCTTGTCGCCCACCTTGAACAACTTAGACAACGAGGCCAACGTTTTACTCACACCCAAGTGACCTGCCAGCGGAACATCGTGCACCGCATGAGTTGTGAGGCCTGGGTGCTCGGCAAAACCAGTGGGGTATAAACAGAAAAGGTGCTGGATCGCTGCACGCTGTTGCTCAGGCAGGTGCTCAAGCGCTTCCACAGCCACCTGACTCGTGTTCCCCGCCCACTGATCTGCCGAGACAAGACAATTCCAACTTTCCTCCTCCTGTGCCTCACTGCCCCCCTCTCGTTCTCCACCTTGGCCGCTGCAGACCAACACAGGGACAGTAGGCTGTTCAGGTGGGCACCTCACAAACTCCTTCAAGAGGTTCACATGACATGCTTCCCCATCCTCATCTAGTTCAATAGCCCCGTTCCCACAACTCTCAAAACTAGGATCTTCTAGTTGCATCCGTCGTATATCAGAGGGTGCCAACCTGTCCAAGGGCTCCTGGAGCAACTTGTGGCCACCGGCGATACTGGGTTCCTCAAGCCTAGTCTGTTTCACCTGGGAACATTTCTGTCGCGGAGTGCTATCACGCCCTACCATGTCACTAGGGGGGACAGGTTCTGAGGCCACTCCGGACCTCAAAAGTGGTGCAAGTACCGAGTCACCAAGGAGTGTCGCTGGGTCCAAACTCTTAACCCGACCACCAGCCTTGACTTTCTCCTTCCGATCCTTCCTCCGCTGGTCTGAAACCTGGGTACTAGGCTGTGACATCTGAGCGGACTGAGATCTGGTGACAGTACACGCCATCTGCTGTGTCTGGCACCTCTCGAGCCAATCTTGCCCCTCCCTACTCGTGTCGGCCGCCCTCTCGGCAACGACTAAGGGTGGAACCTCGGAAGTAGGCACCGCAAAGTCGTTACCGAGAAGGAGGTCGACCCCCTCAACTGGCAATTTCTCTACAATCCCCACATCCAACTCCCGTGTCACACCATCCACCACAAGCTCCACTCTCACCAGCGGGTAAGACCGCACAGCATTGATGCCTTGAACCACTACAACCCGAGCTGCGTTAATAGGCTTACCAGTGAAGTTCTTAAGTAACGTCTGGGAGGCACCCGTATCACGCAACAACTCAAGCCTATGTTCCACACCAGCCCACCTCACAGTGCCATGTCCCCTATGACCACAAAAAGCATCTCGGACGGGTAGCGAGCCCTCCTTATGCTTCTTCACCGACTGTGACTCCGCAACCGACGATTTACCCCGGGCAAACGCGGAAGACCTCAAAGACACCCCGATGTTGCTCACTAGAGACACCACTGCTGTAGACTGTGTGCTCGGACAAGAGCGCACAATATGCCCTTTCTTATGTCATTTAAAACACTCCATCTCACTCATTGACTTCCCCTGGGATGGGGAAGGGCCCTGGCCTTTCTTTAACGAGAAGGATTTCGACTTGGGTTCAAAATTGGCAACAGTGCTCTTAGTAGGATAATTTGTTGTATCATTAGTTCGGGGGGGTGGGGTGGTACACCCCTTGTTACCTACCTCAGCTCTCTGGGCAGACCCGCACCCACGAATTAACGACAACCTGAGGTCAGCCAACGCAGCCGCCTCCTGCAGAGTTTTAGGTTGCTTTTCTTTCAGGTTAAGAGTCAAGTCACTGCCAGTGCATTTAAAGAATTGTTCTAACAACACTAATTGCTGCACCGCATCAAAAGTAGTTGCTTTCTCCGACCTTAACCAATTCTCAAACGCATCTGATAGTTCTCTAGCGTGTTCCTGAAAAGTACTCTCCTTTCTCTTAGGAACAGCCCTAAACTTCAGCCTATAGGTTTCTGGCTGCAATTCATACGCCCTCAGGACAGCCTCTTTCAACGCCTCATAATTCACACAGGAATCTAGGGGCAAAGCATCGTACGCCTTGAGTGCTTTCCCCTTCAATCGTGAAGAAACAAGGGCTGCCCACTTCTCCTCGGGCCATTGGTGCTCCCGGCACTTTTTCTCAAAACTGAGAAAGAATTCTGTAACTCCTGACTCATCGAACACTGGAACCAACTTTAGTAGATGCGACAGGGACTGGTCATGGGGTCGACCCCCCTGGACGAAACGGTTCCCCGTCACCTCTATACGAGTTTTCTCTGGGTCAACATCGGCACAATACCTTGCAGCCTCATACTTATACTTGAGCTCAGCCTCATGCTTTCGCTGCTCGAGCTCAGCCTCATGCTTTCGCTGCTCGAGTTTGGCGAGCTCGAGCTGAAACAACATCTCGGAAGACAAACCCTGAGGAGGGGGTGCTACTACCGGGGACCCACCCAGTGAGTCACCTAGAGGCTTACCCAACCGCCAGCGGACATCGGCCTGCGGGAACGTACTCGGCTCCGGAACCCGAGGGGGCGCCATGATAGGAGTTGAGTGGAATGGGGGCTGGGACGAAGGTGCCCCAGCTCCCGCTCCACCCGAAGCCTCACGCACCCCACCCAGCACACAGGCAACCAGCTCACTTCTTGACAAACCGCTAGTGCCAGAAAACCCTAAGACCGTGGCTATACACTGCAGTCCATACCGGTCCAGCCCCGACACCCGGTCCGCCGACACAGGCTCCTCCAAAAACCTCCGAGCATCCTCCTCACCGTTCACCACCCGAACGCCGTCAGACAACTCCTCCTTTTCCACCTTCTCGCCTGTCTCTCGCACTGTGCCCTCACTATCCTCAAACCCGTCAAGTGACGACATGATGGAGTCAAAAAAAAAAAATCCCAAGTCAAGACAAAAGTAGCCAAACTCTCGCGTAGCTTTATTCACGAAAAATATTCGAAGATGTTTTTAAGTGCAATACTAGGTCACCAATAAACTCCAACAAGTTCCATATATCCTCAAAAACAATGTCCACTGCCAACACTGCGAGAAATAAAATCGAACCCAAAAATAGCGAATAAGATTTCTCCCAAATACAATCCTGCAAAACTCAGTTCACTATATCCTGGACTAAGGTCGCCATTTGTTACGATCGGCACAACGAAATAAACAAGGGTACTTAATATTGGACTACAAGATAGGCTAGATCTGCAACAACGGTACGCTAATTCCAAACCCTCGAACTATTAAGCCGGTGAACAAAACACTTAAACCCTCCAGAGTTAATCTACTGGATAACGGGGTATCAATTAACTGGGTTAAGTGTACTTCTACAAAGGCTTTTCGGTGACGGCAAAGCCTACTCACAACAAGAGTAATTACGTTAATAAAAAGCTCTCAAGTAATAACAATGCTTAAATAAACTATGATAAGATTTAATAAAAGGTTATATGCTTACGTTATCTTTAGTGTGAGTCTGGACTCAACACTAAAACTCTTCAATGCTCTATGAAAACACTTGAAGTCTAGTCCTACAGCAAACAGATATGGACTCTTCTGAAACACGTCTGATGCTCTAAGATGCTCGTCGAATATAGAACAAGAATAATGCAGGGGCAGGACACCAAAGCGTGTATCTTAAATACACCTAGAAGTAGGATACATATATATGGAAACAAGGGAGTGCAACAACTCTGTGACAGCACTAACAGCAGCAACTCAAAAACAGTACTTCCTTAGCCAACGTAACAGCCATACTGGGTTGTGCACTATGCATTAACCTAGGCTAAAACAATACGTGAATAATTGCTAAAGCATACACAGTTAAAGTTATTAAACAAAATGCTGTCTTTCTTACTAATAAAGTCTAGCAGCAGCATAAAGGTACAAGGAGCCTAGGCAGAGCTCAAGCATGCTCGCAGCCTACCGTCTCCCCTGAACAGATTTCCCTTATCTTACATTCAGTGACTAGGAGGCTCTCTTGGTAAGTCCAGATCTCAAGTATCTGGTCTTACCCTGGCTCTCCTCAAAGGTCAACAAAATGAGTTAGCAAGTATACAAGCAAGAGTAGGCAAAAGCCCTTCGCTTGTATACTGCTAAGCTCGCAAAGGAAAATATGCACAAGGGTGTACTACAGGCTACCTAGCTCCGTCGAAGTCGTACAGGCTCTGACTTGCCATATACATAACACAGACAACGACCAAAGGTACCCTCCACTGTCTAGATTAAATAGTAATAAAGAACAACCAAATAATTAGAAGCACCCAACAATATGAATCCATGTGACTATGATTCTAATAACCTCTAAAGCTAGTGCAAAACATATATATGTGAGAACAGGTGCTGGTAATACGACTGGCCGACTATGGAAGTCGTATGCGAGAACCAGAAGGGATGGGTAATTGAATAAAGATAAGAAGTATTGGAAAGAAGGAATTCAGAGAGAGGCAAAGCAGTAAAGGGGGTTAGATATGAGACAGAATGCGAGGGACATGTAGGACCGAGCACGCGATACCATGTTCTGAGGAGAGAGGAAGGTAGGTTAGGAACTTAGGAGCCCCACCACTGGGCAAAGGAGGGCGGCGACCAACCACAGGCCACTACGTCACAGGAAAAGCAGACATCATAGACCACGCTAGGCACGCCGACCAATAGCGAGTGGGTGGGCCCACCGAGCGAGGAATGCACACGTACATACGCACACACACTGCCTCCTCGCTCTCAAACTCTCTCTCTCACGCGCTGCATGTTATAATCACTACTATGGATATAAAATACTTCTAAGTGTCACAGACAAGAATAAAGGCAAACACTGATCTGTCTGTGACAACACGAATACTAAGAAAGAAAGAATATCGTTCTACGATTATTATAGCCCATTTCACTGCCGTGGCGAGTGCTAGCGAGTCACGAGTACATTCTGGCAAGCTGGCCAGCGTAACAAGTGTACTACGCCATACGTCACATACTTGTGTAAATTAATAACCTAGCCGAATACTCACAGATTTTCCTTGTGTATGTCCATTCTATTTATGTATGTAACAAGTTGAAGTTTTTACCGTGTATCTATTCCCTCCTTAAATATAACTTTTACCAAGAACCTACGCTCAATTTCACATTCAGTTAAATTCAGACTCCCATTCTTAAGAAGAAATATTATTGATGATAATCATAATTTTAATCTAATTTCTTCGAGAAAACCCTCTGTTACGCCTTATTATATCGTGCGTTAACTTGTTTACTTTATGAATAACGTATTTGTTTATTCTATTATGAAATAGATAATTTCAATCCATCTCGTCTAGGAATTCTAGTTTTGTATAGATCTATTATCTAACTATTTCACCAACTTGAATACAACGCCAATTTGTTCTGTATTCCATATAGGAATCTGTTAACCCGTGCAGATCTCCTTCATACCTTATCAGGTATTTCCATCTAAGTGCAACTTCGTCGTGTATGCCATATTTTACTATTAGTATTATTACAACTACTAGTACATGCTATTTTATTTACGCGTTTCTTAATCTTCTGTAATCATAATATCGATTGACTCAGTTTAGGTTATATTCAACCATTAGGTATCCCTCAGTATATGTAAATCATTAAATCTGAATTCCTCGACCCGACCCGTGAGATTATTATTACATATAAGAGTTAATTAATTGTATGTTCATAATATAAATTTTCTCATAATAATCTAACTACATAGTTAATTATACAAACAATTCAACTCCCCTCTCCTTTTTATCTTAACGTATTCCTTCCAATATTAAGAATAATATCGCACTAACCACAAATACTATTTTCATCAACTCAGTATAGTGAATGACCTGAGTGACCTACCCAGTCATATTTACCTGCGCGAAGGAGTATTTACTCTACCCGTACGCATCTCGCCACCCGATAGCGAGCGTTCACTTAAGGCTGAGTCCCATTCAGTACGTAAAGACCCGACAAGAGCTGATCTTTTCAAAATATTTGAATTTTTGAAAAATCGTGCATGATCGAGCAACATCGTGTAAATAAATCGGCTCTACTCGAGTTCATCTGGAACTGGACGGGGTGCCCGCCGACAGGTCCGTGAAGTCGGCCAATAATTAGTGTATGCACTATTTTTCAGCCGACTGTTTTTGATGGTCGGGGAAAAAAAACGTTAAATTTTGGACGTGCTGCTGACGTATGTCGATCTGTTTTCGGACGTGCAGCAATCGTTTTTGACGTACAATAATCGGGAATTAATCGGGCAAAATGTTCGAACCAGACTATAGTAAGCTCGACACGACCATGACATGACAAACGCCCGACTAAAAACAGACAACCAATCCGATCCTTTCGATAACGATATCGCTACTTCGTTATATCGTTATTTATCGAAGATATGGATATTTATCATATTTTAAATAAAAAATCTTCAATGCAGCAATGCTATCATTATTTTATTAGAAAAAAAAACACCTGCCATTACGAGGGTTCGGTTCGGCTTTTAGTTTACCTATTTATTGACTATTCTGCGGATTTCTGCCTGTTTGGCAATTAACCCGCTGAGTGCCAGCCAATTTTGACGGTGTGCTTCTGCCAGTGCCAGATTTTTTTTTTTTTTTTTTTTTTGGCTAAATCTATCAAGTTGGGAGAGAAAGGAAGGATAATGGTAAAAAAAAACACTCCCCTCGCCAGAAATCAGGTCCCCAATGGTCCCGAAAGTAGCTGAAAAGACACTATAGACTACAGAGACTTTTATGGTATCGGAATGTATGGGTGGGAGGGGGGTTTTGGGGTTGGTGGGGGGAAGGTAGAAGGGTAATTGACTTGTGTTATGAAGCCGATTGATGAGGTAGTTTCGCCACCACGGATTTTCCTTTTTTTCCTTTTCTTTGTACGGATACGCTAGAAGTGGGTGGTGGGAGGCGGTTGGGGGTGTGGTGGGGGGAAGGCAGAAGGGTAAGGGACTTGTCACACAAACATGGAACCAATTGGTGTAGTCGTTTCGCCGCCACAGATTTTCAATTTTTTTCCTTCTGACGGGACCGACAGTCACCGAGTGTGTGGGAGGAGGGATTTGGGATTTTTGTGGTGGGTAGCCTAAAGGGTAAAGTACATGTGATAAAAATATGAAAGCCATAGGTGCAGTCGTTTCGCTGCTACGATTTTTTTTCGGCGAGGACGTATATATGCCTCCCTGGCACTCGGCGGGTTAATTAACGATTATCGCTATTTTGGAACAAAAAGTATGACGTTACCGTTACCGTTAGTTAATTCGTTAAAGCTGGAAATTTTTTGATCAGATAAATGTTAACCCGAAATCGTTAACGCTACATTATCGCGTTACTTTATCGCGTTAGTGCCCACCTATTGGTAGACTGTGTGGGGGTCTACGGCCCCCGACCTTTATATAGGGTTGGGTACATGGTCGTGCTTCTGTCGTAGGAGTCGACCCTGTCGGATGACACAGGTATGTATCGTGCGACACACTTGCGCAGCGCATATGCTGCTCGTCTGGCAAACGACTAACATCCTATCAACATCCAACTTAGCATACTGTGAACTTGTTGCGCGGACGTGTGTGTCGTACTGACACCTTAATAGGGTCACGAGTTAACGTGTGGCAGACGTAAATGTGTCGTGAGTGACGTGTGAGTGACGTGCGGCTGTCCTTGTGTGGCGAGCCTCGTGTCAAACGTGTCGATTCGGCAAAAAGTTGTTAAATCGGCTATCATCGGCCGTTGTCGTGTCTTGACGTACTGTATGGGACGCGGCCTTTAGGAAATCTTCTTCCGTTTCCCTTATTGATCAGGCCCGAATTATTCATGCGTGTTTAGAGATTTATTAAACCTTTACTAGACTTATTAAGAATACTTCACAGTAGATACTCAACTCCCATATATATTATTATCAAGGGTTTATTCTATGTGTATGTGCGTCTGTACATAATTGCATATTTCCACAATAATACTACCTTAAATTCATGTTCATTGTTATGTTATTCCTATACCTTGGTGTGTTATAAATGTGTTTAATTATTTACTTACTATTCCTTATAATAGTTATGTTTCAACTCACAGTTTAGGTCTAGATATTGTTACGATCCAGGTTCTCAAAGAAACAGGGCTCTTCAACATTGGACTAGATAATGGCAAAATGCAACAACGGTAACACTAGATCCAACCCCTGCCTTAAACACTGGAAAACAAAACACCATTACCGCCCTGAGTCGTGCCTGGACAACGAGGTATCCTATGACTTGGTAACTGGTGCACACACACTAGGCTGACGCTCCATGAAACAGCCTATTCTCAAACAGTAAAAGATTACTCGATTAGGTTACACAAAGAAAAGATAGTTAACGTGATTAATTAACGTTAAGGTAGATACTCAAATAACTGGCACTCCTGTATTAAAGAAAGTGCAATGCTAGTCCTGCAACATCAACTGGAAACTTCTGAAATAAGTCTGATGCTGGGAAGATGTTCGTAAAGAATCTTGAACAATTATAATGCAGAATACGGGTCACAATAAATGCTAGGACATATAGTAATAATAGGCAGGCGAATAATAAAGACTGCGCAAAGGTAGTAATGCTCGACAACTAAAGAAATGCTTCGTGACACAACGCAACAGCCTACTAGGGTTGTGCAACTCAACAACAACCTCGGCTCAAAAGTGCAGTGAATAAAAATGTTGCATACATATAATAATGGGGGCTTATCTCTAACCAGTGTCTGCTCAGTTAATAAAGTCTAGCTGGGGTATCAAGGCAGGGCAACAATGGGTGAGCATGCGGCTCGTAGCCTAACGTTGTCCGAAGGTGGTATAAAGAAGATTACGTTATATGACGGGGATGCTCTCTTGATAAATCTAGGTCTCTAGTACCTAGTTCTATCCTGGCGATCCCTCAGAAGTCAACACAAAGAGGCAGCACTATGTTGTGAGGGATAGGCTATGGCCCTCTCACACCACAGCGCTGTGCTCGCAAAGTAAACCCACCCGAAGACAACTTAGGCTCCCACAGTACCTGTCGATGTCGTGCAGGGCTTAGCTAACACTGCACACATCGGAGACAACGACACAGTAACCTTACCCCTAGTCTAGCTTTAAATAACCAAGCAGAATCACTCAACACCTTGCCAGGGAGACATATACCGGTCTACAACCTTCCCGAGAGAGGACACACACGGAAAAGTCCGTCTCTCTAACCCTCAATAAAGCCTAATACCTCCTTAACCTAATACATGGAAATATCTGAGAGCTTCGCGTACAATACGACTGGCCGACGGTGAACGTCTATGCTGAAACCAGAAGGGATGTTGAGTTTAATAAAGATTAGAGAATGAGAAAGGAGAAGTCGAGAGAGAGAAATAGTATGCAAAGTGGCGAGTATGGGGGACAGAATTGCAAAGGATCTAGGCGGTACGCGTGTCAGGCAAGCTCTGAGCTGGTAAAAAACACGAGGCCGCGATGGGCAGGGACTAGTTGACCACCCGGCCGCCAACGCCGTCAGCGCCCAAGCGAGCCGCGTGATAGCTCACCCCGCTGCCAGGTGTACCCCTCACCCTCTCTCGCTCGCCTCCCACACAAGCAACATTTATATTATAGCGAATATAAAATATAAGGCGCGGTCACAGACCAAAACAAAGACCATTTTTAGACTGTCTGTGGCCACACGACACCAATCACACAAAGCAGATCATTCTAGGACAACTGTAGCCCATCCCCCCATCCTGGCGAGCGCTAGCGAGCTGCAATGCCCCACGCAACCATTCTGTTAACGCCGGGAGGCGTCACACCCCCCCCAAGATATGGGACACTCAACCATGAGCCCATATCTGAACAGGCAGAATGTCGCTAGAATCTGCCACTCCTAACCACTCTGCCACTCATGGAATGCAAGCTCAGTCTCCTCAAAAGAAAATACAACAACATTTATATATATAAAAAAAAATCTTATCACCCTTCCCAAACATAATACATTAATTCATAACACTGTGCTCCCAGAGCGAGCTTTAAGAAGCACAGCCTACTGAGGGAAAATCATCTGCACTCAGTACTCAGCTACAATATTATCTTAAAATTAATTATTAAAAAGAAAGAGTTTTTATTTAATTTTTCATATTTTATTTTAATGTTGTTTTTGGCGGCTACTATAGATGTAGCCTAATTTTTTTTCTTTTCTAATCAAAGCAAACAACTCCTGCCCTGCGACCCTACGCTGATGCTACACACGCGAGCCAACAAGCACCAGCGCAAAAATACACCGCGAGCCAAGACAGGAGGCTATACCAACAAATTGTGGTAGCCTACCCCGGATCCTCCACCCGCGACAAACAGTCCGCAATCACATTCTCACAACCGGCAATATGGCGAATGTCTAGGTTGTACTCTTGCAACATGAGCGACCATCTGGTCAGCCTCATATTCCGGTTGTGGAATTGATTGAAGAATTTAAGCGGGTGGTGGTCGGTATACACTACCATGACTGGCCCATAGGCAGGAACATAGAGCTCAAAGTGTCTGAGCGCTAACACGATTGCCAACAGTTCCTTTTCAACAACCGAATAGTTTTTCTGTGCTGAATTAAATTTCTTTGAAAAGAAACTGACTGGATGCTCAAGACCTTCCTCGTCTGTCTGCAAAAGTACGGCACCAGCCCCTACTCCGCTGGCATCAGTCGCCAACTGAAATGGTCGTTCAAAGTCCGGGGCCCTGAGGATAGGGTGAGTGCATAAAAGGTGTTTAACTACTCGAAACGCCTGCTCACACTCAGGTGCCCAGCGGAACTTTTTATCTTTGGCTAGTATATCTGTCAAAGGAGCTAACACAGTAGAATAGCCTCTTATAAAGCGGCGGTAATACCCAATCATGCCCAAAAATCTCATGATCTGCCGCTTGGTGGTCGGCCTGGGGAACAAGTCGATAGCCTGTATCTTCTGTTGGGGCGGGCTCACCTGCCCTAACCCAACCACAAACCCCAGATACTGCACCGTAGCTTGCACAAAGTCACACTTGCCCAGATTAACCACCAAGCCTGCTTTACTAAGTTGACTAAATAAGGCTTCTATGTGCTCACAGTGACTTTGGAAATCGTTGTCATAAATGATCACGTCATCAAGGTAGACAGTACAGTTTGGGATGTCTGCTACGATGTCATTCATTAAGCTCTAGAAAGTGGCCGGTGCATTTTTCAGACCATATGGCATCACGTTGCAACGGTAAGTACTGCCATCCACCACAAACCCGCACACCTCTTTAGCCCGCTCAGACAGTGGTACTTGCCAGTAGCCTTTGACGAGGTCTACCTTGGTCAAGTACCTTGCTTTCCCGATCTTATCCACACTGTCATCCACCCGGGGAAGAGGATATGCGTTGGTGGGGGTCAACCCGTTCAACCGCCTAAAGTCAATGCAGAACCGAACTTTTCCATCAGGTTTGGGCTGCAGAGTGACAGGAGAAGTCCACCGTACTGCCCCATTCTCGATCAAGCCTCTCGCCAGCATATACTCCAGCTCATCCCTGAGCGCTGGGAGTTTAAAGGGTGGCACCCGATAAGGTATCGACTTGAAGGGGGGGTGCTCTCCTACATCGACGTCATGCACCGCTTAAGTAGTGAGGCCTGGGTGCTCGGCAAATACAGTGGGGTATGAATCGAACAGGCGCTGCACTGCCACCTGCTGTTCCTCCGGCAGGTGCGCCAGAGCATCATGCGCACATTGGCTCGAATTCCCCGCCCACTGATCAGCCGAGACATGACAATCCCAGTTATCATCCACCTGATCATTGCTGCCCCCCTCTCCTTCTCCACCATGACCGCAGCAGGTCAACACAGGGACAGCTAGTGACTCAGGTGGGCGCCTCACATACTCCTTCAACAAATTAATGTGGCATAGTTGGTTACGCTTCTTCCGGTCTGGAGTGGCAACGAGGTAATCTAGATCGGAGATCTTTGACACCACCCGATAAGGCCCAGCGTACTTGGCAGCCAGAGGATGACCTGCCAAAGGCAACAGGACTAACACCTCTTGACCTACCTGAAACTCCCGGAGTTTCGCCTTAGTATCGTACCTGTCCTTCATACGGGCCTGCGAACTCACCAAATTACGCTCGGCCAGCTCCAGACTTCTAAGCATTCTCTCTCTGCTCTCGAGGACGTATCTCAACATAGAACATGGCTTAGCGGTACCCTCCCAAATCTCCTTCACCATGTGGAGAGGGCCCCTCACCTGATGCCCGAAAACAAGCTCATTCGGACTGAAACCGAGACTCTCTCCAGGTACTTCTCTTGCCGCGAACAAAACATACGGCAGACCAAGGTCCCAATCCTTTCCGTTCTCTGCGCAATAACATCGAAGCATGCTTTTTAGCGTGGCGTGCCACCTCTCCAACACCCCTTGACTCTCCGGGTGATACGCAGAAGAGACGACAGTGCTGATGCCATGCTGAATCATAGCTTGTTTGAACAGATTAGAGGTAAAATTAGAACCTTGGTCCGATTGCACCTCTTGCGGGTAACCATACCGCGAGCAATACAAGAGCAGGTTCCGGACAACAGTTTTCGCCGTGCCATTTCTCATTGGATATGCATCAGGATAACGAGTGGCCACATCCATGATAGTTAATAGAAATTTATTACCGGCACTAGTAGGGGTTAGGGGTCCGACCATATCAATGATGACCTTACTGAAGGGCGGTCCACTGACAGGAATGGGGTGCAACGGGGCTCTCGGAATTGTTTGGTTAGGTTTTCCAACCCTCTGGCACGTATGACACCTTGCTATCCAGGTTACCACCTGCCCCTTCAACTCCGGCCACCAAAACAATTTTTCTAAAGCCGCCACCGTTTTTCTCACCCCTAGATGTCCTGCCAGTGGTATGTCATGCGCCAACCTCAGTAGGCTATCCCTGCACTCCCGTGGCACCACCAACTGGTCCACTACTCCGGACCCCTCTTGCCAACTACGTTTAGGGTCTTGAAAACGCCTATAGAGGATGCCTTCTAAATAACAAAAATCTCCTGGCTGTGCATCGCCGTCCTCGTCGAGCTCTACAGCTCCATTAGCACACGTTTGGAGCTCAGGGTCCTCTAGTTGCAACCGACGTATATCTGAGGGTGCCAAGCGATCTAACTGCTCCCGGAGCAATGCATGACCTTCCCCGATACTGGGCTGCTCCCTCTGTCTCTCTCGATGTACATAACGTTGCTGTCGTGGAGACTCGTCATGCCCAGCCTCGTCACTCTCGATGACAGGCCCAAGGGCTACTCCAGAATTAAGTAATGGTGCTAATACTGAATCACCCAGGAGAGCCGCCGAGTCAAAACTCTTAAAACCAACTCCAGCTTTAGCCTCCTCCTGTTGATCGTTCCTCCGCTGGTCTGAAGACGGAGGACTAGGCTGTGACACTTTAGCTGCCCGAGCTCGGGTGACAACACACGCCATGGGTTGTGTCTGGCACCGCTCGACCCACTCTTGCTCTTCCCTACTCACGTCGGCCGGCCTCTCGGCAACGACTAAGGGTAGAACCTCAGAAGCGGGCATTGCAAAGTCGTTGCCGAGAAGAAGGTCGACGCCCTCCACTGGCAGTTTCTCCACAATCCCGACATCCAATTCACGTGCCACACCATCCACCTCCAACTCCAACCGCACCAGCGGGTATGACCGAGTTGCATTAATACCCTGCACCACTACCACCCGAGCCGCGTTTATAGGGTAGCCAGTCAAGTTTTTCATCAGAGTCTGGGAAGCACCTGTATCACGCAAGACCTCTACTCCATGCTTGCGCCCCGCCCACATCACGCAACCCCGCCCTCTATGGTCGCAAAAAATATCCTGAGCAGGGTTCGAGCCTCCCAGGTGCTTCTGCATTGGCTGTGCCTCAGCCTCTGACGAACTGCCCCGGGCAAACTCAGATGACTTCGGAGACACACCAATGTTGCAGGCCAAAGACACAGCTGCTGTAGGTGGTTTGCTAGGACAGACTCTTGCAAAGTGCCCCTTTTTATGACAATGATAACACTCCAACTCCCCTTTGGGCTTCCTATGGTACTGGGAAGTGCCCGGCCCCTTCTTAAATGGGACGGTGCTAGTCTTGTGGTCAGTCTTGGTATCATGGCTCTTGTACTTGTTTGCAAAAGGTATATCACTAATTCGGGGGGGTTGGGGCGTCACGCCCCTTGTTACCTGCCTCACTACGCTGGGCAGACCCGCACCCACGAATTAGTGATAGCCGGAGGTCAGCCATCTCAGCTACCTCCTGTAGAGTTTTTGGTTGCTTTTCTTTAAGGTTTAACGTCAGGTCGCCGCCCGTGCATTTGAAAAACTGCTCTAAAAGCACCAACTGTTTAATGTTGTCAAACGTAGTAGCTTTCTCCGACCTCAGCCAATTCCCAAAAGCATCGGACAGCTCCCGGGCATGCTCCAAAAAGGTGCTCTCCCGACCCTTGGTAACACCCCGGAACTTCAACCTGTACGTCTCTGGTTGTAGTTCGTATGCTCTCAGGACAGCCTCCTTGAGTTCCTCGTAGATAATACACGACTCTATCGGCAATGCATCATAAGCCCTGAGTCCCTTGCCCACAAGTCTAGAGGAAACAAGGGCTGCCCACTTCTCCCCAGGCCACTGGTGGATCTGGCACTTCTTCTCGAATCGTGTGAAAAATTCTGTTACACCACTCTCATCAAACACCGGAACCAGTTTCAATAACTGCGAGAGAGATTGATCATGAGCACGGTTACCAGCCCCAAGTCGCTGTCCCGTTGTCTCTACTCGCGACTTCTCTACGTCCATGTCGGCACAGTACCTAGTCGACTCAGCTTGGATTTTTGCTAGCTCTATGTGCTCATGACTGATAGTTTTTCTCTCTTCTATCTTGGCTAATTCTATTTGCTGCTGGATCTTAGCTAATTCGAGCTGAAGCAATAATTCTGGAGTTAACCCTTGAGGAGGTGAAGGTGCTACAATGTTTGAAATTACCGGTGGTCCCCCCAGGGGCAACCCACCCTGCCAATCACCACCCACCTGTGGAAGCGTACCGGGGTCGGCAAACCACTGGGATGGCTGGGAGTCGAGTGTAGGGGAAGCATGGCCGAAGGGCTCTGAGCACTCAACCCATCTCGCTCACCAGTCACCCTGCCCAGTACACACGTTATCAAGTTATCCTTGGTCATGCTGCTAGTAACCGCATGACCGATAGCTGTGGCCAGGCATTGAAGACCGTACCGATCCATACCCTCCAACCGCTCGGCAGTAACAGGCCATTGCAAAAATATTCTAGCATCCTCCTCACAGTTCACCCGATTAACCCTTTCATCATACTGTTGTTCCTCAGTCTCGACATTACGTACTGTGTCTCCATTCTCCTCTGACCCGGTATAAGACATGATGCTCACAAAAATTTCTCACCACAATATTCAGAAAAGAAGTACCCCAAACTCTTATGTAGCACTATTCACTTGCCAAAAATGTCTGAAGACTCTCAAGTGCTATACTACTTTGCCAAAACAAATTAACGTGCCCACTATATTCCTCAATAAAACAAATGACCACAACAATCCTGCAATTATCTCTTAGTTCACAAGATCCTGAGCTAGGTCGCCATTTGTTACGATCCAGGTTCTCAAAGACACAGGGCTCTTCAACATTGGACTAGATAATGGCAAAATGCAACAACGGTAACACTAGATCCAACCCCTGCCTTAAACACTGGAAACAAAACACCATTACCGCCCTGAGTCGTGCCTGGACAACGAGGTATCCTATGACTTGGTAACTGGTGCACACACACTAGGCTGACGCTCGATGAAACAGCCTATTCTCAAACAGTAAAAGATTACTCGATTAGGTTACACAAAGAAAAGATAGTTAACGTGATTAATTAACGTTACGGTAGATACTCAAATAACTGGCACTCCTGCATTAAAGAAAGTGCAATGCTAGTCCTGCAACATCAACTGGAAACTTCTGAAATAAGTCTGATGCTGGGAAGATGTTCGTAAAGAATCTTGAACAATTATAATGCAGAATACGGGTCACAATAAATGCTAGGACATATAGTAATAATAGGCAGGCGAATAATAAAGACTGCGCAAAGGTAGTAATGCTCGACAACTTGACAACTTTAACTAAGGGGAGGTGTGGTGGAGTGGTCTTGCCACTGGCCTGGTA
>CM064488.1:23104558-23154558 GCA_032716605.1 Paralithodes platypus | reverse complement strand
GACACAGTGACAACCTATTGGGCTAACGCGAGGAGATAATAAGGTCATGACCATTACTATGTTCACTCGATCTGCCACTGACCGTTATAAGAGACTATAAAAACTCGGGGCGGTGTTTAAACCTTTTAATTGCAAGTGTCCGCTACCATGGTGTTGGACAGATGCACTAAGGACTTTTATATGCCGAGTGCCGGTGTTAACGGTGTCTCGCAAAGCCCTAGACTAGTCGAATGACCTTGCCATGACAAGTATCTCTCGATAGTTTTTAGAGTGCGGATTTAGTAAGAGAAGTAAGATGGGGATATGTCCACGAGTTTATACTTCTAATACTAAAAGTACAGCCTATTGGGGATCTTAATATTAGTCCTATGCCATGGTACGTGATAACAATAATTCCTCAATAAGGTAAAGAACTCCTCAGACCTGTAGAGATATTCGGCATGCCTTCAATCACTTTCTGAATGGGAGGGTAATTTTAGGACTACACCACTAGTATGCCAGTGTTATGAAACCCTAGAATTGCTTGCCTTGTTCAGGTTTCGTCGGAGTAGTGAAGACTTTGGCTGAGATGTCCCAGGGCAGGTGTGCAGGGGTCAAAAGGTCATAAGTCCAGTAGGGGCGGATCTAGGGGGATTAGGAGGGACCCCTAGAAGTTTGCAGGCACGTGATTCAGCTTTTGGGTGGAAGAGGGGAGCAAGTGACTTCTCTTCTGGTGGTGATGTTGGTCCTTCTGTCCTTGGCTGAATATTATCTTCTTTTTGAAAGCCTCATGGTGTTTTGGTATTTTTGTGATAGTCTTGCCCGGTATTGTTGGAAGTTCTGGTGTTATGGTGGCAATTCTGGCGTCTCGTCTGGTGTTCGTAGAAGGCGTGGGAGGGGTGATAACTTGCTTGTGGGTGCGGGTATTATTTATATTATTCTGTTGGTTATTTTGTACACGAGGATTCGATATTCTCCTATCTTTTGGTGCTGCTGGTGAATTTATCTCCTTAGTGTGTGGCTCTGGTTCTGTCTTCTTGTTCTTGTTTCGTGGGGCAACTTTGGTATGCGGGGCATTGTGTTTATCTTGTTTCTTCTGTTCCCGCCTTTGGTGTTATTGGTTCTGCTTTAGTTCCTCCTTTCTCTTCTCTCTTTGTTCGTTTTTATTTGTTTCATTTCTTGTGGAACTAGTTTAAGAACATAAGAACATAAGAAAATGGGAGTCTGCAGAAAACCGATTGGCCTACACAAGGCAGATCCCTGTCACACCCAACCCTAATTATAAGCCCAGCTTAAAAACACCATTAATTAGGACTTACCTCTCCGAAACAGTCAGAGTTCAGAAAAACGGTGATCTGCAGATCCCCACACCTGGGCCACACCTGACAGATCACCCTCACACCCAACCAATCTCGTCCATATGCCTATATAATTGTATCTTAAAGCTCCCTATCGTTCTTGATCATACTATAGCACTTGGTAGCCTATTCCACCTATCTACAACTCTGTTACCAAACCAATATTTGCCTATATCTTTCTTGAAACGAAATTTATCTAATTTGAAACCATTTGTACGAGTTCTTTCGCTATAACTGAGCTTTAGTACATGTTTCATGTCCCCTTTATTAATCCCACTAACCCACTTGAATACCTCTAAAATGTCCCCTCTAACTCTGCGTCTCTCTAACGAATGTAAGCCTAATTTCTTCAACCTTTCTTTATACGGAAGATTTCTAATATTATGGATCATTTTTGTCATTCTACGTTGTACTCTCTCCAATGAATCTATGTCCATTCTGTAATAAGGACACCAAAATTGAACAGCATAATCCATATGGGGTCTCACTAATGACAAGTAAAGTTTTAAGATAACATCAGCAGTTCTGTTACTCACACTCCTAGAGATGAACCCGAGAATCCTGTTTGCCTTGTTTCGAACGCTTATACATTTTTTTTCTAGGCTTCAAATCATTGCTAACAAACACACCTAGATCTTTCTCACAATTCGAGTTTTCTAATTCCATATTAGCTAGTTTATATTTAACATTTGTATGCATCTTCCCTATCTTTAATACCTTGCATTTGTCAATGTTAAATTTCATCTGCCAATTTACTGACCATTCGTGTAAGGTATCTAGATCCCTTTGGAGGCACTCTATATCTCTATCTGAATCAATGTTTCTCCCCATTTTGGTATCGTCTGCAAATTTACTTATCCTACTAGTTATACCTAAATCAAGGTCATTTATGTATATAACAAACAACAGAGGACCTAATACAGATCCCTGGGGGACACCACTTTTGACTGCTCCCCATTCTGACTTCGTACCATTTATGCTGACTCTCTGCTTCCTACCAATTAGCCATGACCTAATCCATCCCAACAACGCCCCACCTATTCCATGTGCCTCAACCTTTCTCATCAATCTCTCATGGGGGACTCTGTCGAAAGCTTTACTGAAATCTAAATATATTATATCATATGACTTGTCATTATCTACTGCTTCATATGCCTCTGAGAAAAAACTAAGCAAATTAGTAAGGCAAGAACGTCCCTGAGTGAATCCATGCTGAGAAGAATTTATTAAATTAAATGTATCTAAGTTGTTTCTAATTTTACTAGCAATAATTGACTCTAGTAGCTTTCCTATGATTGATGTAAGACTAATTGGACGGTAATTGGATGCTATTGATTTGTCACCTTTTTTGAAGATCGGAACTACGTTTGCAAGCTTCCAAGCTTCTGGAACTATACCTGTCTCTAATGACTTGTTAAATAGAAATGTTAATGGGTAACTTAACTCATCCCTACATTCTTTAAATACTCTAGCATCAGGACCAGGCGATTTATGAGGTTTCAGTCTGTCAATTTCCTTAAGCACATCATTTCTACTTATAGTAACCGTACTTAACCTATTTTCTATACTATCGCTATATACCTTACGGACTTCTGGAAACTCTGCCAAATTTTCATTAGTGAAATGGAAAGAAACTGACTATTTAATGTACTGCACATTTCTAAATCATTTTCTGTCATTTCTCCTATCGAAGTTTTAAGGGGACCAGTTACATCTCTAACCTTGGATTTATATAGTTGGTAAAAAGCTTTAGGATTATTTTTTGAGTCATTGGCAACCTTAATTTCATAATTTCTTTTTTCTTTCCTAATATCCTTTTTTACCTGTCTTGATAGATTCTGATAGTAAGCAAGTAGGTGAATTTCGCCTTTCCTAATTTTTCTATATATTCCTCTCTTTTGTCCTAGAAGATCTAATAGTCTATTATTCATCCATTTGGGTTGGTTCTGTGTTGATCTAAATATTCTTTTGGGGATATATTTATTTTGTGCATTGAATACTGACTCGATAAAATTATCGTATGTATCTACCAAGGTTGACGTCTCTTCCTGACTTAAGATGACAGGTGCCTGAGAAGGGGTACACTCATTTGGACACCTGGATCGACTTAATTTTTTGACCATAGGGTCCGCTAATAGGGCTCTTCTTAACCCACCATAATTGGCTTTTCTGAAGTCAGGTATTAATGTTGTATTCTCTCTGGTATTACCTTTCCATTGTATATTAAAATACACAGAATTGTGGTCACTATTTCCTGGGCGGTCCCTTATCTCTACATTATTTACCACATGTTCATTGTTACTGAGAACTAAATCGAGAATATTATTACCTCTAGTCCGCGTATCTATGAATTGAAATAAAAAACTATCTTGTACTACCTCTATAAACTCCTCAGAATCAGAGTCTCCTATTTGATGCTGCCAATCTATATTCGGAAAGTTAAAATCCCCCATAATGCACACATTGCTAAACCTTGATGCCATTTTAATTTCCTCCCATAATGACGTTCCGTCATTTCTACTCATATTTGGCGGTCTATACATAACTCCAATAACTATGGTCTCACTACCTTCGTTAACCTCTACCCAAACACTTTCATTATCGTTATTTAGTGTAATACCTGATTTAATACAGCTTTTTAATGTACTCCTGACAAACACTGCTATACCGCCACCCCTCTTACTTGTTCGGTCATATTTAAACAAACGTTTTTGTCTGTTTCCTGTTCTTTAGTGGTTTTCCTTTTGTTTGTAGTGAGGGTCTTGGTTAATTTGGTTATTTTACTTATATTATACATTCACAATTATATTCACTTCATAAATGCACACGGAACGGAGGCTAGAGAGAAATGGTGCTTAACCCGGCAAGCGCGATAGGCCTCACGGAAGGCTTCCTATAGGGAACGCGATAGGCCTCACGGAAGCAAGACCATAAAAAAAGCCATCCAAAAAAAAAAGGGCCCATCAAAACAAAGGATTTTGTCTCTAGGTGAGATAATTCCCCTCTAGTACTCATCCATGTGTTTCTCACCCCTCCCCCTCCCCTCCTTCCCCACCTTATTCCCCCCTCCCCCCCCTCCTCAATTATCACCTATTTATCCTCTTATTATCATCATTTATCGGTTATTTTTCTCTCCCGCGATAATGTAGCACAAGTGAGTTGCATAAAAGATCGTTATGCAACACCCAGACACCGGTACACACCGCCCCGCTCGTCTCAGTTGACTCCCAGACAGCGAGAGGGGAGGGCTGCCTGTGGCTCTCTCTCGCCTGAGATTATGACCGGGTGGCCAATATCTTCGTTTTTCACCACCCAAATGCTTTTCCCACTTATTTTAGCACTCTTGAAGGTTCATATATACATCATATATGTAAAATAAAAGCATACCGAAAACAAATAATGCTTTATATTGTAAATATAACGAATTATGTCAGAATCCAGGGCTAGAAATGCACAAATAACTACCCTAGCACCTAGGTCTATATCGCGCTTGTCAGGTTAATTAAAAACATGAGATTATTGTTATTTGAGATGACGGGGTTTGGAAGAACATTAGGAAAGACGTCCCCAGAACCTGCTTTCGTATGTAAAAGAGCCACCAACATCATCATGCCGAATTGTCTCCATAAAATACAGGGAGGAGCAAATGAATAAGTTTCCCCAACAACAGCATAAAGGAAAACCGAGCCCCACTACCTGTGTGGGCCAAAACGGGCCGCTCCCTCACGTTAATCCCCTCCAACTGCAGTATCAAAAATGGCCGCTCCTTGCCTGAGGTGAGAATTCCTTACCTGAATCAGACCTGGACTACGACGAGGATAATGTTTATGCTCAATTTCCACGTATTCATCCAGAATACAATAACTAAAACTACAACTACTACAGGAATCAACAACTACAATCTACATATTCCGCCTCATAACAAAGACATTCCATATAACAGGCCAAATGCCTGTAGACATCCAAAACTGTAATTAAATTATCACCCATACATTTAATGTTAATAGATAAAGAATGTAATTAGCTTTGTAACCATATATGTATTATAATTTTAAGAACCTAAATAACCTCGGCAATAATCAAAAGCTATAATTCTCATGCCTCTCATATTCCGAAACGCACCACCCAGACACCTGAATTAAAATGGAACATTACCTGCCCGAGCCAAGAATTTGGTAGGCAAAGTTGATTCCACTTTCGGGTACCTCTCCTCTCGGGGCGAACGTGCTTAATAGCTGGTAATCAACTTGGAATATACTTCTGTAGGGGTTAGCCTAAATTCCCTTAAAAAGTATCTACAAGCGGCTGCGTGTGAAGTGACACAAGCCACCCTTCCTGTCCGCCTCGGGGGCTTGGGCATACGGAGAGCCTCGGATATTGCCTCCCCAGCCTTTATCTCTTCCCTCATCGTGACCAACGACCTTGTAGTGTCCATTCTTTCTTCTCAACCCGGAATGACACTTAATGGGGACGTAACAGCAGCGATTAACACCTGGAAGGGAAGTACAGGAGTAGAGGAGGAGCCTCAGGGTACCTCCAGGAGCAAGCAGAAAGCGTGGGATACCATCTCGGCGAAGAAAACTCAAGAAAATCTCATAACCAATGCAGACCAGGTTGCAAAAGCACGCCTCCAGGCAGCCGCCCGTTCGAAGAGTGGCTTGTGGTTACACGCCATCCCCATCCCACCTCTTGGAACTCACTTGGATGCTGAAGCGCTCCGGGTTGCCATCGCGCTCAGAGTGGGTGCGGCAGTTTGTCACCCACACACTTGCAAGTGTGGTGGGGGGATGGATGCTCAAGGTCACCATGCCTTGTCATGTAATTACAACGCAGGCCGCCTGCCAAGACACTCTGCACTAAATTATGTCATAAAACGGGCCCTGCAGAGTGCTAACTGTGCATCAATCCTCGAACCACATGGACTTCACAGAGAAGACGGCAAACGGCCAGATGGGATGACCACTTTCCCTTACAAGAATGGCCGGTGCCTCGTGTGGGATGCTACATGTGTTGACACTTTCTCCACAACCAACATCGCCAGAAACGCTGACGAAGCAGGTGAAGCCGCCCGGATAGCAGAAAATAAAAAGCGAGAAAAATATCAAGCCATCGCCAGAAATCATCAGTTCGAGCCCCTGGCATTCGAAACTTCAGGAGTCTTCGGCCCTACCACCCTTAAGATGGTGAATGAAATAGGCCGTAAAATCAGAGAAGTTTCAGGAGAACCCCGGGAAACCCTCTGGCTCAAGCAAAGACTAGGGATGGCTATCCTCCGGGGCAATGCCACCAGCGTCATGAGCTCAGTTCGACAGGACTGGGTCATGCCACTGTGTGAGGCCCGGGCAGGAGTGGTGTATCCGTAGTCTTTCCACAGTAGGGTAAAACAAAACATAAACTTTATTTGTATGTAACATGTGTGCTGCACATAAATAAAAGGGGATGTGTCGGATGGTTGAAAGCCCCAGTTGCTCGCGCGTTTGGGGCTAGCAACACGTATTATGAAAAACATGTATCCTCCTTCATTCACTGTCCCCCCCTTCACTCACTCAACCCCACAATTTGCCGGAGGATAACAGGTTTTTCACAATACGTAGAGGGAGGTCTTTTTAAAAAAAAATAATAAGTGGTGTAGGCGAGCTAGAAGTGCATATTCTAGTTAGAGCGTGTGAGGAAGACGTCCCCCTGGTGTCAACAGGAGCGGACAATCAGAATCAGAATCTTTATTTCCATTTATATAATGGTTATTCTTTTAATTATGTACAATGGCTCACATAGATACAATATAATACTTACAGGGGTATACTGTCAAGTTTAAAATAAATAACATTTATACAGAGATAAATAAGTACATACATCCGAGTTAAATTTATGACTTAAGTTGATTATTTGAGAGATATAATTTCAGTTGTTTGCTAAAGAAGGATATGGAACTAGCGTCCCTTATGTGATGTGGAAGACCGTTCCAAAATTTAGGCCCAGCCAGCTGAAGAGATCTAGTGCCTAAACATGTATTAGATTTAGGAACATACAGTTGTTGTTGTTGTCTGGTATTAACAGTGCATATGTCACTTACAGTAGGCAGTTGAAATAGCCAGTTAGGTAGTGTTTTATTGATTATACGATAAACGCTAATCCTATATCTAACTTGTATTTATTTTTTATATTAAGCCATTCCAGTTCACTCATATATGGCGTTACATGGTCATATTTAGCACCTCCTAGTGCCACCTTTGCGGCAAAGTTTTGTAGTTTCTGCACACGTTGTAACTGTGTTGAATTTGTTGTACCCCATATTTTTATACCATAATATATTATGCTCAAGACCAGTGATTGTATAACAGTAATCCTCGAGCACTTATTTAGATTATCCTTAATGTGATTGATGTACATTAACATACCAAAGATCCTCTTGCTCATTTCACTAATATGTGTGTCAAACTGCATATATTTATCAAAATATATACCCAGATTCTTTAGAGAGTTACTTGGTAAAATATGGGTGCCGTCAACCTGTATGGAAGTGTCACAGGGCATACATGATAAGAGTCCTCTAGTACCAATAAACATACATTGAGTCTTTTTAGTGTTTAACATTAAACCATTCATATACAAATATGTGTTTACACGGTTTAAGGTTTCTTTGCTTCTGTGAATAAGATTTTCAATATTTTCAATGCTACCTGTGTGGACAAATTGAGTATCGTCAGCATACTGTATGATTTGACAATCTGGAATGTAGTGCGAGAGATCATTAACATATATTATAAATAATAATGGACCTAGTACAGATCCCTGTGGGGCTCCATATGAGATTTCGAGCTTTTCAGAAATATGATTTCCAATGCGAACAGATTGTGTTCTCTTCTCTAAATAACTTTTTATCCAAAAAGGGTCAATTCTTAACTTGATACATTTATTAATTAGTATATCATGGCAGACACTATCAAATGCCTTCGATAGGTCACATAGCGAGACTAAAGAGACTTTTCTTTTATCAATATTTGCATATAATGTATTTGATAGTGTTAAAAGAGCAGTTTCTGTTGATAAATTAGATCTAAAGCCATGTTGGGTATTACTGAGAAGCTGATAACCATCTAAATGTTTCCCAAGCTGAGATGCGATTATCCTTTCCAGTGCCTTAGAAAGTATCGGTAACAGAGCTACTGGACGGTAATTACTAGCTTCGTGTATGTTACCAGACTCAAACATAGGGACAACAGCAGAATGTTTCCATGATTCTGGGAAAACTCCCGTTACTATTGAAGTATTTATTATGCAAGTTAAATATGTGATGATTACTGAAAGAGAGTCTCTTACGAAAAACGTAAGGGAATGCCATCAGAACCGTACGAGTTACTATATTTTAAGTGTTGTACTACAAGAATAATGGTATCACTATCTGTGGGTTCCGGTCGAAACATATTTATTTGATTTATATTATCACGTAAGACCGTATCTTCCAGACGTGGTCTGTCACTAATATTTCCAAGATACTGCTGAGATTTTTCAAATGTATCCTTACCAACATTAGCAAAGAAACTATTAAATTTGTGAACTTTAAGTTCATTATTTTCGTTATCATTCATATGTAACTCATTACTGGTCTTTTTAATATTTGGGACTAATTCTTTTAGAGTTTTTCCAAGTGGCCTTTGTATTACCTCTTCTCTCTTCTAACTGTTTGTTATAATATTCTGATTTAGCTCTGTGAAGCTGCACTTTTACTTTTTTTTTTTTAAGGTTTAATATTTGTCTTGTAAGCTTGCATTATATCTATTAATCTTGAGTTTATTTTGTACACTATTCCTTTCCTGCATTAGAGTTCGTAAACCCTCAGTGATCCATGGAGCAAAGGGCCTCCTTACCTCTTTGGTTACTATAGGAGCACATAAATCTAGACATCTATTACAATTTCAGTGAATAAATTAGTCAGGATATCAACATTGTCAGTTGCAAAGATTTGATAAAGATTGTCCTTTTCTCTTAACAGTAAATCACACAATATATTCTGAGAGTAGTTATTCATTTGGCATAGGTTTCAATAGTTGGTTGTCGTTTTGGTTTACATAAATCTATCGTGAGGGTAATTAAATCATGGTCAGGTATGGAGCAGGGGATTACGTCACAGTGAAGTACTAAATCATGGTCAGCTATGGAGCAGGGGATTACGTCACAGTGAAGTACTAAATCATGGTCAGCTATGGAGCAGGGGATTACGTCACAGTGAAGTACTAAATCATGGTCAGCTATGGAGCAGGGGATTACGTCACAGTGAAGTACTAAATCATGGTCAGCTATGGAGCAGGGGATTACGTCACAGTGAAGTACTAAATCATGGTCAGCTATGGAGCAGGGGATTATGTCACAGTGAAGTACTAAATCATGGTCAGCTATGGAGCAGGGGATTACGTCACAGTGAAGTACTAAATCATGGTCAGCTATGGAGCAGGGGATTACGTCACAGTGAAGTACTAAATCAGGCTTGTTTGTTACAATTATATCAATTAACGTAGCAGAGTGGGTTGTAATTCTTGTTGGTTTGTCAATTAATTGGATTAGATTAGCATTATTGATAATTTTCTCCATTTTACATTTTTTTGGCTAAAATATCATCATTAAAATCACCGAGAACATAAAAACACTTATTACGCAGTCGAATAAAATTAAAAAAATCAGCTATATATTAAAAACTTTGTGAATTTGATTTTGGATGACGGTACAGACATCCAATAATGACAGAAGGCAGTTTGCGGAACTGTACCGTAATCCATACGACTCAGTCGCCATGTGTGACCAGATCTCTCATGGGCTCCTACTTCTATACTTCAACCAAATTGAGTGCCTCGTGTTCGATAAAGTGTTTTGATGATTATTGCGAAGGTTATAATAAGATATGTTAGTGTTCAACTTAACGTCATCTTAACCCGTACTGTACCGTAGGATACAGTAATAAAAGTCCCCAGCAGTCCCAAGCAATGTGGCCAAAATGACAGGAGAGACCACCTTTTCATCTCAAGAGATGAGGCAAGAATGAATCTATCACTTTTTTTTTTTTTACAAGACTTAAAAAGAAAAATAATAAAAACAAAAAATAATAATAATTAGCCTTGTACAGGCAGTTACAAGACAAGTACATTACTGACGGCTATAACCGTCGCTGGGACTGGGGAGTTACTTATCTACTGACGGCTATAGCCGTCGCTGGGATTGGACGGGTTAAGAAATTATTAATTATCTCCTAGCCATCGCCACTCGTTTTGAGAGAACAAAACAATTTCTATACATGGGATTGATATATATGTATATAAGTCTTGGGATATAGTTTCCTATATTTCATATAAGAGCTTGTATACTTCATTGATACTATTTTTCAATTGCATATTATTTATTCCTGCCAGTGTATTTAAGCAGGAACAATCATACTTAGTGTATTATTCTTGTATGATTCAATTGAGCCCATTTAATATAGATGAGACTCAATCTTATTGTCTTACTCTGTATCCTAGCTAAATAAGAAATAAAACTTGTGCACCGAAACTGTGTATTCTGTGACAATGGTGATGATTGATATAAGGTTTATATATTAAAGTCAGCTGTGTTCCTGTTGAGTGTTAAAGTTCTGAGTTTTCCTATGGTGGAAATAACGAACTAGTATAAAGCGAGCTAAATTATAGCGTCGCATAACACTAGCGGCAGTGGTCTCTCAACACGGCATAGCGACTTTGATATATAAATTTGTTCAATCTGCCCCAATACCACAAATCCTCATGGCTGGTAAATTGCTTGAAATTATTTCTTTTAAGCAAGAAGATCACGATATCGCTACATATCTTGAAGTTGTGAAACCTGTCCTTGACATTGTATTTAGGGACGATGATAACTCTAAAATTCACACTGTAGTAATGAAGTTAGGCAGGCATATGTCCCTTGTGTCGGGTTATGTGTGTGATACTCCACAATTGACCTGGGCTAGTTTGAAAACTATACCAAGGCAGCCATTAACCCTTCTCATAGTTTCATAGTGTAAAGTTTTCAGGAAGTTTAGATCAAATTATCAGCCAGTTGAATCAACTGGTAGTGACAGCATTCCCCACTGATACTGCTGTTAATAGGAAATAAAGTGTGTTTAATGCTCTGTTGAGAATATTACCCACGTCAGTGCGAGATCACTTCGCAATTTCAGAACCCAAGGGTTATGACGAGGACATGCCAATAATTCGGCGTATCTTGGCCTTGAGGAAGACTCAGGAAAGTGATAAGAACGCCGTAATAAGCCGAGCTACTACTCAACCTGAACCTTCTTCAATATCTTCTGAAATACCGCATCTATCCATCCAATTGACAAAATGGAGGAATGGGCCAGAGTCCGACCCTCCGACTGGAAACCATGCAATTCCAGATTTCCTCTAGTTTCTCTGAAGAAATAATTTGGAGAATTAGTCAAGCGTCGACCAAAGCTTCCTCAATTCTGGGGTCAGATTCCGTGGGTTAAGCCCCGCCTTGTGGCCACAATCAATGAAGACGGGACTGCAGGGATAGAAGAAAATGAAGAAGTGGAATTCCCAGAAGAAACTGAGGTAGTAGAAGAAAAGACAGAACTTCAAGATAACCCAGATTTTTAATCTACCCCCGTCTACAGATCGTTAAACTGGCAGGATTCATGATGGGACAAGCAAATACAAACCTCCCATTTACAATCACCTCAACATAAATGGGGTAAAAGCTAGACTTCTCATTGACCCGTTCCTGTTTCTTCTCTTCTTTCTTCCAACAAAACCAAACCTCTTTTGGCCCCCTCCAACCCTCCACCATAATTTTGATTGAAGCAAATGATGGCATCATTCCAAACTGTGGTGATATTGCTTCACTTTATGTTAGCACCCCCGTTCATGATCACAGAGAACATAATTCTTTAATGATATTTCCCTCCCAAGAAATCAAGTACGATGGATACTTAGGTTTTTACCTACTTACTTCCCTTCATGACACCATTGACTGTAATCAAAGAGTCATGAAATTTGTCCCTCCAGCCAAAAAAAATAAATAAATAAAATAAAAAAAAACACAAGTCTAATGTAAAATCAGCCATCAAACCCAAAACTAACCTAGACCAAGACTTAACTTCAGAAATCAATCATGAGAGTAACCCCAAACAAGCCATTCGCACCATCAAAACTACTCAAGCTGTCACCTCCAAATCTGTTACGCTACCCCCTCACCATGAACAATGGATACCTATCCTACCTACATTACCTGGAGACGTCATCATCACCCCGAACCTCCAAAGTCCTTTCGATATAAATTGCCTAACCACTCCAGCCATTATCCCTCATCAACTTAACTGCATCAAAGTTGCAAATATCTCTGATCAACCCCTTACATTACCAAAAGGATTAGCTATTGGAGAGCTAGAAAACCATGATGAGGAACTATCCTTACCTAATGATCAAGAAACCTCCCCCCTTCCTAAATTTCCTGACATTCCATCACATTTAACTCCTCAACAACAACTTGACCTATGAGACTTGATGACTTCCTTTCAAGATATCTTTGCCACATCCAGCCGAGACGTAGGAAAAACCAAAGAACTTCACCACCAAATTCATACTGTAGGACAGCCCATTAGACAACCTATTCGCAGGAAAAACCCTATTCAGAGACAAGAGGAAGAAACTCAAGTAAAAGAAATGCTAGAAACGGGAGTAAATAAATCATCCACCAGTCCTTGGTCCTCACCCGTAGTACTAGTCAGAAAAAAAGACGGCTCTACTAGATTCTGTATTGATTACAGGCAATTTAATGACGTAACTATCAAAGACGCGACCCCACTACCTCGCATTGACAATTCATTAGACTCTTTACTTGGTGCAAAAAGGTTCACCACTCTAGATCTTCAAGCCGGATATTGGCAAGTGCCCGTACCTCCGGAACACCAACAGAAAACAGCTTTCGCTACCAGTCAAGGGAAACTATATGAGTTTACCGTACTGCCTTTTGCCTCTGCAACGGTCCTGCCACCTTCTCTAGACTCATGAAATCTGTGTTACAAGGATTAACCTGGGAAACCTGTTTAGCATACCTAGATGACATCATTTTTTTTGGTAAGACTTGGGCCAAACACATCCATTGCCTACGCCAAGTCTTCCAACGGATCCAAGAAGCCAAGTTAAAATTCAAGCCCTCCAAGTGCACCTTAGCACAGAAAGAAGTACAATTCCTCGGTCACATAGTCTCCGAGGAAGGAATCTCCCCGGATCCCGAAAAACTCAAAGCAATAAGTGCCATAGCCCCCCTCCACCCCCCCCATCCACCAACGTCAAAGGCATCAGAGCATTTTTAGGATTAGCCTCTTACTATCGTCGCTTTGTAAAAAACTTTGCCACTATTGCCAAGCCCCTTCACGATTTAACTAGAAAAAAAGAACCATTCCTGTAGACAACTCAACGTATTCAAGCTTTCAACTCTCTTAAAGATCTCATAGCTTCACCAGTCGTTTCATTTCCTGACTACACTGAGCCCTTCCGTCGTTATACCGATGTGTCACAATTTGGTATTGGAGCAGTTCTTGGCCAAACCAGAGACAGATGTGAACACATTATTGCATGTGCCAGCAGAACACTCAATCCAGCAGAAACGAACTATCCAGTCACCAAGAGAGAATATTTAGGAATAATTTGGGCCCTTTAATATTTTGAAGCATATCTAGCCAGAGTTAAAGTCACTTTAATCACAGATCACGACACCCTCCAATGGCTCCGAAAATCAGACTCAAAAAGCGCCTTAACAGCGAGATGGCGCGAGTTCCTTGAAGAGTTCAACTTCGAAATAGCCAACAGACCTGGAAAACTACACACAAATGTTAATGCTCTATCCAGGCTCCCTCTAAATTCAACAGTCACCAACACAACCTCCGAAACTGAACCTACCCCCATTCTAGCCATTCACCATCATGATTCTATGGATCAAGACCATCAACACCTCCTGCAACATTTTCAACAACAACAAAAACCTGAATGGATGCCCCGACACCTTTTCTCGCAACTCCAAAGAAGGAGAGCTAATCTATACACTCCGGACGGTAAAATTGTCATCAGCCCCAGCGCCGCCCTACCAACCATGCAACCCCTACATTTATATAATGGCATTCATCTAGCTCAAGGAAAATTAGCCTCGACTTTTCAGCAAGTTTACTGGACAATTTAAACCTATATCACCGCCAGAAAAGTCACTGAAGCATGTCGAGCATGTGCTCTGGGTAAAGATCGAACATGCACCCCAGGACCTTCAGGCATACTAGTAGCATCAAAACCATGGAAATTACTAGCCGTTGACATCATGGGACCCATGGAAGGTGGCAAAGGTTTTAAATATATCATCACCTTTGTAGATACCTACTCCAAGTATGTAATAGCCTGCCCATCAAAAGACTACACTGCTTTTTCAGTAGCAGACGCCATGATACAACACGTATTTCCGTATTTCAGTCTACCTGAAGCCATTCACTCTGATAATGCCCCTGAGTTCACAGGACACATCTGGACACAAATCTCACAAATGTGCAGTTTTAAGATCAGTCATTCCTCTCCTTATTGCCCCCAAGGAAACTATCTGCGAAAGGAACTCCGTACTATTGCTAATCTGATAAGGACTCGATTGCAACAGATGAACACCACCGAGTGGCCCACTCAAGTCAAAGTAGTGCAATGGGGAACCAATACTTGCCCTCGACAAGACGGAATTTCCCCACATGAACGAGTCTTTGGGGTACCCCTACTTCTCCTTCCTCTACGCCACCTGTCTGCCCCATATGAGCCTTCGTCCAACTTCGATCAACCCTAGTCCACTTGAAGAACCGGCTACGACAACTACAGTACCTGCAAGATCTTCAGCCTGACGAAACACCCAAAGTCAGCCCCCACCACATAGGATATCTAGTTATGGTAGCTCACCTTCCTGTACCCTCTAAACTCAGGCCAAGATATAAAGGCCCCTTTCAAGTCCTCACAGTGCCAAATTGTTACCAGGTCACCGTCAATTACCACGGAGAGTCACGCACATACCGTAATCGATAAGTACGCCGATTCCAACCAATTGCTGAAAATGTAACCATGCTAGCTGACCCAGACAATAATACCGCATGCCCTGCAAATAATAATCAAAATCTATGTCCCACAGAGTGGGACATAGATCCCCAAATTCCCCCCATCACCCCTCTTCCCATTCTACCCAATATATCCATTCCAACTATTGATAACTTACCCACCATTTCTCCTCCTCCTCCTCCCTCTACATCACACCATCTCAATCACCCTAATATTTTAATACACCCCCTTCGCACCATATCGGCCCCACCCACCCTTGCCACTCAGACTCATCTATAATCTTCTTTGCGCCACCACCACCACCACCCTTCCGACGTATCCGAAGTTTATCTTCCCATGTCTTCCCTTTCACCAACTACTCAGCCAATTTCCCCTGTCTTGTCACGTATCCCCTCTACTGATTCACCATCGAGTCTACCTAAACAACGCCTTCCCTCATGACTACCTAAACCAATCATACAAACACATGCATCCACCTCTACCAATCTATTGCCAACACCCATAACTCAACCTAAGATCATTCACCAACCATCCACCTCTACTATAAATTCACCCTCTCCACCTTTAAACAGTACAACTAAACTTCTTTCACCATCCAAATCAGACACCCTCCCCTAACCCCCACCTTCAACCTCTGCACAACCAATGCCAAAACCTTCACCCTCTTTAACTTCCCCTATTTTACAGCCTTCATGCAGACGATCTGGCCGATGTGTGGTGCAAACAAAATGGTGGGCTCCAGAAACCTTCAAACAAAAAATCCGGAAGACCTCTACCAACACCGACCCCCCACCTGCCGGACCAAGCCACACCCACCAGGCACCTGTCATCCCGCTTGTCAACCAAGCCCAAGCCGACCCAGCCTCACCTGTTCCATCAACTACCACAACTACAGCCAGCCCGCCGACCACGCCTTCACACCTCCAGTCGACAAACACCCATCCTGTCACACCTTCACTTGGTCAACCAACACCAGCTGTACCTAGTGACCCTACATCCTCCAAGCTCCTCCCCTCTGTACCGGAGGTCCAAATCACCCTCCACAGCCAGTCTTAGACCTGAACCTGCCCAAGCAACCACGACCATGAAGATAGATCGACTAGCTATATCGAAGGACGAACAGGACACCGATATTCATACTCCGTCGCAGCTGGTACACCTCGCCAATAAGTCCACCATTCCTCTCCACCTCACAGTCTTCTATGAACATGATGCCTCCAATAACATCGCAGCAATAGTGTGGTGCCGTTTTTTAAAACGCCTCACACCATACGTCCGCACTAAAGGATACCGGACCTATTTACTCCAAGCTCGAGGACGACATTTTGTATGGACGACGATGGTGAGATGATGGGGTTGGAAGAACATGAGCCAAGACGTCCCCAGAACCTGCTTCCGTATGTAAAAGAGCCACCGACATCATCATGCCGAATTGCCTCCATACAATACAGGGAGGAACAATGAATAAGTTTCCCCAACACCAGCATAAAGGAAAACCGAGCCCCACTACCTGAGTTGGCCAAAACGGGCCGTTTCCTCAAGTTAATCCCCTCCAACCGCAGGATCAAAAATGGCCGCTCACTGCCCGAGGTGAGAATTCCCTACCCGAACCAATCCTGGACTTCAACGAGGATATGTTTATGCGATTACGGAATCAACCTCCTCAATTCCCAAGTATTCATCCAGAATACAATAACTAAAGCTACAACTACTATGGAAATCAACAACTACAATCTCCATATTCCCCCTCATAACAAAGACATTCCATATAACATGCCAAATACCTGTAGACATCCAAAACTGTAATTAAATTGTCACCCATACATCAAAGCTTCTTCATCCATACATTTAATGTTTATAAATAAATAATATAATTACCTCTGTAACCGTATATGTATTGTCATTTTAAGAACCTTAATAACCTCAGCAATAAACAAAAACTAGAATTCTCATGCCTCTCATATTCCGAAACGCACCACCCAGACACCTGAATAAAAACGGAACATTACCTGCTCGAGCCAAGAATTTGGTAGGCAAAGTTGATTCCACTTTCGGGTACCTCTCCTCTCGGGGCGAACGTGCTTAACCCTTTCACGCACATATGACGCAGTGGTTGACAGATTAGCAATAAGAAATAGAGTTCTCTCACTCTTATAATTCCCTCTCCAAAATTAGTTTTCTGCCCACAGCTAACTCAAAGACAACTGCAGAGGTTGAAGTAACTAAACTAAAGTTTTATAAATTCTCCTGATGGTAACAAAGGCTTTAAAGTATCGCCAAGAGGCTCAACATCGCGTCATATGTCAGAGAGGGTTAATAGCTGGTAATCAACTTGGAATATACTTCCGTAGGGGTTAGCCTAAATTCCCTTAAAATGTATCTACAAGCGGCTGTGACGGCGGGTGCCCAACCCCGAAAGGGGTTGAAATAGGGGAGCTATCCCCCCGCCAAAGGCGGCTTTCTAGGGCCTTTCCTACCTGATGCTGAGAGGATTGGGTTCTAGTCATGTGGTGATGGGCTGGTCTATCAGAGTGAGAACTGAGCGATCTCTGCCATACCCATAGCTTACTCTGACTGTTCCTTTTACTTATATATTTTCTAGATCTCAAGTCTCTTCCGTGGATTGTCCTCCCAATCTACCAAAATTGGAAGCCAAAGCGTCACATTTTTTCCTTTGCCCCTCAACTTTCTCTTCATAATTGCTGAGGGGCACAGGGCCCTGGGTGGGGCTTTGGTTTCCCGGGCGTTTCTGCACCCTCCTCAGCTCCCCGCCATGGAGTGGCTTCGGTCACCCAGGCTTTATTGTGGTCGGCGGGGAGGGTTCTTTGGGGGCGCTCGGTTATGGCCTTGGCCTTGCTCGGGGCCTTGGGGCTGTTCGGCCAGGCAGCTTGGGGAACAACAACAACAACAACAACAAGCGGCTGTGTGTGAAGTGACCAAGAAGAAGTGGTGTAGGCGAGCTAGAAGTGCATATTCTAGTTAGAGCGTGTGAGGAAGACGTCCCCCTTGTGTCAACAGGAGCTGACAACGGACTCAGTCGCCACGTGTGACCAGATCTCTCATGGGCTCCTACTTCTATACTTCAACCAAATTGAGTGTCTTTTGTTCGATAAAGTGTTTTGATGATTATTGCGAAGGTTATATAAGATATGTTAGTGTTCAGCTTAACGTCATCTTAAGAGATTATTAATGATCTCATTCGCCATCGCCACTCGTTTTGAGAGAACAAAACAAATTCTATAAGTGGGATTGATATATATATAATTCTTGGGATATAGTTTCCTATATTTCGTATAAGAGCTATATATATATTCGTTCGGGAAATATACATGCATAATATACGTAAATACCAGTGAACACTCAATCAGATCTCATTCTATGTGTTGTTATTAGCTGGGTACGCGATTGCATGTATAAGTGTTCACAGAGAGTGTTTATTTATCAGTCTCTTAGTTAGACTATTGTAAAGATTTTGCTTCCTGACTTCAAACTGAGTTTAAACCTTATTTTGAGTTGAATGCAAACTCCTGTCATTATCACGTCACGTTAACTTCTCCACGGCGAGATTTTCAGCCCCGGACACAGGCTATTATAATTATTTACTTACTCACTGAATTTATATTCATTATTGTAGTTCTATGAGTTGATTTAGATTTATATATTTTATTAAGTTGAATTAACGTCAAGTTATTCACTTCTCAACCAATATCCTTATTTACATATAACTTTGTCACTGTGTGTGTGCCTACGCAGTATTATCTACTTAACTTTCTTCACTCGCTACCTGGCGTCTGCCATTTACCGTTAGGATATTGGTTATTGTTTGAGACTAACCTCTCTGTGTTTATTTATACTATACTTTACATAGTTATCTTGTATACTTCATTGATACTATTTTGCAATTGCATATTATTTATTCCTGCCAGTGTAAAGTTGGTTAGTGGAGAGAACATAATAATTAATTCTGGTTCAGTAGTAGTTTATCGTGAGGCCTTCCCTAGGGCTAAGCGCCCCATTAATTACTATTTCTATTTACATATTCATAGCCTCCGATAGTGCAGTTGGAATGATTGTACATGCTAAGATTGGTATGCAGGATTCGAAACTGCATAATAAATCGTAGGCTTGTGCAGCATTCTTTAACTGTCTTCGTGGTGCAATGCATAAGTGTGTTGATTTTCGGTGTGAGCGTCCTGGGTTCGAATCCCCGAACTGCCACATGTGTTTGCTAATTTCATTAATCGAGTTTAGGAGTAAAGTTGGTTAGTGGAGAGAACATAATAATTACTGTATTATTCTTGTATGATTCAACTGAGCTCATTTAATATATATAATACTCACTCTTATTGTCTTACTTTGTACCCTAGCTAAATAAGAAATTAAACTTGTGCACCGAAACTGTGTATTCTGTGACATTGGTGGTGATTGATTGATATAAGATTAATGTAATAAAGTCAGCTGTGTTCCCGTTGAGTGTTATAGTTCTGAGCGATCTTATGGTGGAAATAACGAACTAGTATAAAGTGAGCTAAATTATAGCGTCACATAACATTATTATTATTATTATTATTATTATTATTATATATATTTTTTTTTTTTTTTTTTTTTTTTTTTTAGTTTCTTCCCTAGATTTCCACCTAGCTTAAAAAATACCACAAAGACCCCACTTCGGGATTAATTTATCCATTTATTTTACCTCCCTAGATCTCTACCTAGCCAATACCTCAAAGAACCCTCTTCTAGATTAATGTGTGCATATTATGGTAGAAAAATGCAAATATTACAGGCTCGCTATCACTCGCCAGGAAATTAAATCGGCATATAAATGGCCCAAAAGGTTTTAAAATAGCCATACCAATGTGGTAAATGTATTAAAATAGCCATACCAATGTGGTAAATGTATTAAAATAGCCATACCAATGTGGTAAATGTATTAAAATAGCCATACCAATGTGGTAAATGTATTAAAATAGCCATACCAATGTGGTAAATATTAAAATAGCCATACCAATGTGGTAAATGTATTAAAATAGCCATACCAATGTGGTAAATGTATTAAAATAGCCATACCAATGTGGTAAATGTATTAAAATAGCCATACCAATGTGGTAAATGTATTAAAATAGCCATACCAATGTGGTAAATGTATTAAAATAGCCATACCAATGTGGTAAATGTATTAAAATAGCCATACCAATGTGGTAAATGTATTAAAATAGCCATACCAATGTGGTAAATGTATTAAAATAGCCATACCAATGTGGTAAATGTATTAAAATAGCCATACCAATGTGGTAAATGTATTAAAATAGCCATACCAATGTGGTAAATGTATTAAAATCTCAAAATTAAGCAAGTTTATTGGCTACCTACTGTGTATCAGAGCCTGGAATCCGATACAAGTTAACACCTTATTCTGATTTATGCTGCGTTAAAGTGTTAAGCGGGGATGGTCGTTTTTTATGGACACCCTTCTCCCTCATGCTTAGCCCCTTTAGTTTTCTGATTTTAAGACGTTCGGCCCATTAGTTTGGTGATTTTAAGACCTTTCGCCCCTTTTCTTTGCCAATATTAAGAGTTTTTGTTTCATTTAGGTGTCGTTTATTTCTCGCGAGCGATAGCGAGCTTGTAATTTAGGAGGAACCGGCCTTCGGCAGCGATTTAATTCTGGCGAAAAATGTACCGTACAATACTGTATATCTTGAAGAGGGATCCTGGGGTTGTTTTTTTTAATTTGATGGAGATGTATGGAGGAAACTAGAAAAATATACTTCAAATGAAAAAAAAAAAAAAAAAAAAAAAAAACAGACCAAACAATGAATCATCCCCCCTTAAATCGGACTTTACACGATTAGGAACTCTAAAATACAAAATACAGTCAAAATGAAGGAGAAAATTGTCAGATAGCAGGCTGGATTTTTGCTACTTGTTACTCGGATTCTGTGACTCCGATACATCCGCCGATAAAGTGCTCGTGTGACACCGGTTTAAGGTTAACAAACATCCAAAGATATACAGGAGAAATAGACATACACGTACACACACATTATCTCTCTTTCTCTCTCTCTTTTAATTACTTTTTCTGCCCGATCCTTTCTTCTCTAATTCTTGCTTTATTGTTTATCACCCACATAACACAACTAATCTCTCTCTCTCTCTCTCTCTCTCTCTCTCTCTCTCTCTCTCTTAACTAAAGGGTACAATTAAACACAATAGATGGCCCTTCAAACTATTTTATTCTCCATATTATGTTTACATATACAACAGGCACTTAAAATGCTTCACATCTCGGGTATAAAAATATTGATATAGAACTTACACTATTTTGACACAAACAACACAGATCGTCACAAAAAGCCTCATAAAATCGCGTATAATGACATAATATGGCAGGAAATAGTACTGGAATTGGAATGCTTAGGAAATGAGAAAATCTGCCTCGTTTATATATATTCCCTTGACATGTTTATACAAGTTCCATCGGCAGTCTAAAATTTCTCACTTTCTGTAAATAAATTTATATTTTGCGATTGCAACATTAATGGTTAAATCAAGTTATCTTGTTTTCTGTTAACGTATTTACATATGGTGTTTTCATTCATTCTGTCAACTTTTTAAATACATTCTAACAACATATTTACATACTTTTTCCGGAAGAGGCTCGATGTAGTTGCAAAATCATAAATTAAGGGCTCTTGTTATTATCACAATTTTACCTTGAAATACCTACGAAATTACTATAGTCTATTTTTTCTAAGCTGGCGAGAAATTGCCTTGCATTCATCTAAATATTACAACAGATACTATGACATTTGCATAGCCAAATATGTTGTTAATTACAAAAACGTGGCAATAATATGATGACGAATAGTTAGTTAAAAAAGGACTTCAGAGGCAATCAACTGTTCTGGTTTATAAAGCCAGTACACTGTAAGTCAAGAATAGCGTCAGGACTGGAGCCGCTTTTCAAGAACTCCAGTCCCTTGATGATTAAGAGACAAGTAGCAGCTCATTTTCCCCTTAGTTATCGAGTAAAAAGCTGCTAAGGGATTAACATTTACCGCCAGCTTATAATAAACCGACTATAGACTATATGGACCTAAACCTAAGGCGCTGTGAGGCATCGGGGTCACCTTAGAGCATTCACTACCGGATGTTGCTCTTAACACTATCTGATCCGACGACTTGGGGCTCATTAGGATATGTGGTTTAATAATTATTGAGGATTTTGCTTGCTTTTGTCATTTTTGAGCAAAGTGTATTAGTTTGTCCCTTAGGTTAAAAATCAAATCCTTTCCAGACTTCCTTCAAACTAAAAAATGGCCACCCAGACCCCTTTCAAGCTCAATTGTACATTGTTGACAGAATCCTAACATAACCTGAATGGGGTGAAGGCAGTTATCATCACCAAACTAATGGGGTGAAACTTTTAAAATCTCCAATCTAATGAAATTGAACAGGGGAAAACAGTTCGCGTAACCCGACCTTTTTAAGGGCTATCAAACGAGGAAAGACACGTTGGGAGGAGAGATGAGCTGACAACCCAAGCTATACATGCATATTTTGACCCCTGCGAAATCTGTTGACGCATTTCTTTTCGGTTTTCGGGGTTACTATTGGACGATTGTGTTTCAGATTAAGAAGGATATATGGAAGTCAGAGGGTTAATTGAGATAGTCTTTACCCCCATCATTCACACAGATCCTTCATAAGTTGTGTAAAATCGTCGGATAGTTGCCAGAACATGATAAAAAGGACGTCACCGGTACTGAATGGGTTAAACAATTGAGAGACTGAAGAAGGGATGGATCTAAGTGCTCAGACTGGGCTGAAGATGGCTATGTTGGCGAGTTAGTAGACAGAGATAATTATATACCTTTTGAAGATTATTTCGCGTTTTGACCATCTACTTTGGTTAGACGATGTTATACAATTTTGGAGAGGGTTTGTGGGAATTATATGGGTAAAAACAATTTCAAATAACCCTCTGACTTCCATATACCCTTCCTAATTATAAAAAAATCGTATAATAGTAACCAGAAAACATAATAGACTCGCGTAATCGGATCTTCTAAGGATTCATGAAAGCAGGCGGTAGATAACGTTACCGGGAGGTATTATTGACGAGCCATACAGAGAAGCTAATCCTGACATCTAAAATACTGTATAACTATAAAAGTAAGTTGCTAGCTTTAGAAGGAAGTAAGGATAATTATAGACCACATTACTATAAGAAAACTTGTGAATTCATCGCTAGAAAGGGAGATACATTAGATTATATTACTGGACAAAAATTGTAGCTTGGGCTAAGTTAGGTCAGTTTACAGGAGGCATATTTGTCAGGATAAAGATGGGGCAAGTCACATAATATTACAGGAACAATATTCATGGAGTTACATTTTTAGATGGGGCTAAGTCAGATCATATTACAAGAAGAACATTAATAGAGTTACAGATAAAGGTAGGGCCAAGTCAGATCATATTTCAAGAAGAATATTAAACTAAAGATGGGGCAAAGTTAGACCATAATACTGTACATAAGACAAGAACACTGAGCAGCCTCCAAGACAGCCGCTATACTGCCCTACTCTCACAACAGCCGGCTGCTGTAAGCGTCACTGTAGCTTTGCTGTTAAGGAGTCGGGTCATAACATTCTAACAATTCATGAGTATATGTTTTTAATGTTGATTAATTTTAATCAACTTTAAGGCATTTAGTAACTGATTATTTTTGTTCGTATTGATAGCTAATTGAAAAGCATATTGGACGTTGTGTCTTTTTATGTAAAACAATGTATACTGTATTTGGTGGTTTTCATCGTTTCTATCTCTGAGCCAGCTCAGAGACTAATTATTGAAGAAAACAATTTATATGTTATAGAATAATTAAGTCCTGCTTAACCATGTATAATATGTTATGACAGTAATGTATTGTCGCAGAGGTCCAAAACTACAGTATAGTGTGAGATAGATAATGGCAACAAACCTTAGTGAACACCCGTGCCCAAACACAGCAGTACTTTTTATTACCCAAATTCGATCACATTCTATGCCGGTAAAACATGTCCTTGTCTACGGGAGGATCTGGCCTTAGTAATACCGACAGCAGCAGCCACGGCCAAGAGTACACAGGCTACCCCCACACCTAACACCAGGCCACCAGACACTGGCAACATCGCCGAGGGCTGCTCAGGCGTAGACTTCAGAAGCGAAGCCACAGGAGCACCTCGTTCTTCTAGTGAGAGCTCATCCTTGATCAGAGCCTTGGAGTGGGACGAGCCGTAGTCAAGAGGCACCTCCTCCACCAGTGGCTGAGCATCACGAAGCGGTAGAACCATCTGGGCGGTTTCTGCAACTTGGACCAGGAGGTTATTCCCCTCAGTGTCCACGGTAATCTGTTTGGTCTCTGGAGTGTGGGTTCCCGCCACCAGCTGCTGCACCCCCAGGCTCACCATCATACTCTCACCCTGGGACACGGAGCGGCGGCGGCGACCGGCGTGGTTGCGAGGACGAGGTGGTGGTAGGTACAGCCCTGGGGAAAGGAAACAATTGCAAATAAGACCTAATGAATGAATGCCACACGGATATATATATATATATATATATATTGATATAGACAAATTTATAAATAGATATAGAAAAAATGATAAATAGATATATTAGGAGAGTAGACTGAAACATCACATGAAAAATCCTCATAACTAGAGGGACAATTGGTAGAGTCCATACCTCCGCTTAGGCGCTGGATCTTTGCCATTAATACAATAGGCCTAATTTTTGGGGGGATCTGTGTTCTAGTGTATGATCTGGATCACTTTCTAAATTGAATCTGTTCTTTCTTTGCACATATCCTATCTGCTCACCAAATTTCGTGAACATGTCCGGATCACCTCCTAAATTGAATCACTTCTTCCTTGGTGCATATCCTAAATGTCCACCAAATATCATGATATTCTGTTAATAACTTTGTGAGATGCCAACCAAATTTCGTGAAAATCTCCGGATTACCTCCTAAATGGACTCTTCCTTTGAATATCCTACATGTGCAGTAATTTGTTTTAAAATTGTTTTATAACTTTGTGAAATAACCACCAAATTTCGTAAAAAAAAGTCCGAATTGCCTCTTAAATTGAATCACTTTTTCCTTGGCGCATGTCTAATCTGCCCACCAAATTTCGTGAAAATTAGTTCAGTTCTTTTTGAGATTGCTTAAAGACAAACAGACAACAAAGCAAACCAACAAACAAACGGAGGCTAAAACATATCCTACTCCAACTTCCATGGCGGAATTAATAAACAGACTATACGAATAAGCAAGCTGATATAACTTTACTATGTAACAAAGTAAAACTGATTTTAAAACAATATTTTATTTAAGGAAATTATGTAAGCAATTTAATAGTTTCGCAATTCGAATTTATCTAGATGCCATCAATTTTCGTCGTTATTCCAAAACAATTGAAACTATAATAAACTATGTATAATCGTCTTTCTCAAATTACATGCACAGTTTTTACATTGATATTGTTGTTAGGTAAATTTTCATTCTTTCCTTATCCAACTGTCTTCATATGAACAAATAATTAATGTGGAGTGCAGAATTATTACATAAAGTATTACAAGAAAGAGTCAAATAATTATTTTCTGGACATATGCAATTTTTGCCAAACTAGAGAATAACCTAAATGTTGCTAGAATAAAGTAATTTATATTATCGATATACAGCATAATGATAAACAAAATATACACTAATATAGTAGGGGGACACACACACATACACACATATTTACACACATTCACAAACAGAGAGAGAGAGAGAGAGTACATAGGTATACTTACATGAGTGGAAAGCGTGATATTTTGGATCAGCTCCTTCCTCATGGAAATCATCTGTGGTAGTCTGCTTTGTCGTTGGTGTAGGGCGAGTAGTAGAACCAAGGCACCTAGGATCAGTGGAACCGGGAACACATCGGAATGGTGTTGTTGGCTGAGGGCATCTTGGATCTGTAGAACCTGGCCTGCACGTCAAAGGTCTTGTCGTCGATGGTGTTGGCCGAGTGGTAGGCCGAGGACACCTAGGATCAGTGGAACCAGGGAAACATCTGAATGGAGTAGATCTTGTAGTTGGTCGAAGAGTGGTGGCTGGTCTAGGACATCTTGGATCATTTGATCCTGGAGTACATCTGAAAGGAGTTGGACTTGTAGTTGGTCGAGGAGTGGTAGTTGGTCTAGGACATCTTGGATCAGTTGATCCTGAAGTACATCTGAATGGAGATGTTCTGGGAATTGGTCGTGAAGTGGTGGTTGGTTGTAGACATCTTGGATCAGATGATCCAGGGGTGCATCTGAATGGAGTTGGTCTTGAAGTTGTTGGTCTTGGAGTAGTTGGTCTTGGACATCTTGGATCAGTTGATCCTGGATAACACCTAAGTGGTGTTGTTGGCTGAGGACATCTTGGATCACTTGATCCTGGAGTGCATCTGAATGGAGTTGGTCTTGGAGTTGTTGGTCTCGGACATCTTGGATCATTTGATCCTGGAGTGCATCTGAATAGAGTTGGTCTTTCAGTAGTTGGTCTTGGACATCTTGGATCACTTGATCCAGGAGTGCATCTGAATGGAGTTGGTCTTGAAGTAGTTGGTCTGGGACATCTTCGATCAGTTGATCCTGGAGAGCATCTGAATGGAGTTGGTCTTGGAGTAGTTGGTCTGGGACATCTAGGATCAGTTGATCCTGGAGTGCATCTGAATGGAGTTGGTCTTGGAGTTGTTGGTCTCGGACATCTTGGATCATTTGATCCTGGAGTGCATCTGAATGGAGTTGGTCTTGGAGTTGTTGGTCTTGGACACCTTGGATCAGTTGATCCGGGATAACACCTAAATGGTGATGTTGGTCTGGGACATCTTGGATCAGTTGATCCTGGTGTGCATCTGAATGGAGTTGGTCTTGGAGTAGTTGGTCTTGGACATCTTGGATCAGTTGATCCAGAAGTGCATCTGAATGGAGTTGGTCTTGAAGTTGTTGGTCTCGGACATCTTAGATCATTTGATCCTGGAGTGCATCTGAATGGAGTTGGTCTTTGAGTAGTTGGTCTTTGAGTAGTTGGTCTTGGACATCTTGGATCAGTTGATCCAGGAGTGCATCTGAATGGAGTTGGTGTTGAAGTAGTTGGTCTGGGACATCTTCGATCAGTTGATCCTGGAGTGCATCTGAATGGAGTTGGTCTTGGAGTAGTTGGTCTGGGACATCTAGGATCAGTTGATCCTGGAGTGCATCTGAATGGAGTTGGTCTTGGAGTTGTTGGTCTTGTAGTAGTTGGTCTTGGACACCTTGGATCAGTTGATCCGGGATAACACCTAAATGGTGATGTTGGTCTTGGACATCTTGGATCAGTTGATCCTGGTGTGCATCTGAATGGAGTTGGTCTTGGAGTAGTTGGTCTTGGACATCTTGGATCAGTTGATCCAGAAGTGCATCTGAATGGAGTTGGTCTTGAAGTTGTTGGTCTCGGACATCGTGGATCATTTGATCCTGGAGTGCATCTGAATGGAGTTGGTCTTTGAGTAGTTGGTCTTTGAGTAGTTGGTCTTGGACATCTTGGATCAGTTGATCCAGGAGTGCATCTGAATGGAGTTGGTGTTGAAGTAGTTGGTCTGGGACATCTTCGATCAGTTGATCCTGGAGTGCATCTGAATGGAGTTGGTCTTGGAGTAGTTGGTCTGGGACATCTAGGATCAGTTGATCCTGGAGTGCATCTGAATGGAGTTGGTCTTGGAGTTGTTGGTCTTGTAGTAGTTGGTCTTGGACACCTTGGATCAGTTGATCCGGGATAACACCTAAGTGGTGTTGTTGGCTGAGGACATCTTGGATCGGTTGATCCTGGAGTGCATCTGAATGGAGTTGGTCTTGGAGTAGTTGGTCTTGGACATCTTGGATCAGTTGAGCCAGGATAACACCTAAGTGGTGTTGTTGGTTGAGGACATCTTGGATCAGTTGATCCTGAAATGCATCTGAAGAATGGAGTTGGTCTCGGAGTAGTTGGTCTGGGACATCTTGGATCAGTTGATCCTGGAGTGCATCTGAATAGAGTTGGTCTTGTAGTTGTTGGCCTTGAAGTAGTTGGTCTTGGACATCTTGGATCAGTTGATCCTGGTGTGCATCTGAATGGAGATGGTCTTGGAGTAGTTGGTCTTGGACATCTTGGATCAGTTGATCCAGAAGTGCATCTGAATGGAGTTGGTCTGGAAGTTGTTGGTCTTGGAGTAGTTGGTCTTGGACATCTTGGATCAGTTGATCCTGGATAACACCTAAGTGGTGTTGTTGGCTTAGGACATTTTGGATCAGTTGATCCTGGAGTGCATCTGAATGGAGTTGGTCTTGAAGTTGTTGGCCTTGGAGTAGTTGGTCTTGGACATCTTGGATCAGTTGATCCAGGATAACACCTAAGTGGTGTTGTTGGCTGTGGACATCTTGAATCAGTTGATCCTGGGGTGCATCTGAATGGAGCTGGTCTTGGAGTAGTTGGTCTGGGACATCTTGGATCAGTTGATCCTGGTGTGCATCTGAATGGAGTTGGTCGTGGAGTAGTTGGTCGTGGACATCTTGGATCAGTTGATCCAGGATAACACCTAAGTGGTGTTGGGGGTTGTGGACATCTTGGATCAGTTGATCCTGGAGTACATCTGAATGGAGTTGGTCTTGGAGTAGTTGGTCTAGGACATCTTGGATCAGTTGATCCAGGATAGCACCTGAATGGAGTTGGTGGTGTTGGCTGTGGACATCTAGGATTAGTTGATCCTGGAGTGCATCTGAATGGAGTTGGTCTTGAAGTTGTTGGCCTTGGAGTAGTTGGTCTTGGACATCTTGGATCAGTTGATCCTGGATAACACCTAAGTGGTGTTGTTGGCTGAGGACATCTTGGATCAGTTGATCCTGGAGTGCATCTGAATAGAGTTGGTCTTGGAGTAGTTGGTCTAGGACATCTTGGATCAGTTGATCCAGAAGTGCATCTGAATGGAGTTGGTCTTGAAGTTGTTGGTCTTGGACATCTTGGATCAGTTGATCCTGGATAACACCTAAGTGGTGTTGTTGGCTGAGGACATCTTGGATCAGTTGATCCTGGAGTGCATCTGAATGGAGTTGGTCTTGGAGTAGTTGGTCTAGGACATCTTGGATCAGTTGATCCAGGATAACACCTAAGTGGTGTTGTTGGTTGTGGACATCTTGGATTAGTTGATCCAGGAGTGCATCTGAATGGAGTTGGTCTTGGAGTAGTTGGTCTGGGACATCTTGGATCAGTTGATCCAGGATAACACCTAAGTGGTGTTGTTGGCTTTGGACATCTTGGATCAGTTGATCCTAGAGTGCATCTGAATGGAGTTGGCCGTGGAGTAGTTGGAGTAGGACATCTTGGATCAGTTGATCCAGGAGTGCATCTGAATGGAGTTGGTCTTGGGGTAGTTGGTCTGGGAGTAGTTGGTCTTGGACATCTTGGATCAGTTGATCCAGGTGTGCATCTGAATGGAGTTGGTGTAGGACATCTTGGATCAGTTGATCCTGGAGTGCATCTGAATGGAGTTGGTCTTGGAGTAGTCGGTCTTGGACATCTTGGATCAGTTGATCCAGGAGTGCATCTAAATGGAGTTGGTCTTGGTGTAGTTCTTGGACATCTTGGATCAGTTGATCCTGGAGTGCATCTGGATGGAGTTGGTCTCGGACATTTTGGATTAGTTGATCCTGGGTAACACCTAAGAGGTGTTGTTGGCTGAGGACATCTTGGATCAGTTGATCCAGGAGTGCATCTAACTGGAGTTGGTCTTGGAGTAGTTGGTCTTGGACATCTTGGATCAGTTGATCCTGGATAACACCTAAGTGGTGTTGTTGGCTGTGTACATCTTGGATCAGTTGATCCAGGGGTACATCTAAATGGAGTTGGTCTTGGAGTAGTTGGTCGTGGACATCTAGGATCAGTTGATCCTGGGTAACACCGAATAGGTGTTGTTGGCTGTGGACATTTTGGATCAGTTGATCCTGGAGTGCATCTAAATGGAGTTGGTTTTGGAGTAGTTGGTCGGGAACATCTTGGATCAGTTGATCCAGGACTGCATCTGAATGGAGTTGGTCTTGGAGTTGTTGGTCTAGGACATCTTGGATCAGTTGATCCAGGATAACATCTAAGTGGTGTTGTTGGCTTTGGACATCTTGGATCAGTTGATCCTGGAGTGCATCTGAATGGAGTTGGTCTTGGAGTAGTTGGTCTTGGACATCTTCGATCAGTTGATCCTGTAGTGCATCTAAATGGAGTTGGTCTTGGAGTTGTTGGTTTTGGACATCTTGGATCAGTTGATCCAGGTGTGCATCTGAATGGAGTCGGCCTCAGGGTAGTTGGTCTGGGACATCTTGGATCAGTTGATCCAGGAATGCATTTGAATGGAGTTGGTTTTGGAGTTGTTGGTCTAGGACATTTTGGATCAGTTGATCCAGGATAACACCTAAGTGGTGTTGTTGGCTGTGGACATCTTTGATCAGTTGATCCAGGAGTGCATCTGAATGGAGTTGGTCTTGGAGTAGTTGGTCTAGGACATCTTGGATCAGTTGATCCAGGAGTGCATCTGAATGAAGTTGGTGTTGGAGTAGTTGGTCTTGGACATCTTGGATCAGTTGATCCAGGATAACATCTAAGTGGTGTTGTAGGCTGTGGACATCTTGCATCAGTTGATCCTGGAGTGCATCTGAATGGAGTTGGTCTTGGAGTAGTTGGTCTGGGACATCTTGGATCGGTTGATCCAGGATAACACCTAAGTGGTGTTGTTGGCTGTGGACATCTTGGATTAGTTGATCCTGGGGTGCATCTGAATGGAGTTGGTCTTGGAGTAGTTGGTCTGGGACATCTTGGATCAGTTGAACCTGGAGTGCATCTGAATGGAGTTGGTCTTGGAGTAGTTGGTCTTGGACACCTTGGATCAGTTGATCCAGGACTGCATCTGAATGGAGTTGGTCTTGGAGTTGTTGGTCTAGGACATCTTGGATCAGTTGATCCAGGATAACACCTAAGTGGTGTTGTTGGCTTTGGACATCTGGGATCAGTTGATCCTGGAGTGCATCTGAATGGAGTTGGTTTTGGAGTTGTTGGTCTAGGACATCTTGGATTAGTTGATCCAGGCGTGCATCTGATTGGAGTTGGTCTTGGAGTAGTTGCTCTGGGACATCTTGGATCAGTTGATCCAGGATTGCATCTGAATGGAGTTGGTCTTGGAGTAGTTGGTCTGGGACATCTTTGATCAGTTGATCCTGGATAGCACCTGAATGGCGTTAGTGTTGTTGGCTGTGGGCATCTGGGATCAGTTGATCCTGGACTGCATCTGAATAGAGTTGGTTTTGGAGTTGTTGGTCTAGGACATCTTGGATCAGTTGATCCAGGCGTGCATCTGAATGGAGTTGGTCTTGAAGTAGTTGGTCTGGGACATCTTGGATTAGTTGATCCAGGATAACACCTAAGTGGTGTTGTGGGTTCTGGACATCTTGGATCAGTTGATCCAGGAATGCATTTGAATGGAGTTGGTCTTGGAGTAGTTGGTCTGGGACATCTTGGATCAGTTGATCCAGGAGTGCATCTGAATGGAGTTGGTCTTGGAGTAGTTGGTCTGGGACATCTTGGATTAGTTGATCCAGGAGTGCATCTAAATGGAGTTGGTCTCGGAGTAGTTGGTCTGGGACATCTTGGATCAGTTGATCCAGGAGTGCATTTGAATGGCGTTGGCCTTGGTGTAGTTGGTATAGGACATCTTGGATCACTTGATCCAGGAGTGCATTTGAATGGACTTGGTCTTGGTGTTGTTGGTCTAGGACATCTTGGATCACTTGATCCAGGATAACACCTAAGTGGTGTTGTTGGCTGTGGACATCTTGGATCAGTTGATCCTGGGGTGCATCTGAATGGAGTTGGTCTTGGAGTAGTTGGTCTTGGACATCTTGGATCACTTGATCCAGGATAACACCTAAGTGGTGTTGTTGGCTTTGGACATCTTGGATCAGTTGATCCTGGGGTGCATCTGAATGGAGTTGGTCTTGGAGTAGTTGGTCTGGGACATCTTGGATCTGTTGATCCAGGAGTGCATCTGAATGGAGTTGGTCTTGTTGGTCTGGGACATCTTGGATCAGTTGATCCAGGAGTGCATCTGAATGGAGTTGGTCTTGGAGTAGTTGGTCTGGGACATCTTGGATCAGTTGATCCTGGAGTGCATCTGAATGGAGTTGGTCTTGGAGTTATTGGTCTAGGACATCTTGGATCAGTTGATCCTGGTGTACATATAAATGGACAATTTGTGTCTTTTGAACCAGGATAACATGGTGGATCAGTTATTGGTTTGAAGGTTACGCGACACCTAGGATCAACTGATCCTAGAGTGCATCTGAATGGAGTTGGTCTTGGAGTAGTTGGTCTTGGACATCTTGGATCAGTTGATCCAGGATAACACCTAAGTGGTGTTGTTGGCTGTGGGCATCTGGGATCAGTTGATCCTGGACTGCATCTGAATAGAGTTGGTTTTGGAGTTGTTGGTCTAGGACATCTTGGATCAGTTGATCCAGGCGTGCATCTAAATGGAGTTGGTCTTGGAGTAGTTGGTCTTGGACATCTTGGATTAGTTGATCCAGGATAACACCTAAGTGGTGTTGTTGGCTTTGGACATCTTGAATCAGTTGATCCTGGGGTGCATCTGAATGGAGTTGGTCTTGGAGTAGTTGGCCTTGGACACCTTGGATCAGTTGATCCTGGAGTGCATCTAAATGGAGTTGGTCTTTGAGTAGTTGGTCTTGGACATCTTGGATCAGTTGATCCAGGATAACACCTAAGTGGTGTTGTTGGCTGTGGACATCTTGAATCAGTTGATCCTGGGGTGCATCTGAATGGAGTTGGTCTTGGAGTAGTTGGCCTTGGACACCTTGGATCAGTTGATCCTGGAGTGCATCTAAATGGAGTTGGTCTTGGAGTAGTTGGTCTTGGACATCTTGGATCAGTTGATCCAGGATAACACCTAAGTGGTGTTGTTGGCTGTGGACATCTTGAATCAGTTGATCCTGGGGTGCATCTGAATGGAGCTGGTCTTGGAGTAGTTGGTCTGGGACATCTTGGATCAGTTGATCCTGGTGTGCATCTGAATGGAGTTGGTCGTGGAGTAGTTGGTCGTGGACATCTTGGATCAGTTGATCCAGGATAACACCTAAGTGGTGTTGTGGGTTGTGGACATCTTGGATCAGTTGATCCTGGAGTGCATCTGAATGGAGTTGGTCTTGGACATCTTGGATCAGTTGATCCAGGAGTGCATCTGAATGGAGTTGGTCGTGGACATCTTCGGTCAGTTGATCCTGGCCCACATATCAGTGGTGGAGGAGGTGGTTTTCTAGTGGTCAGAGGGGTCGTCACCTGAATAATAGTTGGAGGTGGAACTGAAAAGGTTACTGGCTGGCTTGGTTCTCCTTGGCATCGATCATCACATCTATCCGAACAGATCTGAAGGAAAAATATTTTATTTATAATTAGTATTTTTCAGAATACCCATACAGAGTATTTGAATCAATATCATGACATGACTTTACACAGGTTTAGGAACGTCATTTGAGTTTCATCTTTATGTATATCTAAATTGAATTTTAATTTCCTTAGATTATGATATGGTTACAGTAATGTGTTTAGGTTTATTTTCTTGAGATTATGACATGGTTACAGTGTGTTTTTATTGCTTATACTACATATTTATTTTTTATATAAATTGATTTTGCTACTTTACTTAATCATTTTATATCATAATTATGCATAAATATTTCAGCTCAGAAAGTATTACTATACTTGCCTGTACATTACAGGTGAGGAACACTTGCATGCGATCAGGGAACTTAAATGCCGACATGTTCGTGTATGTGATAAGAGTTGCTCCAGTGTCGAATGTGTCATACGTCCTTGCCCAGAAATGCATCAATTTCATTCGTCTAAAGTAAAAAGTAAATAACAGAAATTAAAATGTGCATCAAGAAACTACAATCATATCCTATTATACATATCGTGCATAATATGTTTTTTTAATTTCCTCACTTAATTATTGCAATTGTGTATCAGATTTGTCCGTTTTAGAAGAGTATCATTCGAAAAGTACTATAATTCACTAAATAGCTAATACAATTTTAAAGACATTTTTACTCTCCATGTCCTTCATTATATTAGGTGATTACATTCATAAGCTGTCAGACCGAAAGAAGTGAAGGGATAAATCTCATATGAATCTGCTTTTACTTCAGAAACGGTGAGACTAGAGTAATAGAATAACGTTGAGGGAAAAGAGCACAAGTGTGAATCTGGCTTTTAATTCAGAAGTGCCCATCCGAAGATACCAAAGAATGTTGAGGGAAGTGCACTCATGTGCATCTTTGTTTAATGTTTCAATTAATGCTGAATTCACATGGTTGTGTTTTCCTTAAACTTTCTTCAAAGTTGTTTCAAAGTCACTTTGTGTGTCAGCCTTTAACTCAGAAGCTGCCAACCAGAGTTGCTAAAGAAATAGGAGATATAGAACATTCGGTGAATCTGCCTGCAATTCAAAATTTGCCAATTCAGCATTGCTCAAGAAGTTAAATGGAAAACACTAATTTGTCATCAGCCTTTGTAGCTTACGTGGGACAACCCTGTGTGGTAGTGAGCTGCAGGTTGGGTGTGTCTGGATCCTGGAACTCTGGCTCGCCATAGGCCCAGCAGTCCCGCACGGCCACGTCCAGCCGCTTCTCCTCGTCCTTCAGGTATACCATCACTGTCAGGGGCTCGCCAATGCGCAAGATGCCATCAAGAGGCTTAGTCTGTTGAACATATAAAGACAAAATTGCCGTCATTAGTGAAATGTTTTATTTAACGTATGTTGAGTTCCTATAAAGATACTTGAGCGAATTGGATATCAGATGGCAAACTTTGTCTAAATACTTAGTTAAACTAGCACTCAAAGAAGTTAGAGCTTCTTTTCACCTCAAAATATGAAAAACAACAACCATTTAGAAGCTTTCATTCATATGTTGACAATAAACTACAGTACTGTAGTTGGGGTGAGCACTAGAGGCACCTATTGTACACAGTTCAATATACAATCCTGGCTGGGAGGCAAATACCACACTATCTTTAAAGCTATGCAAAACCATGTCCCAAAGGTGATTACAATCGGATGGTACCGATTCCTGTGATTTTGGGATCTGGCTCATCGACTACATTATATAATCCGGTATGCAAGAAAGTTGGTGTTAAATACTTTCTACGGATTTTATAGGATTTCCACCTGAAGATTGCAGTAAATCATTTTGTGCTTTGCTGGTTGATACATTTCCACACAAAGTATGTCATGCGCTCTATCTTCTTCGATTTAACAATAGTAACCTTTGTAGGTTTATCCTAAGACATGTCGAATCACTATAACAAATGGGAAAAATACACTTATAATTCAAAATGTAGAAAAAGCATCGAGTCTGACAGAGCAAAATAGCTCATTAACACTATCTGGTCCGACATATTATATTTTGTCTATTTTTATTGAGGAATTTGGTTGTTGTTTTTTTCCATTTCGAGCCATGTATTTTTCATTTGTCCCCTAGGATAACAAAAATGCCTTCTCAGACTGCTGTCAAACGAAAAAAATGCCTATTCAGACACCCTTAAAGCTAAATTTGATTTTTTTTAGATAGACGATATTCTTCTAAGTTACAGGCTCGCTATTGCTCGCCAAAAAAGTTATCGACACCTGAAAGGGGTGAATCATCTTATTATCACCAAAGTAGGGTAAAACGGCTTAATATCTCCAAACTAATGGAGCGAAACAGTTGAGATCCCAAAAGACCCCCTCGGACCAAATGATGATATTATGTACTCACGTTGGGGTAGTTGCCTCTCTGAATGTCCATCCAACACTTGACGTTGTCCCCTTCGAAGCGCGTCTGCACCACGTCCAACATAGACACTTGGAGCGGCAGGAAATTCACCGCTTTGTTGTACTTGCTGGTCCACACGCACGATATCTTCCTGGCAGTGTCCCAAACCTCCTAATGAACCAAATAATACAAGGAGAATGTAGAGCATTTGACTGAATTATATCTATCTTCTTGGCAGTGTTCCAAACCTCCTAGTGACCCAAATAACACAAGGAGAATGTAGAGTATTTGACTGTTCATTATATTTATCTTCCCGGCAGTGTCCCAAACCTCCTAGTGAACCAAAGAACGCAAGGAGAATGTAGAGTATTTGACTTTCCATTCAGAATCGACCTATCAAAAATGGTCGTGGAAATATTCTTCTTCCTTTCATAATTTATATTAACACGTAAATAAATACAAAGACAGAGATAATCAATATATCTATTCTATTGTATCACAATGTTCTTCTGTGTACAATTTCCACTCGCCTGTACATCTGGACCTATTTGGAAATTGTACATATTAACAACCGGTATAAACTAAAGGTAGCGCCAACGAACTTGACAATAATCTTGATCCCTGACATCTCTTTTACTCAAAACGGCCTAGAGAAAACAGGCTGTAAATATCCACACCTATTTCCTGGTGGATTATTCCCAAATGATAGAAACGTTAGCCTGAATGCTTGCATTCATTTCGAGTTATACAAAGTTAGGAGGTCAAGATTATTGTCAAGTTCGCTGGCGCTAGTTATTTACCTATGTTCAGTACATAATTTCGCCATCTAAATATGTTGAAGCTATCAAACGAGTACAACGGATTACAAAGGATAACAGGCAACAACATATATATTGACCCTTACGAGGCTGCTTGTATTTAACCTACCTAGTCAATGTGAGAATAGTTATGTATACAGTATATACTGTATACATTACCAGTAGTCTGTCATATTTTAGTTTTCTTCTCTCTAACATCTGCACATTTCCATTTGGTAAATTACAACATTCACAATCTGTATAGAAATACTAAAAATCATAGCCGTGTATACACTGTATATATCTAGGTATCGTAGCGATCTGTCTAAATAAATACAAAAATATATATAATAAATTACTATATTACCATGTCATATTATACTATTCTTCTATCCTCTCACCTGCACATCGGGATCCATTTCAAAGATAACATAATAACAGCCTGTATATACGTTTATCTCTCCAGTTTTATACTGTATCTTATATCCATATATCACAACTATTTATCTATATTTACATGCCATAATTATTCTAGTTCTAGTCTCTCCCTCACATGTACAGTTGCCCACATGTTCCTATGTAATGTTATGTTCCTATTTGTAATCTTATGCATGGAATTATAATGCACTTGACTGAATTATGAGTGAAATTTTTCATGCAGTGGTTAAGGGGAGGCAGACCATTTGTTTGGTCTATTAATTAATGTATTCATATACTGTATATGTTTTAGTTTCTTCCCTAGACCTCCATCAAGCTTAGAAAAACACCCCCTAGACCTCCCTTCAAGATAAATTTGTACATTTTTCGGTAGAAAAATGTCCCGGTCGAAGGCCGGTTCCTCTTAAAATTGCATGCTCGCTTTCGCTCGCCAGAAAATAATCGACACCTAAATGGCACGAAAGGTCTTAAAATTGACAACGAAATGGGGCGAAAGGTGTTAGAATCGCCAAACTAATGGGCCGAACGTCTTATAATTGCAAAGCTAGTGGGGATAATCATGAGGGAGGAGGAGGTCCAGAAAAACGGTCTGCCTGCCCTTAACTCATTTGATTAGCCAGCTGATAATTAAAAGAAACCACACTCGCAATTAAAAGAAACCACACTCGCAATTAATTCATACTAATTAAAAGAAACCACACTCGCAATTAATTCATACTAATTTTATTTTCATAAGCTCACGACGAGGAACGGAACTGATGTGGGTAGCTGTACATCCGGATCCATTTGGAAGTTGACATCATTGCAAAAAAATAAATACTAGTGATATTATATATATATACTGAATTTATCACTATATTGTTCATTCTATTTTTATACTGTATCGACCAATATTATTTTACTTTCGCTAATGAATCTTGAAGGAGAGTAATTGCGCTAAATGAATGACCTGACCTATTATAATAATATTAATGATTACATGTATTATTAGTATTATCATCATTATCATTATCATCATCATTATTATTGTTATATTCATTTTCATTATTTGTATTATATTAATTAGTAGCCTACATATATTATTAGTATTATCATCATTATCATTATCATCATCATCATCATCATCATTATTGTTGTTATATTAATTTCATTATTTGTATTATTCTTATTATTATTATCATTATTGTTGTTATATTAATTTTCATATTTTTTATTATTCTTGTTATTATTATTATCATTATTATTGTTGTTATATTAATTTTCATTATTTCTATTATTCCTGTTATTATTATTATCATTATTATTATTATTATTATTATTATTACTATTTTTATGTTTTTATTTTTTCTCCTCTGACCTGCACTTTGGGATCCATTTGGAAGATGATGACGTTGGAGACCGTAGTGTCGTTTTTCTCGTTGGCCGAGGTGCCGCAGCCGTCCATAGGTACCGTGAAGCTGTACTTCCTCCCACGCGAGTCCTGGCTCACATATCTGGCGGAGGGGAGAGCAAAACATAGTTAAGGGAGCCCACCTCACTTTTTTTCTCTTTCTCCCCCTCTTTCTTTGGCTTGTATCCATTCGGCCCCATTCAGCCTACTGTTTTAAGACGTTTACCCCCATTCAGGTGTCAATATTTTCCTGGCGAGCAGTAGCGAGCCAGCATATATATATATTTGTTTTGACAGCAAGCTAAATTTGTACATTTTTCGATAGGAAAATGTCTCCAGCAAAGCCGGATTTCTCCATACAATGCTGGCTCGCTATCGCTCGCCAGGAAGAAATCGACACCTGGATGGAGATAAACGTCTTAAAACAGTTGGCTGAATGGGGCCGAATGGATACAAGCCAGGGAAAGAGAGAAAATGAGATAAAGATAAAACAAAACGGTGACCCCCCTTAAGCCAGATACTTATAAACTGATCTTACTCTGACACGTGTTGTGGCTCACATATCTGGCAGGGAGTCAAACAAGATACCTATAACCTGTACTTCCTGTGACCCGTGTCCTGCCTCACTTATCTGGAAGGTGTCAAACGAGTTACCTATAACTTGTACTTCCTCTGAACTGGGTCCTGCCTCACTTATCTGGCACAGGGTACAAAACAATTGGTCAAGCGAAATACCTCTAACCTGTACTTCCCCTGACCCGAGTCTTGCCTCACATATTTGACAGAGGGGAGAACAAGAGGGGAAAACTAAATGAAACAAAATTATAATATATAAATAAATAAATTAAACAAAAATAGAATATACATAGATTTATATATAAATACATAAATGAAAATATAATTTCAAAAATAAAGTCAATTTGAATATAGCTGACTATTAGAGTTATGCCTACTGTAAGCATTATTTTTCATTATAACCCAATACATCCCTCTTTTAACCTCTTACTATCAGCTACTTCTAACACCCTGTTACGTAAAATTCTACACGTTCTGAAAAATTGTTTTAGGCTACCATATATGTCTTTAAATAATAGTTAAGGCTAAATGCTTGTCATTATATACACCGAGATCGGTGTTTATAAATCGCACCAGATAACGTCACATAGCAATCAGCTGAGGAGGAGGGGTGGGAGCATCTTCTTATCACCAAACTAATGGGGTAAAGCGTCTTAATATCTCCAAACTAATTATGTATACCTTGAAACACAAGGAGTCGTTCATCCAACTAGCCATTATGTATAACCACCTTCAATAATCGCGTAGCACCTTCATCTTTAGTTCCATCTCTTTATGTAACAAAAACGTTCCTCACCAAAGCTGAGGATTTCTTCGTGTGTTTTAAGGATTTTTTATTATTTTTTGCATTGTTTTTGTTATTATTATTATTATTATTATTATTAGTAGTAGTAGTAGTAGTAGTATTCATTAGACATATACTACGATGAAGGTCTGAAAGTACGCCAAGACTTTTGATCGTAACTGTATTACTGGATCGAATCTCGTAACGAGGTATTCAATAGATTTGGTGATTGCTTAACCTAATCACCTTTCAAGGGCTTTAAGGCAGTGTCACATGAGCGTCTTTCCGTCAAATCTTACAGGCACTTGTAGTCTGGCAGCTTCAATATATAAGTTACATAAGAATTAAAGTACCTATAACGTAATCTAGCTACGATCCAGTTATCGATGCAATGCCACAGCGCCTCAAAATACAGTAGCTCCAGACAAAATTTGCTCATCGAAAATTGCCGGAAAACTCGCTCATGTGACACCGCCTTACGTAAGTGGACTAGAGACCCGTTGGTAAACAGACTCTGGATTCCTGCCGATACTTGTATTTAATGCCGATAGCACACGAGCTCTCTTTCCTTCGACTTTTATCGCCAACCCTGATCTGGCAGCTTTTGAGAGAATGTTTATACAACAAATTTACCACAAAACTTGATCTAGCTTTAGTACGTTTTCCGATACCCATGGCAAAAATATTGATACCTGAATGGCTAAGTTGCTTTTCAGAGTGTTTCGGGTTGGTTTCTCATAATTTGGGCATCACTCTCATTACATTTTTCATTTTGCAGATTTGGATATAAACGTCTCTATTTGAATTCTGGGAATATTTATAATAACTGTGAATGTCTATTGCCCTTCGCGATACCAGGACTCTAATATCTTTATTCAGGCTAACGTTAGGGAGATTTTCTACATCAATGAACTCTCTGACGTCCAAAATACCTTTTTAAGCTGAATAAAAGCGTCTACTTATAGCCGTAATGCAATTAAGAAAGGCGTCATCGAAGACTCAAAGGGTTAACTGCCCTTAGCAAAAAGTGGGTTCCGATAATAGTTGTGTGATTCCAAAACATAAAACAAATAATAATAAATATACACCTTCGTTATCTCTGCAATGAATGTATGGATGGAGACTATGCTAATGTATGGATGGAGACTATGCTAATGTATGGATGGAGACTATGCTAATCAAATTATTTCTTTACATTTTAATTAAACCCTTTGAAGATCATGACGCTGCGTGACGGTTTATTCTGGCTGTTATTAAACGATTGTATGCAGCTTAGGAAGGATCTGTGGGAGTTAAAAGGGTAAGGACTATCACAATTAACCCTCTGACTTCCATATACCCTTCCTAATCTGAATACAATCCTATAATAATAGCCAGAATACATGAACATAGTGCGTAATCGTATTTTCTAGGGATTAACTTCATACAATACCGATATAATTGTTTTCCATGATAATAATCTTACATTAAATCATGCGATGTTAATTGGCGATTTAACACGACTAACGAGTTTGGAATATTTTATAAACTGATATACAGCTCCTTTTGGCTAATAAAGCAACGTAGTAGTAACCATTCTGGGGTTAATGCGATTTGCTCTTCAATAATAATGAATTATATATAACTTCATTATAATTCAAGCGAAAGACAATCTATGTGGTAAGACTTAAGATAATGGTTATTCGTTTCATAACATGCCAGAATCTTTCGTGAGCCAATATCAATGACCCAGACCACTCTATAACTGGTTCACTTTTTTTTGTCGATATTTTCATGTAGTCATTATTTGTCTAATTTTCTCCCTAGACCTCCATCAAACTTAAACAAACATCCCTTAGATCCCGCTTCTAGATATTTGTTTACAATTTTCGGTAGAAAAATGTCCCGGCCGAAGGCCGGTTCTTCCAATATCACAGGCTCACCATCGTTCGCTAGGGAAAAAGTTGACACCTAAATACCACGAAGTCTTAATATTGACAAAGAAATGGGACGAAAGGTATTAAAATCGACAAATTAATGGGGCAAACATCTTAAAATCTGAAAGCTAATGGGGCTAAACATGAGGGAGAAAGGGGTCTATAAAATCAACTCATCTCCCTTTAAAGGAAATATGGAACACAATAACAAAAAAAGTACTCTCCCTCCAAGGTTAGCTCATATAGGCCGCTCTGAGATCATTGTACATTTTCCATCTAAGATCAGCTCATCTAATATTCCAATCAATGTTGCAATATGTTCCGGCACTCATTTAACCCTATTTGTTCCGGGGGGGGCGTGTTTTGGATCTCCCCTGTTTCATTCCACTTTAAGACGTTTCACTCTATTATTTTGTTCTCATTATGTCTCAGCCTCGGTACTGAAGGCACAGACAAACTACCACAATTACATAGCGAGAGAGAGAGAGATAGAGAGAGAGAGAGGGGTGGGGGGGGAAGGAGAGACAAACAGACATAAAGACAGAGGTGGAGAGAGAAAAAGAGTTACACAGAGTTACACATGTACTCAGACCACACAGACCTTGCAGTCCTTACTAGGTGGTCCGACCTTAATACTACTTGACAGGAACAGTTTATATTAGAAGAATAGGACAGCACAGTAGAAGGCTCTCTCCCCACCCTCCGGTCCCTCCTGCTAATTTGCCGTACCGGAAAATTGAATGAAGTGTTACCTTATGGTTCAGGAAAGTTGTCATCGAGTTTAGAAATATATTAGTTTGAAAGGGAAATTACACTTGCCTACTGATTAATTCATATTAATCCAATCTCTATCAAATGATCGTCCAGTCTCTTCTTAAACGTATCAATTGAATTACTGTCGCGAGAGAGAGAGAGAGAAAAAATTTGAGTTTGCTCTCTGTTCACTTTTCCCGCCGCATTCCTTTCGTCAGGTCGGTATTTGGTGACCGTAGAGAGCATGTCCCTTATAATGATGTGGATCGCAACAGTTCAGGTTTCACTTTCTGGCCAGGTGAAAATCAGTCGGTGTTGCTTATCTTCCCCCTCGCCCCCCCCCCCCCCCCCTCTCTCTCTCTCTCTCTCTCTCTCTCTCTCTCTCTCTCTCTCTGATTGTTCAGTTCCATGCACAAATTCCCTTTACTCTCTGGGATTATATTTATTTATGGAAGTAGAAATAGTAAAATTGAATTAGGAGTGTAGTATCTTGTTTGACAGTTGCATAATAAGATAAATCAACTAATGAATAAAAAGGAACCCTCTTAATGTAATAATAATATTTTGACATTAATGAATAACATCTCCTGTGCAGGGAATTGTACGCTACCTATATAAGGGAAATATAGGAACATTTCTACAGATTTAGGAATACATATGAACGTTTTCCATGTTGTCTTGTGAGTTATAAGAAGAGGCATACTCACAGATTGAGGAATTATTTAGGTATTTAAGATATCGGAATGATCCGTTAGTAAACAATTAGTCTGGTTTATTAGTGTTAGTTCGACGACGTCAAGAATGTTTGCATATTTACAAACTTTGTTTTCTCTCTTAAGGGGAGAGAGAGAGAGAAAGGGAGAGAGAATAGAAAGAGGGATAGAGATAGTTTGTTACAGTAACTGTTATCTGTAACGGTGATTTCAACGCTAGAAAGTAATCAAAATATTAGATAGTCACTCTTCAACATTTCCATAATTCCCTGTTCATTGCATGTTTCAGATGTTATTTTATCCATTGGTTTTGTCTCTCCTGTCTCCTCACTTTCCCTTTTTTTTTATCTCTCTCTCTCTCTCTCTCTTTCTTCTTTTCTATCCTTTCCTTCAACTTTCCTTTTCTATCGGATATGCCATCTCTACTAGAAAAAAGTCCTGACCACCTCGTTTGGATCGTAAAGTCTGTGTGGCCAGTGTATCTATGTAAATCTCTCTCTCTCTCTCTCTTAGTCGCTTCTCTTTCCTTCGACGTTGTATCTTGCTTCACTTCTGCCTCCGCCACTGTGTTCACCATTCCCATTCCTTCCAAAAATATCTTCTTCATAGCCTCTTTATTCCTTATTCCTCTTATTTGTTTTATCTTACTTCCCTAGTCTTAGTTTTGTCTGTGCTACCATTACCGTTTGTTCACATAGGTTAATAAGTAGTTTAGTAACAAGCAGTCTCGTAAGGATCAATGGATATGTTGCTGCTTCATTTCCTTTGTACTCCTCCTTCCTTACCATCGTCATTACTGTTTTCTTTATAAGCCTCGTTTTGCTTTTTCTCTTCTTGCCATCCCAATTCGTGTTCTACCTCTTCGCCTGTTTGCCTCTTCTGCTACTTGTTCTTCCTCTTCCTTTCTCTTCCATATTCCTACTTTGCTGACTCTCTAAAGAGATCTCCTTCTTCTCTTCTCCTGGCGTCTCCTCATCTCTCTTGACTCATCCTTTTTCACATCTTCATCGGTGCACTTGACTTTATTTCAAAGTTTGTCCTTCCTTCTTTCTTACTCCTACCTAGAGTCTCCCAAGTTTCATCTCTCACTTTACTTATCCCCTTTGTTTCTACACCTATGCATCTTCCTCTCCCTTACCTCTATCCCCTACCCTCTGACCCCCCCCCCCCCCATCATCTATGCTGTCCTATCCCCCTCTCCCTCCCCTCCCTCCCTAGCAGCATCTTCAAGGAAAGCCAGTTGTGTGATCAGCATTCCTATAACTTTTCTTTGCGTTTCGTTCGTTTCAGAATTGTCTCGTGGTAGTAACCTAACGAGAAAATAATATGTATTGCCATTCCAAACATATTGTGAAGATTGGATGAGGCGAGATGATTAGAAAACGCTTGACGATTTGATTTAGTGACCATCTTAAATATAAATACAAGACAATGGTTTGATAGTAAAGTCAAGATGATGTCAAGAGAAAAAGGAAGGGTCTTCCGAAATGTGCTATTATCCCTGGACACAGCGCACTCTTCCCTTCTACTCCCTTCTCTAACTGCTTACTCGTTTCACTCTCTCTTTCCTTGCGTCTTCATTGGTTAGGTCATCAGTCTAACAAAGATCATTCAGAGTTATTGCATATAAATATTTGCCTAGCTACAATACATATATATAAGGAAACCAGGAAGAGGTGAGGTTGTCTGGCGTCGCAAAATCAAAACATGGACAGGTTCCAATACAAACGAATCCGGACATTTGTTGTCTGTCCTCAGTGTCACCATCATATATGTTATAATATTCCACCTCCTGTACCTCAATATCTTCACCACTATATCATCGCCATGTGTATTGTGTATATCATCACTATTTATTTAATGAATAAGTGAGCCAGACTAATTACCACTACCATTCTCCCATACCATCGTCATTGGCCAACTTTCTTATTGCCACCATCACCATCATCAGCAGCATACTTATAATCATCAATCTTATCATCACCATCACCATCATCACTGCTTATTGTTGCAGTAGCTCCCATAGGATCTCCTCATCAGTAACTTCATGAATACAAACCTAATTGAACATTGTAAAGGCTGATTCACGCGAGCTATTATTCCGGCAACTTTCAAGGGTATTTTTTTCCTTGACCTCATTCTTATTCATGCTTTTCCCAATTAGTTTTGAGATATTAAAACGTTCACCCCATTTCTTTGTCAATTTGAACAATGTTCGTGCCATTTATGTGTCGCTTCCTTTACCGAAATATGTACACATTTATCTCGAAAGGGGGTTTTGGGCGTATTTCTTAACCTTGATGGAGGTCTAGGGAGCAAACTGTAAAACTAATTAATATTACTAATAATACTAAGAAACTTTATTCTATCAACATATCAAGACTATTTTACACTGGTATCTGCAATGACACTAAAGGGTAAACCATTTTAATTCAGGAGTTTTGTTATAGGAGTTGCCAAAAATGTACTACGTTTAAATTAACCCGTCAGAAAAGGATCCTACCCCGTCGAGAACACGGAATATGGCGAGGAAGCTACGAGACCGGATTAATTTATCTCCGGTACGAGAATCGGACACATGCTCAAACGGTACTTAATTATTCACGAAGACACATATAGAAATGTTATCATCAACAAATTATATGACGTGATTTGATTCTTACCAGTAATTTACCCCTTCAGCACGATGACGCAATTTTCATCATATTCTGGTTACCATTATATAATTATATTTACCTTATAATCTACCTCTAGGACCCACAGGGATAAATACGACCTCACCAAACCCTCTGAGTACCACAGGTCCCTCTTCAACTGCATAAAACCGTATAATTGTAGCCATAACCAAAGGTAAAAAAACGTCATCGTGATTAAGAGGTTAAATATCAGAACAATGGATTTCAGTTGGCTTTGACTACTGAGATCCCGAGGGTTCCCAAGCCACCAGAGAGTGCTGAGAATCAAACATTTATGCATGCGCAACCAGCTTTTATTGACTAGTAACTGATTTGTCCATTAATTTATTTGTATTCGACTGCGCAACTTGTGGTTAACAGTTATATATCTCTATTTCTATCTCTATTTGTCTATCTATCTATATATCTATCTATCTATCTATATATATATATATATATATATACCTACACAATTCGTGTATTTTTCTTTGTATTTAGTTAAAATTTGCGTTTTCATTAATTAATTATTAGTACCGGTATGTGCCTATGTCTTCCTATATAATGTACAGATGTGTGTGTGTGAGAGAGAGAGAGAGATAGATAGATAGAGAGAGAGAGAGAGACAAAAAACATGTTCTTATTTACTCATTAATATAATTTACTCATTAGGGTCTGGATGCCCTTCTCCCTCAAGTTTAGCCCCATTAGTTTTTGAGATGTTATGACATTTGTCCAATAGGTTTGGCGTTTATATAACCTTTCGTGTCATTTACGTGTCAATTCTGTCCTGGTGAGAGATAGCGAACCTGCAATTTAAGGGGGAACCAGCCTTCGGGCGAGACATATTTTGACTGAAAATTGCACACATTTTTCTCGTGGGGGGTCTTGGGGGTACTTCTAAATGTTCGATGGAGGTCTAAAGAGGAGACAAATACAATGAAATTATTAATAAATAGATTCATAAACAAAGATATAAACAATTAAATACAAATTTATCCTTAACCCGTTCAGTACCGGTGACATCCTTTAAATTATATTCTGGCAATGATTAGACGATTTTATTCAGCTTAGGAAGGATCTCTAGCAATAACAAGGGGTCAGACTATCTCAATCAACCCTTTTATAAGGGTCCTTCCTAAGCTGCATATTATTGTATAACTATAGTTAGAATAAAATATAACACACGTCGCTGGTATTCAAAGGGTTAAATTGTTGTGGCGATTATATTTGTTGTTCTAGGATTTATGTTTATGTTGTTCGGTGATATTCCTCTTTGTATCAATCATCAACAATGTTTTAATTCGGGGGTGCTATTTGTGATATTGTAGAGTATTATCATTACAAAACCAATTATTATTTGTATATAGTTATATTGTGTTTGTTGGTGTATTATCAATGTTTAGATTTTTTTTGCAGGGCTTCTGAAGATATAACATGTAGCTTCTTATGAAATTATAAGCCATTTAATCCGGCAATTTCCTTGGCTGAGAGACTGAGAGGATGTGTGTGTGTGTGTGTGAGCGTGTGTGTGCGTATGTGTGTGTGTGCGTGTGTGTGTGCGTATCACCCAAACGTATAATCTCGGCAAATATCGCTCGCTCGTTTTTATTCTAGTATAATTTCGGGGCTGAATTGCAGGCTCGCTATCACTCGCCCAGAGAAAATCGACACCTGACTTGGGTAAAGTGTCTTATACTCGCCAGACAAATGAGGTGGAAAGTCCTAAAACCTCCCAACTAATGGAGTGAAACAGAGGTATCCAAAAAGATCCACCCCACGATAGATAAGGCTTAACCCTATCTGGTGCAGGGCGGGTCTTTGTGGAACTGTCCTGTTTTACTCCATTGGTTTGGAGATTTTTAAACGTTTCACCTAATTAGTTTGGCGATTATCAGACATTTCACCCCATTCAGGTGTCGATTTTTTTCTGGGCGAGCGATAGCGAGCCTACAATTTAGGAGAAGCCGGCCTTTGACCGGGAAATTTTTCTACCGAAAAGTGTACATATTTAGCTTGAAGGGGGTCGGGGCAGTGTTTTTATTTAGTTTGAAGGGGGTCTGGGGTAACGTTTTTCTTAGTCTAGGGGGAATACAAAATACATTGGTCGAAAATGGCAACAGCAATCAAGACCCTTAATAATACTAGGCCCTATAACAAAATATCCTAATAACCCTGGAGAGGATGTACCAGCTAGGGTTATCATAACCCTGGAGAGGATGTACCAGCTAGGGTTATCATAACCCTGGAGAGGATGTACCAGCTAGGGTTATCATAACCCTGGAGAGGATGTACCAGCTAGGGTTATCATAAAAATCCCATTAAGAAGTTGATAGATCCTTTCACTTGATACGATGGTGATGATGGAGCGAGATGGTGAAGTGTGGGGGGGGGGGGGTGATAGGTCAGTGTTGATGGTATTATAAGGATGATGGAAAGCCGATGGTCATGGTTGTGTGTGTGTGTTTTGGGGTGGGGGGGGGGGGGGATGATATATAGTGATGTATAGTGATGGTGATGAGTGATTATGGTAAGTGGTGATGGATCGAGATTGTGGTAAGTGGGGGGGGGGGGAAAGTTGTGATGATGATGAATGGGGATGATGAATCAAGAGGGATGGCCGGTGTTAATGGTGATAGGGTGGTGGTGTGAAAGTGATGATGGCGATTAGTGATGATGGTGATTAGGAATGCTGAAGGCTGGTGTTGGTGATGAAGAGGATGTTGATAGGGGGAGGGGGCGGTAGAAATGGGGAGATTTTCACTTGAGGTATATACTTTGGATCCTCTTATCCCTCATGTTTAGCCTCTTTAGTTTTGACATTGTGTATACCTTTGCCCCATTAGTTTGTCGATTTTAAGACCATTCGCCCACTTTCTGACAATTTAAAACTTTTCTCTACGGTTTAGGGGTTGATGTTTTCATGGGAAGCGATAGCGAGCCAACAATTTAAGAGGAATCGGCCTTCGGCCATGATTTTTTCTTCGTAGGGGGTCTTTGGGGTGTTGTTTTTAAGCTTGATGGAGGTCTAGGGAGCAAACAAAAAATGTCCTCTTAATGATGGTGATAAAGGGGATGATGATAGAGTGGTGGTGGAAAAGTGGTGATGGCGATTAGTGATGATGGTTTTATATGGAAGATGGATGGCAGTAGTGGTGAAGGGGAGGAGTGATGATTTTGATATTCACGATAATACTGCGATAAGAGAGACTTGGTAATTGTGGAGATGGTAGTGATGATGACCATTTGTTTAAGGGAGCCCACCTCGCTTTTTAGTCTCTTTCTCTCCCTCTCTCTTTGACTTGTATCCATTCGGCCCCATTCAGCCTACTGTTTTAAAACGTTTACCCCCATCCAGGTGTCAATATTTTCCTGGCGAGCGGTAGCCAGCCAACATATGTATATTTTTTTGGACAGCAAGCTAAATTTGTACATTTTTCGATAGAAAAATTTCTCCGGCGAAGCCGGATTTCTCGGATTTTTGGCTCGCTATCGCTCGCCAGGAAGAAATCAACACCTGGACGAGGATAGACGTCTTAAAACAGTTGGCTGAATGGAGCCGAATGGATACACGCCTGGGAAAGAGAGAAAAGGAGAGAAAGATAAAACAAAAACGGTGAC
>CM064488.1:22919558-23099558 GCA_032716605.1 Paralithodes platypus | reverse complement strand
ATTATTTAATTTATTTATTTATTTATGTATTTAGTTATGTATTTATTGTAATTATTATCATTGCTTTGTTTTGCAACTTCATTATGGCAGAATTTGGGGGCTCTTTTAACTTCGTACATACAATTATGCTCAATGTACAATCGAAATCAATAGTCCATTAAAAAACTAATTGAAGATCTGTGTAAAATTTTAGAATAAAGGACACCAACTCGACTTGTGTACGACGTGAATAAAATAAGCACTGATTCTAAGTACTTTCACGCACACAAACACAAACACACACACACAAACACACACACACGCTCACACACAAACACAAACACACACACACACACACACAAACATTAACCTGTGAACTTTGACATGAAATATGACCCAAACATGCTCAGAAAATATTTTAGGACTATTTTTCCTCTGTATATGCATTAACCTTTTCGCCATGTGAATTGTTCTTTCAAAGCTAATAGCATTTGTATTTTTTGTATTACTTTATGATTATTAAATCTATATTTTTATTAATTTCACCACAACAAAAAAACGCCTCTAACGAAATTAATGAAAGGACGGTTAAAGGTTTATGCACACGCCTACGACTTATTATCCATTCTCGAATACTGGATATTAATCTAATCATGCTCATATTCCTAACCGCGCTATGGTAGCCTAATGTATATATATTTGAATATAATATATAATATATATTTGAATAGGTAAAATTTCAACAAAAATCGGAAGAAAATCAAAGTAAGCTACATAGGACTCCTTGAAAATGTCACATATATATATATATATATATATATATATATATATATACAGTATATATATATACATAAATATATTTATATTATTGGGAAGGCGTGGTGGAGTGGTCTTGCCACTAGATTGGTAATCCAATGGACCCGGGTTCAAATCCCGATATGCCAATGGGAAGATATTATTGGGATTGAATTTGTGCTGTACATAGTAGCAGTGCATTACCACAAAACCCACCGATATGCCAAAGAAATACCCTCATTGTTCTCTGATTAAATAGCACTGTATGAATATTCCCATATTCAAAATATGCTACAGGGGGACAATGCCTAGTGAGTTCACTACTCAATAGGTGGCATTTTGAGAGTGAGGGTCTGAGTCTGGAGGGTGGGACAGTGAAGCACTTGAACGAAACAATCAGCCGCTTCAGAGATGGAGCTACTTCGAGCCATGAATGGATGCTTCACATGTCTCACTCCCTAGACTGGAACGAGACCTCACGGGCTTCAACGTGTTGAGCGGTGGAATGTACAGGCTCTCAGCCTATGCCCGAGAGGGAGTAGTTGGAATATAGAAAAACAAATATATATATATATATATATATACTGTATACAGAGTGTATATATATTAAAAAACAAAGGTCGTAGTCTAGCATGATACATTTTGTTAATTTGCAGCTGAATATATAGTATTGGAAGCGAGAATGAAAGCACACACAACTTACCCCTTACACAAAAACACACACACACACACAGAGACACACAAACACATGCACTACAAAACATGTTTACCCCCCTCCCCCCTCCCACACACACACTCAGGAACACACAAATGCACACACACAACCTCAAGACACACACACACACACACGTACATTTTCTCATAAGGTGGTTCGTCTTGACCCTCGCTGTACCGGTGCTGGGTCAGGGGTCGCCAGGAGGGGTGTGTGTGTGTGTGTGTGCGTGTGTTTTGTTGTGTGTGTAGATTTGCGGATGGGTGTCCGTGTTGTATGCATGCGTGTGTTGCTTGTGGGTTTGTGTGTGTGTGTTTGTGAGTGTTGTATGTGCGTGTGTGTATATGTGTGGGTTAAAGGGTATGTGTGTGATGTATGTGTTTGTATGTATGTGTGTGTATGGGTTTGTTTGTGGGTGTAATGAATTGCGTGTTTATGAGTGTTGTATGTGTGTGTGTGTGTGCAAATGTGCGTGGTTAGGTGGATATATGGGTGTGGGTGGGAGAGCTATACTGGGATATGCATTGTCGGAGATATATGTGTGAGGGGTGTGTGTGGGTGTGAGTGTTGGTCAAGGATAGGTGCGAATGGCGGTAGTTATATGGTGTGTATGAAAATAGGGGTGTGAATGTTTAGTGTGTGTGTGTAACGTGTGTGTGCTTGTGTGTGTATGTATTGGTAAGGGGGTCGGTGGGCTGGTTTGGGTCAAGATAGGCACGTGTGGTGTGTGTGTGTGTGTGTGTGTGTGTGCGTGTATATGAGTGTTTGTGTATGTACAGTATATGTGTGTATATTCATCTGGTTTAATGTACATATATATGCCTACTGGTTTTTTTCGATTCAATAGTATCCTTATGCTCTCGTTGTTTCTATTTATAATCAGTTTGCATGAGTTTTTAAATGTTAGTTTTTCTTTGAGTGTTATCTCGATCTGCTTGAATAATTGGTCTAGATAATCATTAGTGTATTGTAAATCTATCACACGTCATTCTGGCTCGCGTTTCAATGTTTTCAGGTGAATGAACATGAGCGATATGTCATCTTTAAGCAGCTACTTTCGGTAACTAAGATATGGTTCAATCTCTAGCCCACTCATAGTAATTCGTGGACTTCACATATTTATAATTATGGAAGTACTGTATATATCTGGAAACTATTATATTCTATTATATTCTATAGGCTTAGGCCCAATCCCCATTTTTCCTATTTTTTTTTCTATTTTTCCCCTTTTTCTGGAAACGAATTTATGAATATATTTTTCTGTTCATGAAGTACACAACTATATATACTATTTATTGACAGGCAAGTTCTATCCAAAAAGCAACCAGATAGTTATACTTGTATACAGAAAAGGGGGTCAACGAACTGCTCTGAGTGGGCTAGAGGCAATGGCATCCGAGTTATTTATTGCACTAGTAATGAACACTAGACTGAAGGCAGAGTATTATAGATGACATAAATTGTATAAGTGTGGATGTGTTGTAATGAGAGTTTGTGAGTGTTGGGAGGGGAGAGGGGGGGGGGGGGGAGAGTATGTGGATGCGTGGGTGTATGTGTGTCTGTGGGTGTGTATGTGTGTGTGTTTATGTGTGTGTGTGCGTGTGTGTGTGTTCAATGCGTGAGTGTTAGGGTGTGTTTGTATTTGCTAGATCAGAACTGTGGAAACAACATTGCGAGATAAAGCGCTTGTGTTCTGATCCCGGCTTTAGCCAGAAGTACCCATTTGTCTCTTTTCTGCAAGCGGTGTGTAACAATGAGAGCTAGATAAGATATTCGTGTTCAGGGTGTCTCATTGGTGATACTGGGAGAGCGGAGGTAGTGAGATGGAACACTTGTTCTTGATACTTTGATATTAAGTGTTATCATTTTTTTAAATTACGTAATACCATATATCTTGAATACTCGTGTTTTTTATGTATCTTTATCGTTTTATATGTTTGTCTTTTGTCTGTAAAGTATTGCATGGAACAATATTGGTGTGCGTAGTAGTGAGAATGAAAGTACAGATAGGAATATGGCGCGTGCACAATCTCTTTCTATATATTGTTATATATTTCTACTTACCTACCTACCTACTGTACCTGTCGATGTATCTAGCTAACTATGTATCTATCTAGCTATCTATCTCTTTCACACACATACACACACAGACACACACACTCACACACACACACTCACGCACACACACACACACACACACACACACACACACTCACGCACACACACACACACACTAACACACACACACTCACACACACACACACACACACACACACATACACACTCCAAGATATAGGCCTTTTGATCGCATAACTAAACATTACTTAGTCCTCGTAATTCACCGGTAAGAAAGAATGAAATACAAAGAGACGAGAGAGAGAGAGAGTGAGAGAGAGAGAGAGAGAGCGAGAGAGAGAGAGAGAGAGAGAGAGAGAGAGAGAGAGAGAGAGAGAGAGACGATGGTTCAGTACATGGAAAGCTATGGCAAATTATTGCTTAGTGTTGTGAAAGGGGTTATTTTAATTATTTAGTTTGAAGATATTTACTATACTGTAAATCCGGGGAATATATGGAAGTGAATAATTAATATCTGCGGTCAAAAGTCTTGTATTGCCTTCAGCATTCTAATGTGTGTCCATTGTTTTAGTTATTTTCGAAATACATTCATAAATATCCTCACAAAACAAATAATGTAAACCTTTGTTAGTGAAAAAGTACATACAGGAAATCAGATAATCATAAGCAATCACAAGAACAATCACATGCACATAAGGACACATACATAATCCCAACAACACGGGAGAGAGTGTATGTGTGCTTACATAACCGATTATACACACATACACACCAGAAACACACATGCACACCTAAACACATTCCCAAACAAACACTCTTGCTCACACATACAACACGCACTTACCTATTTTAGCACCTCCCTCCCCCACCCCCACGTACTTCCCAGCTAAACCCTCTCTGGTGACGGCCTATTGGACACATGCCAGAGAGATAGAGAGAGTGTGTGTGTGTATAAGAGAGAGAGAGAGAGAGAGAGAGAGAGAGAGAGAGAGAGAGAGAGAGAGAGAGAGAGAGAGAGAGGAGGGGGGGGGGAGAGCGAGAGAGCAGTTGTGTGTGTATGTGTGTACGTGTGTGTGTATTTGTGTGAGTGTGTATATGTTTGTGTCTGAGGTGAGGGGTAGTGGGGGGGGGGGGGGGATTTACCTGAGCTAGCCTGACCCACTGTGCCACAATCTATGACCCCTGGAGGAGGTTTTACACGAGGGCCTTTACCCAGGTTACTTTTATCTTATCCTCAATATTATGCTGGCAATATTTTGAGATTGTATTGCATTGGTATCGGCACCTAGACTTGGACATTATATTATTATAGGTGAAATTTTAGGTGAAAACATTTATAGAAAAGTTGTGAGAAAAGCGCCTTAAGGGAACCCACCTCGCTTGTTTTTTCTTTCTCTCCCTCTCTATTTGGCCTGTATCCATTCAGCCCCATTCAGCCTACTGTTTTAAGACGTTTACCCCCATCCAGGTGTCAATATTTTCCTGGCGAGTGGTAGCAAGCCAGCATATATATGTTGTTTTGTTTTGACAGCAAGCTAAATTTGTAAGCAAATTCGATAGAAACATTTCTCCGGCGAAACCGGATTTCTCCATACAATGCAGGCTCGCTATCGCTCTCCAGGAAGAAATCGACGCCTAGATGGGGATAAACGTCTTAAAACAGTTGGCTGAATGGGGCCGAATGGATACAAGCCAAGGAAAGAGAGAAAATGAGAGAAAGATATAAAAAGCCGGCGACCCCCCCTTAAGGCAAGCACCCACGTAAGTAACTCCTAGAAACACCCGGACTTCGTATGTTTGTCATTATACAAACATGATTACACTGACTTGTATTGGTGAATTTGTGTGCATGTGCCTAAATAGTGAATCATACGTATTTCTTAATATGTAGTAATATGTACACATTTATCTGGATCGGGGTTTAGGGAGCAATTAATAAAATCCTTCCCTTAACTTATGGACGTTATAGTGATCTAGCCATATCTCGAAAACAAGAGAAGTCCAAATAGTTGATGATCGAAAATGACCAGAAGAGGTGTTCGGGCCACTCCGCTTTATCGATATCAACACGGTGAAGAATTTGACCTTTGGTTATGGGAATTATTTGAAATTTTCAGTTTAGAGAGGACCTTAGCACTTAAAGAGCGGGGCCCGACTTAAGTCTGTATAAAAAAAGCAGCAAGTTAGGAGCATTATTAAGACTTTTAAAGGGTTAAAATCGAGTGCAAATGGCCGAGAGCGCAGCAGGCCACACGGCCGACACCCAGGGCTTACCGCCGCCCACTGACTCACGCTCCCTCTGTTCTCGAGAGGCCGGCAGTGTAGCCAGTAGTGAGCGTAGCTGGAAAAAATATGCCGCTATACGCTAAACTGCCATGTTAGTGGTAGCACTGCATGAAAACGACGAGTGCTACGTAGCTCGTTCTGGTCTCATTTTGAAGCTTGTAGCGCCTAGTTTTTTGCTGAATACATTTCTTTTCATGCAGATACTTGATTGATCATTCAGGAGGGCCTGAATATGCCCATAATAGCCCAAAAAAACCCGCTAGACAAGGGTTAAGATTTTAACCCTTAGACAATACAATTACGCGTGTCTTTTCTGTTTTGTGGCTATTATTAGATGATTGTATTCAGATTCAGAAGTATATGAAAGTCAAAAGGTCAATAGAGATAGTCATTACCCCTTTGATGCCCACAGGTCCTTCCTAAGCTGTAAACAATCGTCTAATGATAACCAAAATATACTGTCAAAATGCGTCATAATTTTCAAGGGGGTTAATTGGGATGGTATGCACTCCTTTGAAAGCATGGAGGACCTCCAAATCTGCATAAAATCGCGTAGTGCTAGCAAGCATATACAAAAAATTATGAAAGGGTTAAGCGTTGTCCCTTCTACTTAACGCTGGTTCCCGCTGTTTACCGACGTTTGAGCAGTCAATTTGCTTAAGTATTTTTCTCCCCCTCTCAATGGCCATGTTCACTTTCGATTTCTTTTCCCTTCGTCCTTCCCTCTCCTGCCATTCTCCTTCGTGTTTATCAAGTAATTAAATTGTGTCCATTCTCTTTTAGGTTTGCCACTTAGGAATATTATGTTCGTGATTTTCCCTCCTTATTGTCAAAACGGCCACAATCCTAAATGGCTACAACCAGAACGGCCAATACCAAACTATCTTACAATCTATCCTATGCTAACCTAATCCAATCTAACCTAACTAAACCTAACCTAACCAAACTTAACCTAACTAAACTAACCTTATCAAACCAAACCTTACCAAACCAAATCTTGCCAAGCCAAACCTTACCAATCTAAGCCTCACCCAATCTTACCTAGCCATCCCTAACATAACCAAACCTAACATAATTTCCCCAACCATTAACCGAATCTAACTCCTTGGCAGCTTTGGAGTGTGGTCATTTTGGTTGCGACCGCCTAGGACTGTGGACGTCTACGAGTGTGGCCGTTTTGGTTGTGGCAGTTTTAGTTACGGCCATTTTGGAGTGTGGCCGTTTTGGTTGTGGCTTTCTAGGAGTGTGACTGTTTTGAACCTCTTCCCTACCATCCCTCATGTCATTCCCACCATCCTTCTAATCAGCATAACCTATTGGCGTTATTTGCATCATGGTTTTTATATTATGTGTTTTGTGTTTATATATTTTGCTTTGTGTCTGTTATCCATGTTTGCAGTTGTCTGTCATGCTTTTTGTTTCCGTCTGTCAGTTATTATTCCTTACATGTTTTCTACACTTTAAGCTTAACCATTTTATATTAGATGACGCAGTTCTTCATATTAATTCGCTATCATTAGACGATCGTATTCAGTTTGGGAAGAAGTTATAGGAGACAATAAACGATTCTAGTTCTAATTCTGATTATCTAAATCCATTAAACCAAATATACTAACCAACTCAGTACCACAATACATCACAACTCAGTGTTCCTAAACAGTGGGCAACCGAGCAAAGTCAACACTCCCCCCAGGAAGTACACAGTTAAGAAGAGCCTGCTATCTCGTACACAACAACCTTGTGGCTCCAGTCTGGGTTAAACACCCCCTACGGTTTTTGGGAAGGACATAATCATACTAAGATTGTGTTCTTGTTTTTTTAATTGTGTAAAATATATTGCGTATATAGCATATACAATACTAAACCAGTTCGAATATTCGAATCTTTGAACCTTTAAGCCAAGTTATAAATCACCTGGGCTATAAAATAACATTGCATTGTTTCGATAGCGTTTGATGCTGATATATATATATATATATATATATATATATATATATATATATATATATATATATATATGTATATATATATATATATATACCGGTATATATATATATATATATATATATATATATATATATATATATATATATATATATATATATATATAGAGAGAGAGAGAGAGAGAGAGAGAGAAAGTGTGACATATTAGTGATTCTGAATTAATAAAGAATCTTGGCTTGTGGAAGGACGAGTATGCAAGGTTTTATAATTCGAATGCAATGAAATCTAAACTTGTATGAAGTAGGGAGTACATTTGTTATAATAGGTTTCAGCCCTTGAATTGCTTAAAGTATAGCAAGTGTCATATACAGTACGGCTGGTGGTGATCTTAACCCTTTCAACACTCGAGGATTCATTTTCAATATATTCTGGGTAATATTACACAATTTTCTTCAGTTTAAGAAGGACCTCGGGAAATCCAAGGGGTAATGTCCATCTCAATTAACTCTCCGACTCCCATAATTCATTCCTAATTTGATAAAATCGTCTACTAAGAGCCAGGATAAAGGGAGGAAGGCGTCCTCCTATCTTGAAAGGTTAAAAAGTGGCTTATATTAGTGTTGATTACGTTTGATAATATGATTCCTCTTATAACAGACTTCTCGTAGTGAGGTGGTAAAATAGGTGTTGTGGTCTCTTCTGGCCTCTGTCTGTGTGTGTGTGTGTGTGTGTTTGTTAACAATGACACATGTGTACGAATGAATGTTTTATTTTCTGTTTTGCTTTTTCTGGAAACTCGAGCGATTGTTTCTTTAACCTGAATTGATGCCAATACATATTTGGATGATACTAAAACAATCCATGCCCCGTGTTATAGACCACCACAAACCTAACACATGAACATTCGAAAAACAAAAATATTAACAAAATGAAAAAGGAGTGAATGTAAAAGATAATAATACTAATAAGAAGAAATAATAATAATAATAATAATAATTATAATAATAATAATAATAATAATAAAAATGATAATAATAACAATAATATTTATACATAAGTAGCCTACAGAGCTGCCTTCCAACGCGCATTTTCATATATTCTTGGTATTGTGATTATTCAGTAATATAAGCAACATAATTTGGTATTGTGATTATTCAGTAATATAAGCAACATAATTTGGTATTGTGATTATTCAGTAATATAAGCAACATAATTTGGTATTGTGATTATTCAGTAATATAAGCAACATAATTTGGTATTGTGATTATTCAGTAATATAAGCAACATAATTTGTAATACCGTCATAATAAAAATGCAAATCATCTGGTATTTCTTACTAGGATATTGTGACTTCCTCGCTAAACGTGTGTGTCTATGTATATATGTGTGTGTGTGTGTGTGTTGTAGGTATGTATATGTGTGTGTGTGTGTGTGTGTGTGTTGTAGGTATGTATATGTGTGTATGTGTGTGTGTGTGTGTGTTGAAGGAGAGAAAGTGAAGAGGCTTAGAGCGATATACCAGGCTAATATGATGAGTGCTTTACCCTTGACCCGCACAGCACACCCTTCTCCCGCAGGTGTCTCTCAAACAGTTTGGGGGGGTCGAATTACCCTGGTGGGAGATGGGTCGTTTTTCTGGTCCCCCTTCTTCTTCATGTTTAGCCCCATTAGCTTTCAGATGTTATGACGTTCAGTCAATTAGTTTGACGATGTTATCACTGTTTGCCCCATTTTGTTTTCAATTTTAAAACATTTAGGTGATGGTTTTCCGGGCGAGCGATAGCGAGCCTGTAATTTTGAGAGGGGACATTTTTCTACGAATTTGTTTACAAATTTATCTTAAAGGAGGGCTTAGGGGGTGTTTTTCTAAGCTTGGTGGAGGTCTAGCGAGGAAACTAGAAACTAAATGAATAAATTAGTTAATATACGAAAGAACAGCCACTTTATCCTTAAGCAGTTTGGGAGTCTCAAAACCAAGTAATTAATACTCAGGTAGATAATAGTGGAGTCCATTATCTGGCCGTATTCGCCTCCATTATGACCGATTTTTTGTTTTTTGTTTTTTTGTAGCATATAGGATAATTAGAACAAAAGTAAGAAACAATCATTTAAAGACTCAACATATTTTGAGAATTCACTACGGATTCCAAACTCTTTGAAAACAAATCCGCTAATAATATATTTGCTCGTGAGATTTAATCTCAATCTTCCCTACTCTCCTCATTATATGTTTACGGCTCTATTATTGGCTTTTTTTGTTGCATTTCTCGTGCGATTATAATAACTGATATGAGGTCAAAATTTACCATGGATATTAAAATGTTCTATATGTGTCAAACTTCTTGCTAGTATGTGACAAGCAAATTACTTTATGTCATGTTGACGTCTAAGCATTTTTGTTGTCGACATCTCTCACCATCAGCCAAGTCCTTATAAATGGTGTATGTAAATTAATCTAGGCTTTACGACAGTCACTTTCAAATATTTGTAAACCTTGCATAACTTCTACTATACAAATAGACGATTGGGACTTATAATTTGTATTTAACAAATGACAAAACCAAGCCTAAAAAATTGTGTATCCCACCCTAACCCTATCTAACTTAGCTTATTTTGATATAATATTACCTTAATCTATTAGTAATCATTAGACAATTCAATTATCGATAATACTGAAGAACACCAAAGCTGTAATGTGTGTGTTTGTGTGTGTGTGTGTGTGTGTGGGGGAGGGGAGTATATGTGTGTGTGTGGGAAGAGGGTGTTTGTGTCTGTCTGTATGTATATACTGTATGTATGTACTGCATGAATGTATGTTTGTATGTGTATGTATCTGTGTGTGTGCGTGTGTGACTGACTGTTTCTGTATTACTATATGTGTTCGTGTGCGTGTGTGTGTGTGTATGTGGAGTCAATCAAATGGAAAGAGACGTAGCCATAATCACAAACACACCCGTCTTGGCAAAAAACAAAATAAATATTAAAGAAATATATAAATCTTGTCTATAGCCATCTTATATATTCCGCTACACTGTCTACCCATTCCGTCATCCTTCCTAATATGGAGAGCCGGCAGTCTTTTGTAATATATCATCTCTATACCGGTATTCATATATTCAGTTTCTATTTGTTCTAATCTGCTAATATACAGTATATTCATCATCACCCTTCCTGTTTCACAATGTGTTAAATAATTATAGTTGTGTATATTGCAATGTGTCTCGTTTTTATATATGCTTTTTCACCCTAACCCTTCACGTATAACATATTTCTTAATACATGTGTATCTATTATATTTTCAGTGTCTATATATATCGAATCTCTTGATATATATTAATCCACTGCCTTCCTCTAGCACAATGTTCTTAATACTATCTGGTCCAACGTGTTCATATTTGGTTTAATCATTATTGAGGATTATATTAATTTGCCTGTACCATTTTCGAAAACTGTAAATATAGTTTTTTCCCCTAGACTGAAAAGAAGCGGTTCCCAGACTTCCTTCAAACTGTTTTCCTTTGTTTTTTTGTCTAACCTACAGGTTCGCTATCGCTCACCTTGAAAACAATTGACAACTGAATGGGGTGAAATCTATTATCGCCAAGCTAATCTGGTAAAATGTCTTATAATCTCCAAGAAGTATCTTGTCCTTGTCACAAACTACCGTCGTCGACCATAATTGTTTTGTTTTATTGTGTTAGTTTTGTTCCCTAATTTCCCAATATACAATCGTCTTCTCCCATCCTGTAGTAGAAACGTTTTAATCCATCTTATAATGTATCTTCTTTGATGAACCCTGACGCATCTACTTAAGCCTGTCTTAAATCACCATTGTTGACTTGACAGTTTTTGTCTTATGGTTTCTAGTGTCCAGAAATATAATTTTGTTTTATAAACATCGTGGACTTTATTTTTGTTTGTATTAATTTTGTATAAATTTTCCCTAATGTTCTCACATATATTCATCCTTTCCAGCACAAACACAAACGTATTAATCTATCTTATCCTTTAGCCTTCTTTTATGAACACTGACACGTCCAATTAGTCATATCATAAATCACCATTATCGAATTAACGTTTCTTGTCTTATGCTTATGGTTTTTTAGGTGTTCCTTAATTCCCCGATATATATTCACCCTCTCCCATCCTGTAGCATAAGCATTTCAATCCATTTTATCATTTAATTTTATATATATCGTCGAATGTTTTGGTGTATTAGTTTTTGTTTATATTTTCCATAATTCCCCGATATATATATATTCATCCTGTCCCATACAGTAGCAAACACGTTTTAATCCATTATATCGTTTAATCTTCTGTTCTGAACACTGACACGTCCATTTAGTGTCGTCATAATTCACCATAGGCGACTTCACGTTTCTACCCGAGTGTGAGGTGAATTTAAAGCTTGATTATCTCGAACAAAGTCTTTAAGGCGAGCCTTTCTTTAAGTTTGTTCCTTACACCTCCATCAACTTGAGAAAATAAAACCAATATACTCCTGTACATTTGTCAGTAGAATTTGAATTAAATCTTCTACTGATAGCCAAAAAACAGAAAAGGAATGCGTAATCGGATCTTGAAAGAGAAAACCAAAGCATACAAGCTTGAAAATAAAAGCTGTGTTCGCATGTTGTCTTTTCTTTTCACTAGATAGGTAGGTATAGATGTTACTGTGAAGGTAGGGAACGGGTATTTCTAATCATGACTGTACCTTCCTGCCGTACACACCTTGCCTTGTTTTCGGCTCACCCACTTCCTCGTTCTTTGCTGCCTTTTACCGTTTTGTTTCGTAGCGTTTCTCGTGAGCTTGCCTATTGTTCAGGGACTTCCCCTTTGTATCGTAACTAGGGTTAGTATAATAGTATAATCAGTTAGAAACGATAGCAAAAGTTAGTGCAGTTTTGCATAATAATATTCTTTTAAATCCACCGTCCCACCTCTTTCGTTCTTCTTTTTCTGTTTCTTCCCCTTCAATGTCGTCTTCTCTTTCTCCCCACCCTCCTCTTCGATCCTTCAATGTCGTCTTCTCTTTCTCCCCACCCTCCTCTTCGATCCTTCAATGTCGTCTTCTCTTTCTCCCCACCCTCCTCTTCGATCCTTCAATGTCGTCTTCTCTTTCTCCCCACCCTCCTCTTCGATCCTTCAATGTCGTCTTCTCTTTCTCCCCACCCTCCTCTTCGATCCTTCAATGTCGTCTTCTCTTTCTCCCCACCCTCCTCTTCGATCCTTCAATGTCGTCTTCTCTTTCTCCCCACCCTCCTCTTCGATCCTTCAATGTCGTCTTCTCTTTCTCCCCACCCTCCTCTTCGATCCTTCAATGTCGTCTTCTCTTTCTCCCCACCCTCCTCTTCGATCCTTCAATGTCGTCTTCTCTTTCTCCCCACCCTCCTCTTCGATCCTTCAATGTCGTCTTCTCTTTCTCCCCACCCTCCTCTTCGATCCTTTTCATGTTAATTCCTGCTACTTCTTTTTCGTCTTAAACCCTTTCTCCTTTTGCTTCTCTTCCCACATTCCTCCATCCTCCTCCTCTCTTCCTTCCCTCCACTTCCGCGTCTAAAAGCGTGACCAAACCACAAACAACGTCCAAGAAGTTGCCTTATCCTGTACCTCCACAACAACCGTGGAGAAGAAGAAGAAGAAGAGGAGATGAAGAAGGAGGAGGAGGAAGAGAAGAGGAAGGAGAAGAAGGAGAAAAAAACATAGACTGGGAAATTATAGTGAAATAGCTATGGCGTGTATGAGAGAGAGAGAGAGAGAGAGAGAGAGAAAGAGAGAGAGAGAGAGAGAGAGAGAGGGGGGGGGGGAGGGAGGGAAAGGATGGGGTCAGATGAGGATAAGTGGATGGGAGAGATGGGTGAAGTATATACACAAATACATGAGAGGTCAACCAGACGTGAGCTGAAAGCGAGCAAAAAAAACATGAAGAAAAAGTAGATGAGCGAAGAGGAGGATAGTTACACAGAGTTACACATATTCTCATACCACACAGACCTTGCAGTTCGTACTAGAGACAGGGGCAGTTAATAGTATAATAATAGGGCAGCAAAGTAGAAGGTTCTCTCCCCACCCTCCGATCTCTCCGGCTAAAAACCCGTAGGCTGAGGTTACAGGCTGAAGTGTAACCTTGTGGGTCAGGAAATGCCCAAAAGGAATGTTTGTATATAGGATAGAAAGAAATTAGTCTGAAAGGGAACTTACACTTACATCCCTATTGATTTTAGATTAGCCATTCATAATATTCCAATTTCCATCAGATGATCGTCCAGTCTCTTTTTAAACGTATCAATTGAATTACTATCAACCACCTCGCTTTGTCAAACTATTCCAATCTTTGATCACTCTGTATGTGAAGAAGTTTGAAAGAGAGAGAGAGAAAGATAGAGATAGATAGATAGATAGAGAGAGAGAGAGAGAGAGAGAGAGAGAGAGAGAGAGAGAGGTCAACCAGGCGTCAGCTAAACAGGAGAAACGAGTGAATATAAACAAAAGATGGGCAAGGAGGAGAAGAGGCTAGTTAAGATATAAAAGGGTGAGAGGTGAGTATGGGTGAAGAAGAAGAACAACAAGAAGGAGAGAGAGAGAGAGAGAGAGAGAATGAGAATTTATTAACCTACTGTACAAGGGCGGTGAAGAAAATTATGAATGATGAAGGAGTACACAAAGGGGTGGGCGAGTATGTAAAAACGATAAAATTAGGGAGAACAAGGAAGCATATGAGGAAGAAATGGAGAGAGAGAAAGAGAGAGAGAGAGAGAGAAGAGTAATGGTGCAAGGAATACCACTGGACAGAGTGAGTACAGAGACCTTGAACAAGATGGAAAGCCCCTGGGAAGAGGATTCACAACGCAGGAAGCAAAAACATGAACAAAATAAAGATGATGATGATGATGATGATGATGATAATAGTGCTAATGAGATGAATGATGGGGAGAAACAAGATCACAATACTATGATGATGTTCAACGGAAGAAACAACAAAAACATACACATAATATAGAAGATGATGATGATGGTGATAGTAGTGATGATATGAAGGATGAGAAACAAGATCACAATAAGATTTTTTTTTGTTTTCTATATACCAACTACTCCCTCTCGGGCATAGGCTGATAGCTTTTACACTCTACCGCTAACATGGTGAGGCCTGTGAGGTCTTGTTCCAGTCTAGGGAGTGAGACATGCGAAGCACCTATTCACAGCACGAACCCAACTCCATCTCTGAAGCTGCTTCGCCCCTGCGCTTCAGAGTCTCACTCCCCAGGCTCGGACCCTCACTCTCTAAACGCCACCTATTGAGCAATTAACTCACTAGGCATTGCCCCCTGTAGCATATTTTGAATATGGAAATATTCATACAGTGCTATTTAGTCAGGGAACAATGAGGGTATTTTGTTTTGGCATTTCGGTGTGCTGTGGTAATGGACTGAAACTAGGTAAAGCACAAATTCCATCCCAGTAATATCTTCCCATTGACATATTGGGATTCGAACCCGGGTCCATTGGATTGCCAGTCCAGTGGCAAGACCACTCTGCCACACCTGATGTTGAACGGAAGAAGCAAAAACATAAACAAAATACAGATGATGATGATGATGATGATGATGATAATGATGATGATGTTCTAATCTGTTCATTATGACGAGTCTAGAAATTGTGACCCCTAGTCTTTAGAAACTTTGTGTGGGCTGGAGCAAACGGCCTGAAAAAAATCCATATGTATTTACTAGTTAACAATTAGGCTTTTTCAAGCTATGAGTTGTTGGGTTTCAGGATTTATAAACTTGTCCTAATGATCAGACTATAGTGAAGGGAAAATAATGATGGTGATGAGGACGAGCAGCACAAAAAAAACAAAAAACAGATACCAATGATAATATTGCTAAGATGATCATGATTTTGATATTGATAAGAATTAAAGCAACGATAATTATTATAGGCTAATGATGAAGATAATGCTACTGAGAATAATGATAAATATTATTGGAATGACTATTATAGTTATGACGCCATTGATGACTATGATGTAACTATCATTAATGTGATGATGATTGCCATGAGCATGTTGATGAGTATGTAGATAATGATAATGAAGATGTCGATAATTGATAGAAATGTAAAGTTTAAAAAGAAAGAGGAAGAAGAAAAATAATCGCAACAAGAAGAACTTAAAGGGAAGGAGAACAAAGAAGAACGACATTATAATTATAAACAATGCCAGCAAGTGAAAAATCAATATCAATACACAGAACTGAAGAAGAAATCAACACAGACAATTAAGAAGAAAAAAGAGAGATATAGAAAACAAAAAACAAAAGAGGAGACCTTGATAGCCCCCACCCCCATCCCCCTTTCCAACGGCCTTGACCAGTGGGCACCCAATCTGTGTTTTACATCATGCATCCACCCGAGTGTAATAATAATAATAAGAAAAAGAAGAAGAGTAAAACAACGACAACAATAGTAATACAGTAAGTACAGAAATAAATGTACAGTACCGGCGACATCTTTTCAATTTTATTATAGCTATATTTATACGAGTTTATGCAGCCTTGGATGGATCTATGGTATTTACGAGGATTAATTAATGTAGTCTGTACAATTGTCATTGCTAGACGTCCATCCTAAGATGAATAACATTGTCTAATAGTTGCCAGAATATAGTGGTACTGAATGGAGGTAACAGGTACCAACAGTCTTAACCCCTTCAACATCATGACGCCTTTTGCCTTTAATTCTGGCTTAAATTAGACGATGTTATGCAGTTGTAGAATGACCTATGTTATCAAGAGGGTTTATCAAGATTGCATTTACTCATTTGAGTCGCAGAGGTAGATAATATACTAAAATTACCTTATATGGGTGAAGGGGTAAAAGGGGTGTATTTCAAAAGCTACCATATCAGATTTGCAAGTAATATACCAAGTTAAGGTAAATAACGTTCGTGTGATGCAGGGAAATTGGCTATTCAAATATTATATGCAACCTTGTCCGATTCTAACTCTTGGACAAACACCCTGTGACAATAAAGGATTGTTGTTATCTACTTGTATGTTCACGTCTGTCTATGTCTATCAAGCTTTTTATCCCATGTGTATGAAGGAGACAAAAGACAATGCTGCCTGGTAACAAGTAACCCCCCCCCCCAAAAAAAACAAACAAAAAAAACAACAACAACAAACAAACACAAATTGGAGGAGTGATAGGGAGCCCAATTCAAGGCACGTTAACCCCTTCTGTACCGGCAACGTCTTTTCAATTTTACTGTAGCTATATTTAGACCCCCTTGTATGCAATCTATGAAGGATCGGTGGTAGTAAAAAGGGTTAAATCCGAAGCCTGTTAATTGCTGAAGGCCCTTTTTAAACTGAATAAAATAGTCTAATAGTATCCAGAATAAAGTTAAAATAACGGCACTGGTACTGAACAGGATAACGTCAAAATGTCTGGACTCGCGGAGCTTGAAGCAGTTTAAGTCATAGGATGAGTGAAAGAGCTCCAGAGTTTACTTGTTGAGTAGAAGAAGACTGAGAACATCGGTTCCCACTCGGGTGAACCGATGTTCCCACTCTCAGGGTCCTGTATGTATTTTAAGGCGGATAGGAAGGGATTATGGACCCCCTTCTCCTTCATGTTTAGGCCCATTAGTTTATATTATAACACGTTCGCCCCTTTGACGATTAAAAGACCTTTCGCTAAATTTCAACTTAAAGACCCTTCGTGCCATTTAGGTGCCGAATGTTGCCTGGCGAGCAATAGCGAGGACGGTAAAGGGAGCAAACTATATATATATACAGGGAATGTATTTCTCTTTACAGTCTTTTAGCGGTTCCACACATCCTGGTCTAAACGATTGGATAGATTATGTCACACTGTTGCCAAGCCCTTGAGTTGGGTTGTATATCTCCAAGAACCAGTTACTGAATTACTATCTTCTCGTTCATGTGTCCCCAGGTATGCTTACTTGCAACACTATTAAACATATTCAGTTAGTTTACGGATATAGGACTGAAAGTGCAATTTCAAGCATAATGACCTATTATTAGTATTCATGCACTTACCACACCTTTGATATGACCAAGTATTTACGTTAAAATACTGCTAAAACACGTATTTTTAATAGGGTCTTGCTAGTGGAGTTTTGCGGTTTTCCAGTGCAATCAATATTTTCTGTTGAGGCCCCTATTATTATTTCCTTGTTGTTCACGACAATTTGCTTGCGGCGTTTCGTACGTGTGGTTGGGTATAATAAAAATCAATAGATCCCCTACAACAATACTCATACGCTGTGTACATTTAACCCCTTCAAGATACGTTGACGCGTTTCATCATTTTTTTTTTTTTTATTATTAGACTATTTTATTCAGTTTAAGAAGGAATTATGGAAGCCTGAATGGTAATTAATATATAACTAACCCCTTATAATGCTAGGGATCCTCACTGAGCATCACAAAAGTGTCTAATGATAGCCAGAATAAAATCATAAACCGTGTCATAATGCTCAAAGAGTTAAACTGATATACATTATATACGGCAGTCTTCATGTGTTTCTAATAACCCGGAACTAATATCGTTTGTTTCACGTCGTTAAGGTGTTGAGTTAGTGACCCTCTTACTAGAATTCAAATATGTTATCATTAAGGATCATTAAACATTGTTGGAACATGATGGCCAAAGGATATGTACAATAACATCTCTACAATCTCTCTCTCTCTCTCTCTCTCTCTCTCTCTCTGCTATATTCTGCCGTCACTCCCACTGTCAACGCCCCGGGGCCTCCGTACATTATTTTTACCGTGGCGATAAAGCTGTCCTCTTCACTGCCTCTCGTTACTTTCACTGTCCCCCGGAGCGTTATATTGTCATCCACATATTCATACCTTAATTATCTTCGCTTTCACTGACCTCCACCGGCAAAGTTGAACGGAGGGAAGGTTTTCGCCTCGGTGTGTCTGTCTGTTTGTCTTTAAACAAAATATCTCACAATGTTATGAACCTATTTTCACGAAATTTGGTGGTCTTATAGGATTAGTACCAAAGAAAATGTTTAGTCAATTTAAGTGGCGATCTGAAGATTATAACGAAATTTAGTAGACAGATAGGATAGACGCCAAGGAAGAAGTGATTCAATTTAGGAGGCGATCTGGATCATATCCTGTAACCCAGATCCAGAAGAACATTTAAGCTTATGATATTAATGGTAAAGAACCAGCCAGCGTGGGTGGAGGTATGTGCGCTACCGAGTGCCCCTCTAGTTTATCTCTATTTGTGTGTGTATATTCTCTAAGTCTGCTAGTCTCATTCTCATACATGTAGCCATATTTATGTCACTGGCAATCACATAGCTAAATACAACAAATTATCGAACTCTAATCAAAACATTCTTCTCCAGTTCATTGCCAAGTTATATATAAATGCCCCCCCCCCCCCCCCCGACTATTAATAATTAACATTTTTCATTCTACTCGACATCATAGGGCACCATATTCAGTCACCGTTCATGGACATCACTTACCACTACCACCACAGTCTATTTTTTTCCCCTGGCCGAAAATGTAATTCCTTAACAGCTGATTTGTCTATATTTAATGGAAAAATAAGGAACCACTGTGTCTTGGAAGCATATACAGTCAAGTATTGAAAATTCACGACATAGTTCGGTAAACTTGATCGCAGTAGCTGAGTAACAAGATGAGTAGGCTACATGGCTATTTAACTAGGTGTTTTGTGACCCTGCATTTCTCTATAGTCTATTTACACCTGGCGAAAACTTCAATCCCTGAACAGCTGATTTCTCAATTCTTGATGGATTAATATGAATATCTAATATATCTACATCATATTAATATCCTGCGTTCGTTAAGAAAGATTAAAGAACAAAACATATTAATAATGCCATGTTTTCGTAATTAACAACATATTTCGATACATAATCCCCGTAATAGCTGAGTCAACAAGATGGAGGTACGGCCCTTTACCCAGTACCAGTCACTACTATTGTCAGCCCTAATACCTTACATCAATAGCTCTCCAGTATCACCCTTACCAATCACCACCACATCACTCTCTGTCACCAGTACCTCCTGTCCTCACTACTCGCTCACTTTTCTCTCTCTCTCTCTCTCTCTCTCTCTCTCTCTCTCTCTCTCTCTCTCTCTCTCTCTCTCTCTCTATATATATATATATATATATATATATATATATATATATATTATATAGTATATATTCGATTAACTGTTAATCTACTTGCTAGTCCCTCTATCTGCATAATATTTATCTGTCGTTTTGTCCATCTATCTATGTAAATAGTTTTGTATCTCCCTGCCTACTAACCTACCTACCTACCAACTTATGTATCTACCAACGTAGCATTATCTATTATAACCATCCTCCTCCTCCCCCCCCCCCAACCCCTCTGACTCTCCTCTTCTGAATCAGCCCTCCCACCCCCACCTGCCCTTTCACAGGACCTCTCTCCCAGACCCCCGCTCCCCCCTGATCTTTAGCATTAGATGGGTCGCGGGCTATGGTGACGGGGATAGTTTCTAGTTGGGGCCCTTTCGTATATTGTTTTGTTAATGTTGACTTGGAAAGATAGATAGATAGATAGATAGATAGATAGATAGATAGATAAATAGAGAGATAAAGAGAGAGAGAGAAGGACAGGGAGCTAGCCTTACAAAAACACCCACACAGAACTTGCATAATGAACCTCTGACATTTCACAATTTTCTGTTTCGTGCCAAAAAAGTCGCCTTACCTCAACGCCACATTAGTATCACGCCTCCCCAAAACACACACATACACACACACACACACACACACACACACACACACACACAGCACACCCACCTCACTACCCATCTTAGTTTCTCCCCCTCTGAGCCGTACATATGCGTTCACATCTTTAATCTTCTCTCCTTAATGGGTGGTCACCTGTTTCTTTCTCTCCTTTTCTCTCTTTCTCTGGCTTAAATACGTCTTAAAACAGTAGGCTGAATGGGGCCGAATTGATACAGCCCAGAGAGAGAGGGAAGGAGAGAGAACAAAAAACGAGGTGGTCCCCCTTAACCCACTCTTAAGATTTTGTGGACCCCATATATTTTGTGGACCCCATATATTTTGTGGACCCCATATATTTTGTGGACCCCATATATTTTGTGGACCCCATATATTTTGTGGACCCCATATATTTTGTGGACCCCATATATTTTGTGAACCCCATATATTTTTGTTTATGCAATTATAACTATCTAGATTGATTTTTGGATTGAACTGACTTTTCAATAAGTAGTATATACAGTTATGTAGTTGATGAATAGAACATTATTCGTTTCCAACTGAGATATACTTCCATAATTAATTAGAAATAAGTGAAGTCCACGAATATTGTTGAGTGGACTGGAGACTATAGCATCCGAGTGTACCTGGCATGGCGACTACAGAGGGTGGGTAGCATTCCCTGGTCCAGCCTAGTCCTCCCCACCTTGACCTCTGTGACCTCCCCCCCCCCCCCCCCCTCCCTACCTCATGTTGGAGGGACGAGTTTTGGTGGGGGGTGGAGAGGGTGGGTTAGAGAGAGGGGTGCCAAGGAGGAAGGGGAGGGGGGTTGCATGGTGGAACATTGCAATATTGCAGAGATTTATTTATTTACATATCTATTATATTTCCATGTCCTATTTATATATTTGTTGTAGATGGTAAAAATTATGAAGGGAGGAATTCGGTGGATTATTGTTTTTCTTTTCCCAAGTAGGCAATGTTTCTAAAGGTGCATGAGTGTTGCATATATCGTGTTTACCAGGGTGATTGTTGTATAGAGGGTGTGTTTCAGAGAGTCAGTGTTGCACAGAGGGTGTGAGTGTTGTATAGAGGATGTGTTTCAGGGGGTGAGTGTTGTATAGAGAGTACGTTGGAAGGTGTGCGTGTTACATAGAGGGTGTGTTTCAGGGTGTGGGTGTTACATAGAGGGTGTGTTTCAGGGTGTGGGTGTTATATAGAGGGTGTGTTTCAGGGTGTGCGTGTTACATAGAAGGTGTGTTTCAGGGTGTGGGTGTTACATAGAGGGTGTGTTTCAGGGTGTCGGTGTTACATAGAGAATGTGTTTCAGGGTGTGGGTGTTACATAGAGGGTGTGTTTCAGGGTGTGTGTGTTACATAGAGGGTGTGTTTCAGGGTGTGGGTGTTACATAGAGAGTGTGTTTCAGGGTGTGGGTGTTAAATAGAGGGTGTGTTTCAGGGTGTGGGTGTTACATAGAGGGTGTGTTTCAGGGTGTGCGTGTTACATAGAGGGTGTGTTTCAGGGTGTGGGTGTTACATAGAGGGTGTGTTTCAGGGTATGGATGTTACATAGAGGGTGTGTTTCAGGGTGTGGATGTTACATAGAGGGTGTGTTTCAGGGTGTGGATGTTACATAGATGGTGTGTTTCAGGGTGTGAGTGTTGTATAGAGGATGGGTTTCAGGGTGTGGGTGTCGTATAGAGGGTGTGTTTCAGGGTGTGGGTGTTACATAGAGGGTGTGTTTCAGAGAGTCAGTGTTGCATAGAGGGTGTGAGTGTTGTATAGAGGATGTGTTTCAGGGGGTGAGTGTTGTATAGAGGGTACGTTGGAAGGTGTGCGTGTTACATAGAGGGTGTGTTTCACGGGTGTGGGTGTTACATAGAGGGTGTGTTTCAGGGTGTGGATGTTTCATAGAGGGTGTGTTTCAGGGTGTGAGTGTTGTATACAGGGTGTGTTTCAGAGTGTGAGTGTTGTATAGAGGGTGTGTTTCAGAGTGTGAGTGTTGTATAGAGGGTGTGTTTCAGAGTGTGAGTGTTGTATACAGGATGTGTTTCAGAGTGTGAGTGTTGTATAGAGGGTGTGTTTCAGAGTGTGAGTGTTGTATAGAGGGTGTGTTTCAGAGTGTGATTGTTGTATAGAGGGTGTGTTTCAGAGTGTGAGTGTTGTATAGAGGGTGTGTTTCATGGTGTGAGTATTGTATAGAGGGTGTGTTTCAGAGTGTGAGTGTTGTATAGAGGGTGTGTTTCAGAGTGTGAGTGTTGTATAGAGGGTGTGTTTCAGAGTGTGAGTGTTGTATAGAGGGTGTGTTTCATGGTGTGAGTATTGTATAGAGGGTGTGTTTCAGAGTGTGAGTGTTGTATAGAGGGTGTGTTTCAGAGTGTGAGTGTTGTATAGAGGGTGTGTTTCATGGTGTGAGTATTGTATAGAGGGTGTGTTTCAGAGTGTGAGTGTTGTATAGAGGGTGTGTTTCAGAGTGTGAGTGTTGTATAGAGGGTGTGTTTCATGGTGTGAGTATTGTATAGAGGGTGTGTTTCAGAGTGTGAGTGTTGTATAGAGGGTGTGTTTCAGAGTGTGAGTGTTGTATAGAGGGTGTGTTTCATGGTGTGAGTATTGTATAGAGGGTGTGTTTCAGAGTGTGAGTGTTGTATAGAGGGTGTGTTTCAGAGTGTGAGTGTTGTATAGAGGGTGTGTTTCATGGTGTGAGTATTGTATAGAGGGTGTGTTTCAGAGTGTGAGTGTTGTATAGAGGGTGTGTTTCATGGTGTGAGTATTGTATAGAGGGTGTGTTTCAGAGTGTGAGTGTTGTATAGAGGGTGTGTTTCAGAGTGTGAGTGTTGTATAGAGGGTGTGTTTCATGGTGTGAGTATTGTATAGAGGGTGTGTTTCAGAGTGTGAGTGTTGTATAGAGGGTGTGTTTCAGAGTGTGAGTGTTGTATAGAGGGTGTGTTTCATGGTGTGAGTATTGTATAGAGGGTGTGTTTCAGAGTGTGAGTGTTGTATAGAGGGTGTGTTTCAGAGTGTGAGTGTTGTATAGAGGGTGTGTTTCAGAGTGTGAGTGTTGTATAGAGGGTGGGTTTCATGGTGTGAGTATTGTATAGAGGGTGTTTCAGAGTGTGAGTGTTGAATAGAGGGTGTGTTTCAGAGTGTGAGTGTTGTATAGAGGGTGTGTTTCAGAGTGTGAGTGTTGTATAGAGGGTGTGTTTCATGGTGTGAGTATTGTATAGAGGGTGTGTTTCAGAGTGTGAGTGTTGTATAGAGGGTGTGTTTCAGAGTGTGAGTGTTGTATACAGGGTGTGTTTCAGAGTGTGAGTGTTGTATAGAGGGTGTGTTTCAGAGTGTGAGTGTTGTATAGAGGGTGTGTTTCAGAGTGTGAGTGTTGTATAGAGGGTGTGTTTCATGGTGTGAGTATTGTATAGAGGGTGTGTTTCAGAGTGTGAGTGTTGTATAGAGGGTGTGTTTCAGAGTGTGAGTGTTGTATAGAGGGTGTGTTTCAGAGTGTGAGTGTTGTATAGAGGGTGTGTTTCATGGTGTGAGTATTGTATAGAGGGTGTGTTTCAGAGTGTGAGTGTTGTATAGAGGGTGTGTTTCAGAGTGTGAGTGTTGTATAGAGGGTGTGTTTCAGAGTGTGAGTGTTGTATAGAGGGTGTGTTTCATGGTGTGAGTATTGTATAGAGGGTGTGTTTCAGAGTGTGAGTGTTGTATAGAGGGTGTGTTTCAGAGTGTGAGTGTTGTATACAGGGTGTGTTTCAGAGTGTGAGTGTTGTATAGAGGGTGTGTTTCAGAGTGTGAGTGTTGTATAGAGGGTGTGTTTCAGAGTGTGAGTGTTGTATAGAGGGTGTGTTTCATGGTGTGAGTATTGTATAGAGGATGTGTTTCAGAGTGTGAGTGTTGTATAGAGGGTGTGTTTCATGGTGTGAGTATTGTATAGAGGGTGTGTTTCAGAGTGTGAGTGTTGTATAGAGGGTGTGTTTCATGGTGTGAGTATTGTATAGAGGGTGTGTTTCAGAGTGTGAGTGTTGTATAGAGGGTGTGTTTCATGGTGTGAGTGTTGTATAGAGGATGTGTTTCAGGGTGTGAGTATTGTATAGAGGGTGTGTTTCAGGGTGTGAGTGTTGTATAGAGGGTGTGTTTCAGAGTGTGAGTGTTGTATAGAGGGTGTGTTTCAGAGTGTGAGTGTTGTATAGAGGGTGTGTTTCAGAGTGTGAGTGTTGTATAGAGGGTGTGTTTCAGAGTGTGAGTGTTGTATAGAGGGTGTGTTTAAGGGTGTGAGTATTGTATAGAGGGTGTGTTTCAGAGTGTGAGTGTTGTATAGAGGATGTGTTTCAGGGTGTGGGTGTTAAATAGAGGGTGTGTTTCAGAGTGTGAGTGTTGTATAGAGGGTGTGTTTCAGAGTGTGAGTGTTGTATAGAGGGTGTGTTTCAGGGTGTGAGTGTTGTATAGAGGATGTGTTTCAGGGTGTGGGTGTTAAATAGAGGGTGTGTTTCAGGGTGTGGGTGTTAATTAGAGGGTGTGTTTCAGGGTGTGGGTGTTAAATAGAGGATGTGTTTCAGGGTGTGGGTGTTGCAGTGTTAAGGATAGAGTGGGTGAGTGTTGCAAGTAGGCTATGTTCAGGTGCATGTGTTGTAAAGGAAGGCATGCAGTGGAAGAACGGTGCAGAGGGGGGTTAAGGAAGGGAGGATTTTTCAGATTTAGGGTACTGCATCATGTAAATATAGACAGCGTTTAAGGGGGGTGACCTGTTTTTGTTCTGTCCTTTTCTATCTTTCTCTGGCTTGTATCCATTTGGCCCCATTCAGCCAACTGTTTTAAGACGTTTATCCCCATCCAGGTGTCAATGTTTTACTGGTGAGCGGTAGCGAGCCAGCATATTTTTTAAATGTTTTTGACAGCAGGCTAAATTTGTACATTACTCGATAGAAAAATGTCTCCGGCGAAGCCGGAACTCTTCATATAATGCTGGCTCGCTATCGCTCGCTTATAATAGTTGGCTGAATGGTGCCTAATGGATACAAGCCAGAGAAAGAGAGAAAAGGAGAAAAATAAAAAAAACAGGTCACCTCCCTTAAGAGGTGTTCAGGATTCCTTTTTCCCTCATCCTTACTCCCATTAGTTTGGATATTTTAATACAATTGCACCATTAGTTTTCCGATCTTACGACCTTTCGTGCCATTTAGGTGTTTTTATTTTTCTGGCGAACGATAGCGAACCTGCAATTAGGAGGAACGGCATTTTGCTACCACAAAATGCACACATTGATCTCGAATATATATATATATATATACCGTATATATATATACCGTATATATATATATATATATATATATATATATATATATATATTATATATACATATATATATATATATATATATATCCCTTTAACAGGTTGTTTTAGAAATGTAAACAAGTAATACATTTCGTATGTTAATGGAATTTGTTTTTAATTGGGCATGTCAGTGTAGAAACCGTAAATAGCAAAATGTTGAAGGAAACGTTACTTCTAAGAAACTTGTTCTGAAAAGCAAGATCTCAGTATTGTAGTGATAATTAACATTTCAGTATTCATGGATGCCTTATTATTCTATTATATGTATATTTTTAGACGAGTCCATGCAGATTAGGATGGTATATGGAAGTCAGAGGGTTGATTGGGCCAGTCTTTACCCTTTTAACTCCCACATATCCTTTCTAAGCTTTATAAAACCGCCTAATGATAACCGGAGTAATCTGCTAATACGCATCATAATCCTCAAGGGGTTAATGTTGCAGAAAATGTGTTGCCAAATTTATGCTAAGTTAGTTTCCAGTGGGAGGATCAGAAAGTGAGCCCTTTTCATATTTAAGAGCTTCTATAAATCAACATCAATTATGGGTTTCCTTTCTAACTATCTTCAGATTTGTATATTCAACTTAGGAAAGACCTATATATATATATAATATATATATATATATATATATATATATATATATATATATATATATATATATATATATATATATATATATATATATATATATATATATATATATAATTATATATATATCCCCCCCCCCCAAACACACACACACCATCCTGCCTGCTAACAACCTTATTCAACTCCCCCAATGATCTGTACCGAATGGATTGGTCATATTCTGAATACGATGGCGATCATAGACAGATTTAAAACAATTCTAAGATATACAATTATGGGGAATATATATATATATATATATATATATATGAATAAAATAAAATAAATACAACCATTATTATTACCATTATTGAAGAGGAGAAATGTGTTTCGTGGATCAGTATAATGCATGTATGAGTAGTATTGCAAAACGGAAAATATAAAACAAATCAGCTTGTCATAGTGTTTGATAGAATGTGAAGTGTTGGATCTCTTAACCCCTTCAATGCCGGTGACATATTTTGTATTTGATTCCAGCTATAATTAGACGATTTGATGAAGCTTAGGAAACATTTGGGGTAGCTAAAAGGATTCATTGAGATGGTCTGTAGCCTGCTAAAGGGTAGACGTCCTAACTTAACCTAAATATAATCATCTAATAGTTGCCAGCATATAATGGAAAAGGCATCGCCGGTACAGAAGGGGTTAAAACGAAAGAACAAGAGCAAGCTAAATTTGTACATTTTTCGATCGAAAAAATTCTCCGGCGAAGCTGGATTTCTCCATACAATGCTGGCTTGCAATCGCTCGCCAGGAAGTAATCGACACCTGGATGGGGATAAACGTCCTAAAACAGTTGGCTGAAAGGGGCCGATTGGATACAAGCCAGGAAAAGAGAGAAACGGCGGGAAAGATAAAAAAAATCGGTGACCCCCCTTAATGAGGGCTACGAAACTGAAAGTGTAAGATAAAGCGACCTATTATGGACAGTGGGTGGGTGGTTGTGTGTGTGTCTGGTTGTGTTTTGTAGATGCCCTATTTTATCTCTCTATCATATTTATTCTCTCGTTCTTACTCAGTCTCTAGGTAGCTCTTAATTTCTCTCTCTCTCTCTCTCTCTCTCTCTACTCCCACACACTTATTCTCTATCTCTCGTTCTTATTCAGTCTCTAGATAGCTCTTACTCTCTCTCTCTCTCTCATTGGTAATTCTTGTAATTATCAGGAGTCAAAGAATTACTTCTTCAATCAGTTGTGAACTCGTGGAATGGGCTTCCTCGAGATTTTATAGACTGCCGCACAGTTGATTCCTTTAAACATGACATAAACAAACACCTTGCCTTAAACCCGCGACTGACTGCATTTATAGATAAATACATTTTCTCCTTTTTCCTCAGATACATTGAGGATCACTCCATGTATAAATAATTAATTAATTTGTTACTTATTTTTCCCCAGATACAAGAAGGATATTATTATCTTATCGCTGTGTTATGTTATCAACCTAAATTGTCCTTTACTAATTAACATCGCCTAACTATGGACATTAGTCCTAGGGCAGTATTTCCCTTTCCAAGTGTCCTTTGCCCACTCCAAACCGCTGTTGAACACTCTGAGTAGCAGTGATTTAGAGGGCAAGCAACCTCGAAGGGTCGCTAGACATGTTGTTGCTTGACTTCCTTTGTACCCGCTGTCCACTTTGCATCTTGGAATCTTATCTCAAAAATTGTAATGTCTGTAATGATGCTATATGATTAATAAAATATGTCCATTCTGCACACGGCCAAGACATTGATATATTGTGTGCCCAAGTGTAAGTGTATTAGTGCATCACAAACAATTACTGTATCAATATGTACTGTGTTAATGTCTGACCACATCCACTTTGGGGCGGTAAATATAAGTTATTAATTAAAGACTAGTCTCCCTGGTTTTATTTAAATGTTTATCATTTTAAATCAATCAATATATCTATCTAGATTTCTCTCTCTCTCTCTATATATATATATATATATATATATATATCTGATCTATTTATCTCTTAAGTAAATGAAAGTAAATTAACGAGGCCTCCTAAAGGGAGATGTGGGGGTGTTGAATCAGTGTTAGGGACCGTGTTTCTATAGCAGGTCCAGATACATTATAAGGAGGTGGAGCCCCCTTTCTCTCTCGCTATTCCCTGTCTATCTGTTTATCTAACTATGTAATGTATCTCTCTAGCTAGCTATCTGTTTATCTATCTATCTACCTGCTTTTATCTATCTATCTATCTGTAAAGGGGGTTGTGTGGGTTCTGTGTCAATGTTATGGGCCGTGTTTCTAGTAGGTCCAAATACATTACATAAAGGTGGAGCTCCCTTTCTCTCTCTTGCTCTTTCCTGTCTATCTATCTATCCATCTACCCATCTCTATAAGAGGGATGTGTGGGTGTTGTATTGATGTTAGGGACCGTGTTGTTAAAAGGTTCAAATACATTACAGGAAGGTGGAGTTCCCCTTATCTGTACCTCTCTCGCTCTCCTGCTCTCCTGCTCTCTATCTTGCGGTCTTTATATATATATATATATATATATATATATATATATATATATATATATATATATATATATATATATATATATATATATATATATATATATATATATATATATATATATATATATATATAGAGAGAGAGAGAGAGAGAGAGAGAGAGAGAGCGATGACCTACCTTAATTACCACCATCAAAACGAAATGTGAAATACCGAAAGAAATACCCAAGAGATACTATTAATATTATATTGTGTGCCGACATTGCAATACTCCCAACCTTCACTAGACGGGCAGAGCTCCCTTCTCTTGCATGCTATGAGATCCTTAACTAATAATTTTGGGGCTTCAGAAACGACTGGGAGAAAAGTTGTAGGTGAAATGTTTAATGTTCATCGCAAGTATCTGTCAACGTTACTCGGTATAAATATATAATAAATAACCCTATCAGGAACTAATTTGTGTTTTGTTTCTTTGTTTCGTTTTCTTTTTTCTTTTTGTTTTGTTTTTGCTATGTTTATTGTTTCTTATTTGTTTATGTTTTTATTTCTAGGCCATTTTATACAGCTCATGATAACATTACCCTTGACTCTCACAGACTCATTTTATACAGCTCATGATAACATTACCCTTGACTCTCACAGACTCATTTTATACAGCTCATGATAACATTACCCTTGACTCTCACAGACTCATTTTATACAGCTCATGATAACATTACCCTTGACTCTCACAGACTCATTTCTGAAATTTTACAATTATATGATTAATTATTTAATTAATCATGTAGCGAATCATGAGTGAACTCCAACATACGTTGTTTACGTATACTCAATATACATAAAGCCGGTATCACACGAGCGTTTTTTCCCTCAACATCAACATTTATCCTCAACACTGATCTGGCAGCTTATGAGGTCAACATTGAATATATTTCGGTTACCTAAATTCATCTACCATCAGTCTAGTCTCCGATACAAGAGCAAAATATTCCAGTAATGTAGCCAGAATAAAAGTTGATGATCGAATGTTGACTATAAAAGCTCTCGTGTGATACCGGCTTAAATCGCGACAAGTAATAATGTACAGCAAATAGTTAGGATTAAACGTATCCTCTGAATTTACGTCAATGCACATTCATTATTGATTCACGCATGACCTATCTACATGTATGCATACATTCATTCATACAATCACACGTTCATACTTATATATATACTTTACATATAATTATATTTATTATTATACAAACTTAGCAATGTACATATAATAACAGCTGAGACAATATACTTATGCAAACACACAGCCATACATATGCAAACAAACTATTAATGGTTGGTGAAATTTTTTATGTAAACTATTAGATATTTCTTGCAAGATTCTGTCATTATTCCACTCACCCAAACGGCACGTTATTATTTTACTTTTCATTGTAGAGTTACTGAAATATTAGTTTTGCTTAAAGGGGGTCACCGTTTTTGTTTTATCTTTCTCTCCTTTGTTCTCTTTCCCTGGCTTGTATCCATTCGGCCCCATTCAGCCAACTGTTTTAAGACGTTTATCCCCATCCAGGTGTCGATTTCTTCCTGGCGAGCGATAGCGAGCCAGCATTATATGAAGAAATACGGCTTCGCCAAAGACATTTTTATATTGAAAAATTTAAAAATTTAGCTAGCCGTCAAAAGAAAAATATATACAGTATATGCTGGCTCGCTACCGCTCGCCAGAAAAATATTGACACCTGGTTGGGGGTAAACGTCTTAAAACAGTAGGCTGAATGGGGCCGAATGGATACAAGCCAAAGCGAGAGGGAGAGAAAGAGAACAAAAGCTAGGTGGGCTCCCTTAACTATATTTGTTATCGCCGTAAGCCTCCAAAATCTATGCATATATATTGGAGTGTAGAGAATTGCTTCGTCTTTCATTTTGGTAAGTCTCAAAGTATTGCTGATTTGTCTTAACATTTCGACAATCTGTTTTGCCTCTTTTCACTCTGGATAATAACACGCTTGATTTACGATGGCCACACCCAGCCTCGCCTTTCACACCACTATCACGTTCACTCAACCTCTAGTAAAATCATACTCTGGAAAATCCCTTGGACATAATAACTCAAATCTCCGTAACTCCTGCAATTAAAACCATATATACTTTCGTAACTCCTGCATTTTAAACCATATACACTGGCGTAGCTACTGCAGTTAAGGGAGGTGACCTGATTTTTTCTCTCTCTCTAGGTAGTATCCATTCGGCCCCATTCAGCCTACTGTTTTAAGACGTTCATCCCCATCCAGGTGTCGATTTATACCTGGCGAGCAATAGCGAGCCACTATATTTTGGATAATGAGTTAGACAGCTGGCTAAATTTGTACATTTTTCAATAGAATAATGTCTCTGGCGAAGACGGATTTCTCCGTAAAATGATGGCTTGGTATCGCTCGCCAGGAAAAAAGAATCAATTCTTGGATGGGGATGATTGTCTTAAAACAGTAGGCTGAACGGGGCTAAATGGATACAACCAAGAAAGAGAAAAATGCAGGTCACCCCCTTAAGACCATGTAAAATTCCATAGCCCCTGCAGTTAAAACCATACATCCTTATAACTTTCATACCTCCAATAATGGGCCTTTATATAATTGTCTTTAATTTATATGTGATGAGTAAACTTGTTATAAAATATATAATTCTTGGCTAAGAAGCTATTATGATATGACACAGTTCTCCAAGTATTGCGGCATTTATATGTGATGAGTAAACTTGTTATAAAATATATAAGTCTTGGCTAAGAAGCTATTATGATATGACACAGTTCTCCAAGTATTGCGGCATTTATATGTGATGAGTAAACTTGTTATAAAATATATAAGTCTTGGCTAAGAAGCTATTATGATATGACACAGTTCTCCAAGTATTGCGGCATTTATATGTGATGAGTAAACTTGTTATAAAATATATAAGTCTTGGCTAAGAAGCTATTATGATATGACACAGTTCTCCAAGTATTGCGGCATTTATATGTGATGAGTAAACTTGTTATAAAATATATAAGTCTTGGCTAAGAAGCTATTATGATATGACACAGTTCTCCAAGTATTGCGGCATTTATATGTGATGAGTAACTTGTTATAAAATATATAAGTCTTGGCTAAGAAGCTATTATGATATGACACAGTTCTCCAAGTATTGCGGCATTTATATGTGATGAGTAAACTTGTTATAAAATATATAAGTCTTGGCTAAGAAGCTATTATGATATGACACAGTTCTCCAAGTATTGCGGCATTTATATGTGATGAGTAAACTTGTTATAAATATATAAGTCTTGGCTAAGCTATTATGATATGACACAGTTCTCCAAGTATTGCGGCATTTATATGTGATGAGTAAACTTGTTATAAAATATATAAGTCTTGGCTAAGAAGCTATTATGATATGACACAGTTCTCCAAGTATTGCGGCATTTATATGTGATGAGTAAACTTGTTATAAAAATATAAGTCTTGGCTAAGAAGCTATTATGATATGACACAGTTCTCCAAGTATTGCGGCATTTGTATGTGATGAGTAAACTTGTTATAAAATATATAAGTCTTGGCTAAGAAGCTATTATGATATGACACAGTTCTCCAAGTATTGCGGCATTTATATGTGATGAGTAAACTTGTTATAAATATATAAGTCTTGGCTAAGAAGCTATTATGATATGACACAGTTCTCCAAGTATTGCGGCATTTATATGTGATGAGTAAACTTGTTATAAAATATATAAGTCTTGGCTAAGAAGCTATTATGATATGACACAGTTCTCCAAGTATTGCGGCATTTATATGTGATGAGTAAACTTGTTATAAAATATATAAGTCTTGGCTAAGAAGCTATTATGATATGACACAGTTCTCCAAGTATTGCGGCATTTATATGTGATGAGTAAACTTGTTATAAAATATATAAGTCTTGGCTAAGAAGCTATTATGATATGACACAGTTCTCCAAGTATTATGATATGACACAGTTCTCCAAGTATTGCGGCATTTCACATTGCCAACAAACGTGAGAAAATGTAAATGAGGTGTCACAGATATCTGACCTATAATCTAGATCAGCTGTTTCAAGTAATGGTGACAAGTGTGCATATCAGATTATAAGGTTTAATACCATTACCTATTCCATTTCTTTTTAGTGTATTGCACACGTATATAGTGGTACAGTATAGAGCGAGTTATATAGTTTTTGCAGATTTCAATATAACCCAACCACATCCACACACACACACACACACACACACACACACACATAATACAGAAATGAGACCATATCTGTTTGCCTCAAATTGTATCGGCCCGGAATGTGCTTTCTACCCAACGTGTTCTGCTCCCAAGTTTTAGCAATTCGGGAGGGGAGGTGATATTGGATTTTTATATTAGAGAAATTACAAAGTATATATTAACTTTCTTCTCGCGTAGCGCTTGCAACTTGCAGAAAATTCAAATTAGTCCAGAAATGCGCTGTAAGAAGTTTCCGTAAAATTATAAGTAAATGACAGTAAATTTGTACTGCCCAGAACCCTATTCAATAATACTGTTCTTGACTGTTATACGCCTTTTTACCTTCGATCTTGGCTGAAATTAGACAATTGTTTGCCGTTTAAGAAGGACCTATGTTGTTCAGAGGGTTTATTGAAATCGTATTCACCCCCTTTGACAACTAGAGGTAGATTATAAGCTAAAGAAAATCGTCTAATGGTAACCAAGATACGATTAAACTACGTCATCGAGCTGAAGGGGTTAATATCGCAAATAACTTTACCCTGTTCATTATGGGTAGGCCAGAAATCCCAAACCCATCCTCTTGATGGTGTAATGGTTAGAACGTATAAGTTCTGTACGCGATATCCTGGGTTCGAATTCTGGGAGAATAACATGCTTTCATTAATTTCATTTGGGGGTTATTGGTGTTAAGAACGATGTTAAAAATAGATAACTCCAAAAGGAATTCAGTAATTGAGCTGGGGGGTGTTTTCTCGACTATTTGGAAAGAGTCAACCAGGAAATAGGTGCAGAAACTGACAGCCCGATTGCTCCCGCCCTTCCTGAGTTACGAGAGGTTAGGGTCAAGATATCTGGCCTAATAACAGTGCACAGACTATAATAATATTGGCGGTTGTTAAGTCTGCATATGTAATTAGTTTGTATATATATAATGTTTACCTCAAAAGTGGTTCAGTGTTCTGTGGATCTTAACTATGGGTTGTTCATTATGACGTGACGATAAATTGTGACCCATAGCCATTTGTAACTCAGGAAGGGATGAAACAAACTGGTCAAACTTCTAACTTTAAGTAATATTTCAAAACCATCAAACACACATTATTGCGACAAAAGTATTGTATTATATGCATGGTCTCATTATTGTATTGTTAAATTCAGTAAATCCTGCTTTCATAATATCACCCCGTATCTGAAGGGAATATTATGTTAATTTATGTCCACGATCTCCTCCTCATCACTCAAGATATTCAATGAAGGAAAGTTTATCGTCTCAATCGTTTCTGCACTAGTTAATCGAGAGGCCTGTACCGTTTCGATGTTACCCAACCCTAGAGACCCTAATAGCTACAGAAATCGGCCAACTTTCACCATATTGGTGCCCCCTGGTGATACGTTTTATCTCTTTACACTCACATATCCCAATGTATATATTTACATTTTTAAATACTGGTACATGGTACTGTTCTTTGGAGAAACAGTACATTCTAAATGATCAAGAATGAAGTAAATCGTCGTTCTTCGATAATTTGAGTCAACAAAATGGCACCCAACGGAAAAGATAGCCACTCCCTCTGACTCTAGGATCTCTACCCTACCCCACCCACCTATATCAGCGTCCAAAGGTTAACTCGGCGAACCTTATTGTTTCAAAATAATTTTAATAGTCATGCATCTGATGATACTAAATTATTAGTAAATTAGATTGTGGTTGTTGCTATAGTTTCTTTTATTGTATGCGTATATATATATAAATGTGTGTTTATTATCATTAGTAGTACATATATATATATATATTCAGTACTATATTTTGCAGGTGTCTTATCATGTACAGTACATACACACACACACACAGTTATGTCACGGTCAGGGTCAGTGCGGTCGGATCATTAGAGAAAGTGATGCTTGTGTGTGTGTGTGTGTGTGTGTGTGTGTGTGTGTGTATGTGTGTGAACTTGATTGCAATCCTGGTAAAGTCATCATGTGTGTATGTGCTCTAATATTTTTCTTAGCGCCTGTATTATTTAATAGATTAAATTACCTGTTTTCCTGTAGCATTCCAGAATATCTAGATAGAATGACATAGCCGGTAGAATGAGATGTCCATTCGAATATGGCTGTTCATTGATTGGGTTGTGTTATTGGTATGTAGACAGTTAATATAATGACAGTATCGTAACATTAAATTGTTTTTCATCCCCACTTAACGGAGTATGGGCGTATTAATTGGTTCATTTATTTATCATTTTACCCTTTTTTGTTTCATCCCTAGACCTCCATCAAGCTTAAAAAAAACACACCCTAAGACCCTCCTTCAAGATGAATGCGTACATTTTTCGATAGCAAAATTTCTCGGTCGAAGACCGGTTCCTCATAAATTACAGGCTAGCTACCGCTGGCCATGAAAAAATCGGCACCTAAATGACACGAGCAGTCCTAATATTGACAAAGAAGTGGGGCGAAAGGTCTTAAAATCGCCAAACTAATGGGCTGAACTTCTTAAACTCTGAACAATAATGGAGCTAAACATGAGGAAGAAGGAGAACCCGAAAAACCAACCATCCCCCTTTAAATATTTAGTTGTACGATTAACCCTCTCACGATACGAGGAAGCATTTCTTCCTATTATTCTGGTTATTAGTAGACGGCTTTGGTTTGGCTATTGACTATTACAAGATAAACTTATTACAAACTATTTTTATAATTGGCATACTATTGGTGTTGCACGTCTGCGCATACAAATGAAGTAATAAATAAGCAGAACTTAGTATGCACACGTTGACTCTAAACTTCATCAAATTATATCTAATATGTTTAAACTTTAGCTAGAATATATTTACGTCTATGAACATTCTTTGTATTATATATACCGGTATATATATATATATATATATATATATATATATATATATATACACGGTTTTATGAAGTTTGGGAATTAACTGTTAGGGTTAGGAGTCTCATAGGGATCGATCGTAGATCTTTGGTTGATTTGGTTCCTTCTTAAGCTATGCTAAACAGGTTAGCATGATCTTCAAGGAATTATAGAAACCGTCTTCTTTTTGAGTGGGTTATCAATTGTATTAACAAATAGTGTTGCTGTAATTGCGATCTTGTATTTGAAGTTTCTTTCTTAAATATTTTGTCATTAATATCAAAGTTCTAAATAATGTTCCCCCTAATACCGTACGTAAGTGATGCAGCAATACTGTATAACTCTTTCATTCCCTCACTGAATGTCCCTCTAATATATTGCAAGCCAGTCAGTCTCTCTCTCTCTCTCTCTCTCTCTCTCTCTATGCACGGGCATTCATTTGCAACGGTGTTCATTGTACGACTAAGTGCCGGAGGGCTTGAAGGGTGGGTAGAGAGCCTTATAGTGTTCTTCCACTTTCCTTTATTTGGGGTGTTGCTAACACTACTAAAATCGAGTCCTGTTCTCCTCACTTAGATCATTAAGTCTTTGTGGTCAGTGTATCTGTGTAAATCTATTTTCATATCTTAAATCTAGCAATCCCTCTCTCTTGTCTATCGCAGGGGGGTGTAGGGAGAAAGTAGAAGGTTGCTCGTAGATGTCCTGTTCTTAATGTGCCGTTGCTAGACGAGAGAGAGAGAGAGAGAACGAGTAAGTGTGTGTTAGAGTGAGAGAGAGTGAGTGAGAGAGAGTATGAGAGAAAGAGTGAGTGAGTGAGAGAGTACACAGTACAAAGGGAGTACAAAGGAAATCAAGCAACAATAGATCTAGTGACCCTTCTAGGTTGCTTGTCCTCCAAAACACTGAGGATCAAGTGTCCAAACAGTGGGTTAGAGTGGGTAAGGGAACATTGGAAAGGGAATTACTGCCCTGGAACTAATGTCCGTGGCAGGACATAGACAGGACAGGACAGAAACATGTCCGTGGACAGGACAGAGAGAGAGTGAGTGAGTGAGTGAGAGAGAGAGAGAGAGAGAGAGACAGACAGACAGACAGACAGACAGACAGACAGAGAGAGAGAGAGAATAAAGGGGTGCTGGTTAATGGGGCCTATCCTGTTCTTAACCCTTTCACGCTCATATGACGCAGAGGTTGCCAGATTAGCAATAAGAAATCGAGTTCTCTCACTCTTATAATTACCTCTCCAAAATTAGTTTTCTGCCCACAGCTAGCTCAATACAACTGCAGAGGTTGAAGTAACTAAACTTAAGGTTTCTAAATACCCCTGATGGTAACAAAGGCTTTAACGTATCCCCATTAGGCTCAAAATCGCGTCATATGTCGGAGAGGGTTAATGTGTCGTTGCTAGAAGGAATGGGGCTAAGATAAATTTACATATATTTACATATATTCACTGCCTACACAGACCTTACAATCCCAGCGAGGTGGTCAGGACTTAATTCTAGTAGAGATAGCTAACCCCAGAGTAAGGGACAGAGGAAGGAAAGGATAGCAAAGAAGAGGGCTCTCTCCCACCCTCTGTTCCTTCGGGCAATTGCCGTACATGAAGTCAGTTGGAAGTGAATAACCTTGCAGATCTTGGAAATCGCCTGAAGGAATTTATAGAAAGTTAGAAGTGGAAAGGATTTTGTATGCAAACCTACACCTGCAGTAATATATACAGATTGTTTGTTTTGTTTTTTCCTCAGCTCTCTTCAACTGGAAAGAGTGTTCGTTACTACCAAGTCGTTCTATCATTGGTTATTACCTACTCCATCCCTATTTCTCTGTGGTAAGAGTCTAGATTTTTTTTAAATGCATCTATTGAGACACTATCTATTACTTTATTTGGGAGCTTATTCCACTCACTAGTTATACTATGAGTGAAGAGATTGTTTGTTGTATCCAGGTTTGCTTTCTTACCTATTAATATTGACTTGTTTCCTCATGTAGAACTCTATTTGGCTATCTTAAATAGTTTATTGGGATTAATGTTACTGAATCCTTTTAATATCTTAAAACACTCAATCAGTTGTCCTCTTATCCTCCGTTTCTTAAGTGAAAATAGATCGAGTTTTCTTAGTCTCTCATTATATGGTTTAGTTCTTAGAGAAGGGATAAATTTAGTTGTTCTTCGCTCTACAGATTCCAGCTTTACTAAGTCCTTTATGAGGTATGGAGACAAGAACTGCACATCATACTCTAGATGAGGTCTCACTACACTTTTTATATAATAGCATAACTATTTATCTGCTGTGACAATGGAAATTTCATCTGATGAAGCCTAATGCTCTGTTTGTTTTGTTAGCTGTTGTCGTGCATTGGTTTAAAGATTTTAGGGTTTCATTTATAAGTACTCCTAGGTCTTTTACCTGTATTACGCTATTAACCTTCTCCCCGTTCATATAAAATTCGTATTTATTTTTTTCAAAGCCTATTTGCAATATCTGACATTTGTTTACATTAAAGGGCATTTGCCAATTCTTCGACTATTCTGTGAGTTTATTTAGGTCTGTTTGTGGACTGATTGTATAGCTTTCCAAAATGATTGCATTTCCTATCCTGGTGTTATCTGTGAATTTAGAAACTATATTATTTATACCATTTTCAATGCCATTGATGTATAGAGAAAGAGAGAGAGAGAGAGAGAGAGAGAGAGAGAGAGAGAGAGAGAGAGAGAGAGAGAGAGAGAGATGTATATGAAAGAAGTGAGCAAATAATACCTGGGAAAACAGTGCTTAAACACCTAGTTAAAATTTACTAGGCATCAAGTCTTCAGTCCCATGTGAATGTATGCAACTGATTCGTAGTGGAGAGTGGAAAGGGACTGGAGTTTTCGCAGAGAGGCTTCAGTCCTGACGTTATTCTTGACTTATAGTGTGCTGGCTTAATAATCCAAAAGGGTTGATAACCTCTGAAGTCCTATTTTAACTAATATATATGGAGAGTGGAAACAATGAAGCAACTTGGTTGAGCCCGAGAACTTTCAGTCTTCTGTACTTCTCACTTCTCAGCTTGTTCTTGCTCTGTCCAATTACTTTTCTTTCCTATTTTACTCCAGCCATCTGGTCTGGGGGAGAGTGGAATGGTCTCCTGAAGCTTTGTTTGTTTGTTTGTTGTTGCTATTATTATTATTACTACTGTTATTATTTGTTTTTATTTTGTATTAATATTGTTATTATTGTTGTTGTTGTTTGCTTGTTTTTATATTATTCCTAAAGTACGGATAATTAATGAACCTATCAGGAGCAATATTAAGTAAGAGCTTGACTAGGCTGACAAGTTAACTTAACTTTAAGTAGAGTGTATTATGTCTTCAATTCCATGTTTGTAAGTTAAAGAATACGAACCTATAGTCTCTTTATATCTACAGTATATATGTTTGTATTACTTATTTTTTTTAGCTGGCGAAAGGTCCCCATCTAAACTGCTTCCCCATTACTCGAATAGGTTGTCAATTATGAGAACTTGGCATTAATATGATACGGATGCAGAGTCTTGCAGTAATACCTTCTTACTTTTCCATCAACCATTGAGGCAACAGCTGGTGAGGGGCTAAGCTTTCCCACATATGAAAAACAAAAAAAAACACACACTGCAGCATAAGCATCTTTTTCTTTTCTGTTTTCGGTAAAGCTTAGTATAAAATAGAAATTGCCGTGGCGTTAACCCTAAGGATATTTGGAGGGAACATCTTTTGTAGGGTTGGGAAGGAGAAAGTTGAAGGGACAGTGATTGTAACGGGGAAAGGGATTTGGCTTGTTTATTAGTCTGCCCTCTAGATTCCGTCAAGCTAATAAAACAACAACCCAGACCCTCCAGACCACCCTTCAAGCTTACAGTTACGCATTCTCTGACACCTCTTCCAATCTTCTAAGCTAAACCCCTTTGCTATTGCTCGCCAGGAAAAATCGGCTCTTGACTGGAGTAAACCGTCTAATAATCGCCAAACGAATAAGGCAAACGGTTTACTAACGACAACTAATGGGGGCAAACAGAGGGGAAACCAAAAAGCTCTCCTTCGGATTAGATACAGTTAATGTTTAGGGGACGTGTTTTGTAGGGTTAGGAAGGAGAAAGTGGATTTGGAAGGGACAGCTGACTGCAAGGGTTGGGGAAGAGAGAGAGAGAGAGAGAGAGGGAGGCAGGAGATGGATGAATGTAAATTGTCCACTAGCGATTTTCGAGTTATGAGGAAGTTGGACCTGTAGACAACGATATATTACAGAAATACAGGCCAAAATACGACTGTTATGCATATGTTACTGTGAACATGATTACAATCCAGTTATCCCTATTGATAAGAACATTTTACTACGCTCTAGCTACCTGCATGGATCAATATTATTCAACATTGCAAAGAGGGAGCAAGTTGAAGTGCAAAGACGGCTGATTGCAGGGGTAAAGAGAGAAGGAGACTGGGAAAAGATAGGATAATGTATATTGTTCACTATTTATGATAATATACTTGACAACAAGTTGACTGTGTGAATATAAACACCATATTAGGAGGAGCACTTTAATGACAACGTCTCGCATATAGATTCCTCAGGTTAATCGCTCGATGGCCTAATGATGCTATATGCGACACGTTGTCATTAAAGTGCTCCTCCTCATATGGTGTTTATATTCAGGAAAATGTATACTTTATCTTACTCTACAGTAGCTACCACAATGTGTACTTTATCTTACTCTACAGTAGCTACCACAATGTGTACTTTATCTTACTCTACAGTAGCTACCACAATGTGTACTTTATCTTACTCTACAGTAGCTACCACAATGTGTACTTTATCTTACTCTACAGTAGCTACCACAATGTGTACTTTATCTTACTCTACAGTAGCTACCACAATGTGTACTTTATCTTACTCTACAGTAGCTACCACAATGTGTACTTTATCTTACTCTACAGTAGCTACCACAATGTGTACTTTATCTTACTCTACAGTAGCTACCACAATGTGTACTTTATCTTACTCTACAGTAGCTACCACAATGTGTACTTTATCTTACTCTACAGTAGCTACCACAATGTGTACTTTATCTTACTCTACAGTAGCTACCACAATGTGTACTTTATCTTACTCTACAGTAGCTACCACAATGTATACTTTATCTTACTCTACAGTAGCTACCACAATGTGTACTTTATCTTACTCTACAGTAGCTACCACAATGTGTACTTTATCTTACTCTACAGTAGCTACCACAATGTGTACTTTATCTTACTCTACAGTAGCTACCACAATGTATACTTTATCTTACTCTACAGTAGCTACCACAATGTGTACTTTATCTTACTCTACAGTAGCTACCACAATGTGTACTTTATCTTACTCTACAGTAGCTACCACAATGTGTACTTTATCTTACTCTACAGTAGCTACCACAATGTGTACTTTATCTTACTCTACAGTAGCTACCACAATGTGTACTTTATCTTACTCTACAGTAGCTACCACAATGTGTACTTTATCTTACTCTACAGTAGCTACCACAATGTGTACTTTATCTTACTCTACAGTAGCTACCACAATGTGTACTTTATCTTACTCTACAGTAGCTACCACAATGTGTACTTTATCTTACTCTACAGTAGCTACCACAATGTGTACTTTATCTTACTCTACAGTAGCTACCACAATGTATACTTTATCTTACTCTACAGTAGCTACCACAATGTGTACTTTATCTTACTCTACAGTAGCTACCACAATGTGTACTTTATCTTACTCTACAGTAGCTACCACAATGTGTACTTTATCTTACTCTACAGTAGCTACCACAATGTATACTTTATCTTACTCTACAGTAGCTACCACAATGTATACTTGATCTTACTCTACAGTAGCTACCACAATGTGTACTTTATCTTACTCTACAGTAGCTACCACAATGTGTACTTTATCTTACTCTACAGTAGCTACCACAATGTGTACTTTATCTTACTCTACAGTAGCTACCACAATGTGTACTTTATCTTACTCTACAGTAGCTACCACAATGTGTACTTTATCTTACTCTACAGTAGCTACCACAATGTGTACTTTATCTTACTCTACAGTAGCTACCACAATGTATACTTTATCTTACTCTACAGTAGCTACCACAATGTGTACTTTATCTTACTCTACAGTAGCTACCACAATGTGTACTTTATCTTACTCTACAGTAGCTACCACAATGTGTACTTTATCTTACTCTACAGTAGCTACCACAATGTGTACTTTATCTTACTCTACAGTAGCTACCACAATGTATACTTTATCTTACTCTACAGTAGCTACCACAATGTGTACTTTATCTTACTCTACAGTAGCTACCACAATGTATACTTTATCTTACTCTACAGTAGCTACCACAATGTGTACTTTATCTTACTCTACAGTAGCTACCACAATGTGTACTTTATCTTACTCTACAGTAGCTACCACAATGTGTACTTTATCTTACTCTACAGTAGCTACCACAATGTGTACTTTATCTTACTCTACAGTAGCTACCACAATGTATACTTTATCTTACTCTACAGTAGCTACCACAATGTGTACTTTATCTTACTCTACAGTAGCTACCACAATGTATACTTTATCTTACTCTACAGTAGCTACCACAATGTGTACTTTATCTTACTCTACAGTAGCTACCACAATGTGTACTTTATCTTACTCTACAGTAGCTACCACAATGTGTACTTTATCTTACTCTACAGTAGCTACCACAATGTGTACTTTATCTTACTCTACAGTAGCTACCACAATGTGTACTTTATCTTACTCTACAGTAGCTACCACAATGTGTACTTTATCTTACTCTACAGTAGCTACCACAATGTAATTTTAGTCAGGCTGTTGGTTGCAAGGGAAGGGTGGGAGGGGGGGGGGGGGAATAAGGAACAGATATGAGATCATAAATTGTACCCCTGCAATCAACTGTCTTTGCACTTCAACTTTCTCCTTCTTTGCAATGTTGAATATGATCGCCTGCAACGCCTAAAACGTAGTAAAGACTCCTCATTCATAGGAATTATACTGAACTGTAGTCATATTAGAGAAGAGGGTATTCATTTAAACTTTTCAGTATGATGCCAACGTTTTTATATTATTTTAACTACCACCGAGCCATATGACTGCAGAGGGGGAATGGAGAAAGAGAGAGGGGGATACAGGAGAATATACAGTTGCCCACATAGGATATATCAGAGAGAGAGAGAGAGAGAGAGAGAGAGAGAGAGAGAGAGAGAGAGAGAGAGGTGAATAATATACCACAAACTACCTCGATATTCGTCTGAACAATCAGTGTATATATAGTGCCTCGCATGTTGTCTCCATGTAAACAAGGTCTCAAGAAGCTTCAGTGCTTGGTGTAAATAGAGATTACACTGCAAATGCCTGACAGAACATGTTGAACCCCTCCATATTTGTAAGTCGCCTATTGTTCCACATACAACGCACAGTCGATTATACTGTGTCCACTATCAGACGGCCAAAAATTGCCCTCTCTTTGTTACTAATTTACTGATAACTTGATGCAGGAAAATTACTAATATTACCACTTATTGTTACCTATCTCTTGTCACCTGTCTGCATCCAAGTTGGGAAAAAGGACATTCCCGGCCTATATATACTGAATAGGATATACAGTAGATACCAACAGTCCTACATGGATCCACAAGTGCCCTTCGCGCAGACATATGCATTGTTTAATTTTGAATGTTTTATTATTGGTTTACAATTAACTTTAAGGTAATATAATCACATAATGTTCTTAAATCTTTTCATAACTAGATATAATTACAGTGACGTAATAGCTTCTCCTACTTATGAATTACCTTTACTGTACGTGTTAACCCATCCAGTGCCAGTGACGTCTTAGTAATTTTATTCTGGCTATATTTAGACAATTTTGTGCAGTTTAAGAAGGATCTGTGGTAGTAAAAACGGTTAAGTGATATAGTTCGAAACCTTTTAATTGCTGGAGGCCTTTATTAAATTTAATAAAATCGTCTAATAGTAGCCAGAAGAAAGTTAAAAGGACGACGACGGTACTGAATGGGTTAACCCCTTCTGTACCGGTATCGTCCATTTAACTTTAATCTGGCTACTATTAGACGATTTGATTGAATTTAAAAAAAGGCTCCTGCAATTAAAATGCGTCGAGCTATCGCACTTACCACTTTTTACTACCCCATATTCTTCTTAAACCACACACAATCGTCTAAATTTAGCTAGAATAAAATGTGAAAGACGTCGGCGGTACAGCAGGGTTTATTAGTAGACATAGCCTTTTACTACTGAACGGTACAGTAGAGTAGCGTTTTAACCAGACATTCATCCAGTGATAGGATCTTTCATCATTCTACCTAATCTGTTGTGTTACCCAAGGCTGACGTGGGGCCATGTTGGAGACCTTGGGGATAAAACGATAGGACAACTTATCATCATTAATCCCTTCTGTACCGGCGACGTCTGTTTCCTTTATCCTGGCTACTATTAGACGATGTTGTTCAGTTTCAAAAGGGCCTCCAGCAATTAACATGCTTCGAATTATTTCACCTAACCCATTTCACCTCCACAGATCTTTCTTAAACTGCACAAAATCGTCTAAATGTAGTTGAAATAAAACCACAAGTATCCCCGGTAGTGAAAGGGTTAAGCCGTTGTAAGGACTCAAACCCTAATATTTGCTCTCCCAATCCGATGAGTACTTTCTATGTTGTTATTATTTTATTAAGAAGGCGTCAAAATTATCTTGCTCCAAAATGGCAAGATATGAATATTAAATGGAATCAAATAATGGGTTCTTAGACAAGGCACAGTCGTCACAGGTCTGGACCCTATACAAGGAACATATATCCTTATTTAATGCCATTAAAACAGATCCTTTACATCGCATCACCACTATTATGGGAGAGGTTTTCTGGCCCCCCTTCTCCCTCATGCTTAGGCCAAATAGTTTTCAAATTCTAAGACGTTCGTCCCATTAGTTTAGCGATTTTAAGACCTTTCGCCCAATTTTTTAATTAAATTTTAAGACCTTTCGTGCCATTTTGATGTCGAATTATCCGGGCGAGCGACAGCATAGCCTGCAATTTAGGAGGAACCAGCCTTTGGCCGGGACAAATATATTACCGAATAATGTATATATTCATCTCCAAGGGTGGTCTTAGGGGTGTTTTATTAAGTTTGGTGAGGGTCAAGGGAGCATACTAAAAACTTCCTCTTAAATATGACGATATAATTTCTGTAGTAGGAGAGAGTGACCATCCTTTTCTTCGGCCGCCATTTGGGTGCCGGGATTATCAACAAAGAGATAATATTCTAATTTTGACCATGTCACTTTTAGCGCCAAAGACTAAGCTATAATTCCTGTACCCTAACGCCTCTACCATGTTTATTATAGTTAGGCCAAAAACCGTAACCTGGATCCTCTGTAACGCATATGCATATGAGATAGCGCATATTTGATGAGAGATATTATTTGAAAGTCTGTTTCAAGGTATAGATTTCAAAAGAGTGCTTAGTTTCAGTGAGTTATGTAACTTTCAAATGAACCATTTATGTATGAAGCACGGTACAAGATTGTCAAATATGTTTGAATGAAAGTGACCCATTAATCTTGATAAGATATACTGCATTGGAGCACGAAATTCCAGCTTTCCAAATGGATCATCTATTTACTCCTTTGGCACGATGACGTAAGTTTCATGATATGCTGATTACCATTAGAGAATACATTGTTTGGCTTATAATCTACTTCTAAGACTCCAAAGGATAAATGCGATGTCAATAATCCCTTTACATATCATAGGTGCTTTTTAAACTACTTAAAATCGTCTAATTTTAGCCATAAATGAAGATAAACAGGCGGCATCGTCCTGAAGGAGGTAAACACAATATGACCAGATAATGCAGCGTAGGAAAAAGGAGTAAATTCGAGTTATGCACCCAATTATGAAGTAGCTGTAGGTAGGTATATACGCATGCATATAGACAGTATATTGTATGGGTTACATGTCCTGAAGATAACATGATTTCTTCGTCGCACTAATATTATAAATTCAATGACCATGGATGTCAATATCATTAATGAACAGAGGTTGTCTCATTGCACAATTCAATGACCATGGATGTCAATATCATTAATGAACAGAGGTTGTCTCATTGCACAATTCAATGACCATGGATGTCAATATCATTAATGAACAGAGGTTGTCTCATTGCACAATTCAATGACCATGGATGTCAATATCATTAATGAACAGAGGTTGTCTCATTGCACAATTCGATATAGTATATTATTTTGCATTATTGCAGAGAATGTAGGAATTCATGGTATTTACTGTGAAATTCCTTAAGGGGGGTGACCTCATTTTGTTCTCTTTCTCTCCCTCTCTCTTTGGCTTGTATCTATTCGGCCCCATTCATTCTACAGTTTTAAGACATTTACCCCCATCCAGGTGTCAATATTTTCCTGGCGAGCGGTAGCGAGCCAGCACATATATATTTTTGTTTTGACAGAAAGCTGAATGTGTACATTTTTCGATAGAAACATTTCTCCGGCCAAGCCGGTTTTCCCCATACAATGCTGGCTCGCTCACGCTCGCCAGGAAGAAATCGACACTTGGATGTGGATAAACGTCTTAAAACAGTTGGTTGAATGGGGCCGAATGGATACAAGCCAGGGAAAGAGAACAAAAGGAGAGAAAGATACAAAAGAAACCGTGACTCCCCTTAATATAATTTTTCCCCTTGCAAGTATGCTCGATGAAGTCATTAGATGATAATTCACCCGTGAATTTAAAGTCATGTTTGCCGATATGCATGATTGAGTTCCAATAATTTCTTACAAGAATGTTCAGCTTTACCTAAATACTTCAGTGGGTAGCCTAATTTTACACTCCAGTGATTTGCTGATGACGGGGTATGAAGTTATGAAGGGGTAATTTGCTGATGAAGGGGTATGAAGTTATGAAGGGGTAATTTGCTGATGAAGGGGTATGAAGTTATGAAGGGGAAATTTGCTGATGACGGGGTATGAAGTTATGAAGGGGTAATTTGCTGATGAAGGGGTATGAAGTTATGAAGGGGTAATTTGCTGATGACGGGGTATGAAGTTATGAAGGGGTAATTTGCTGATGAAGGGGTATGAAGTTATGAAGGGGTAATTTGCATAATAGATTGTTCTGATCATGACTAATTAGAGACACGTGTAGAAACCGGTATATATGCCTATTGTTTTCCGTTCATAATGTATATATAGGTCACCTGATAGGGACAGTGGTTATTTTGGGGGGGTCTATTTATATATATATATATATATATTCATATATTTGTTTTAGTTTCCTCCCTAGACCTTCATCAAACTTTAAAACAATATCCATTACATCCCCCTTCGAGATTGATTTGTACATTCTTCGGTAGAAATATGTCACGGCCGAAGGCCAGTTCCTCCACAATTACAGGTTTACTATCGCTCGCCAGGAAAAAAATTGACACCTAAAGGGCACGAAAGGTCTTTATATTGACACAGAAATGGGGCGAACGGTCTTAAAATCGACAAACTAATGAGGCCAACTTCTTGAAATGTCAAAACTAATGGGGCTAAACACAAGGGAGAAGGGGACCACAAAACCAGCTCATCCGCCCTTAAACTGGGTGTTCTATATACGATTGCCGAAGCGAATTGTAACCTAAGTATTGTATCATCAAACACATTTTGCCGTTTACAATTAAGAAAAACAATTATACAGTTGCCTTTTTTAATATTTTCAGCATATTCATAGGCAGTGTTAAATGTATTGCTTGATATAATCGCATGTCTGCCAATAATATTTGCAAATTTGTTCATGTTGCACTTTCGCGAGGGCCTATAGCGGGCGTATCGTTTTGGACTTCCCCTGTTTCCCTCCATTAGTTTGGATATCTTAAAACGTTTCACCCCATTAGTTTCACGATAATAAGAAGTTTCACCCCATTCAGGTGTCGTTTTTTTCTGAGCGAGCGATAACGAGGCTGTAACGCAGAAGAAATCGGGTTTTGACCGAGATATCTTTCTATCAAAAAATTTACACATTTAGCTTGAAGGGGGTCTGGGTGGGTATATTTAGTTTGATGGAGTCTGGGAAGGAGTTTTTGTTATCCTAAAGGAGAAACTAAAATGCACTGCTCGATAATAGCAAAAGCAGGCAAAATCCTAAATACTAATTATGCCAAATATCATAATACCCACAAGAGGTAGGATTAAATAGTGTTAATGTTGCGGAGCTTGTAGATGTAAGCGTATTGTTAATAAACATGACATGGTAATGGTAATAGTGAAGTGATGATGGTAGTACGGGGATGCTAACAGTATATTGAGATTATTCTACAGTATAAGGATAAATCCCTTTATCTAAGATTTCATTATTTAATTCCATTTAAAAGCTATATCTTTCCATGTTGGTATTAGTTGACTTAAGTAAACTCAAAGTTGAGGGGGGATAGACAGGTTATGGAGGTAAGAGGTCTCTGCGAGTTAAAGAGAAGTAAAGGAGGAAAGTCAGTGGTATTAGTTAAGTTAAAGTTAAGTGGGGATAGACAGGTTGGGAGATGAGAGGTCTCTAAGAAATAGGGAGAAGTAAAGGAGGAAATACAAATAAAATAGAAAAATAAAAGGTGGAGGGCTGTAGTCTCTGTTATTGTTTTGGTTATTAAGACACTTGTAGAGGACTGACTGTATGAATGCATGTATGTATGTACATTATATATGTATGTATGTATGTATGTATGTATGTATGTATATTATTACGTGTAAATCTATCAATATATAAAGTCCCAGAACAGCATGACTAAGGGATATCCACTGCAACATTCCAGATCAGTGTGCAATGTCACCAAGTGTGCAATAGTTTACGAAACACAGTTCTGACCCTTAGTATGTATCGCAATGCCCTATCTCGTCTGATTGTCTCTCTACATAAGAAGGTTCCGGTGTTATTTTGGCTTAGAGATGTGCTGCATTGATATAGGTGTGGAATAGGTTAAAGAAATGGAGAATAGGTTAGCATCGGCAACGTTAAGTGCCCAACGGCCACCCAGTAAGATTTCCAACTGGCACAGTGCTAAGTGAATCTATGCTATTTCATCTATTTGAAGCAAAGTATTGACACACAATATATACAGACTTAATCTACCCTTTGATTTAGTAATTTATGTTGTTTGCAAAATTAATGTATGTATGTATGTACAGTATACCGTATATAGCAAATATAGCAAACATAAAAGGGGCCACTGCGCAAGCTAGACATCTTGTTGATTGTACAATCACCGGCACTAGTAAGTGGTATACTAGTTTATGAATATCTTGAGACAGAACAGTGGACATTAGCTTAGGGATAACACTGAAGCGGAGTCTGTGGTTCAGGCGAATGGATCGACAGATTACTTCTACGTGTCAACATTGCTTCATGAAATGCATGCCAATTATGACTGCAGGCGATTCTACGAAGGAGGCTCTAAACTCGACTGTGCTAATTAAACTGGCCGGGAGGTGAGTGTGAATGGTAACCTGTGGTAGAGGTCGCCGGGTCAGATGTGTAAAATTGTTAGTGGTGGCAGGTAATAATAGGCAATTTGTGAAAGTCCGGTCAGTTGTTGAAGTGGGGGAAGTAGATATTGGATTTGGCGAAAGGGTCTATAGATTTTTGACGAGGTGTGGAAAGTATGTGTAGGGGTGATAATTTGGCCGGTTAGAGGCGATTGGGTGTTATTAAAAGTGTGAGAAAAGTATGTGCAGGGGTGGTATGGGGGGACTAATGAGAGGCGATTTAATGTGTTAGAGGGTTTTGAGTTAGTGTTTGTGGTTGGGATTCCGTGGTGAAGGTTATTTGTGAATGGTGACCCGGGGTAGAGGTGGCTGGGTCAGACGTGTGTAATTGTTAGTGGTGGCAGGTAATAATAATAGGTAGTGTGTGAAAGTCCGGTCAGTTGGTGAAGTGGGGGGAGTAGCTCGTGGGTTGGTGAAAGGGTCTATAATATTGTTGATAGGCTGTGAAAAGTATGTGCAGGGGTGATATGGGCGCTGGTGAGAGGCGATTAAGGGGGGATGGGCGTATTTATTTGCTTATTGTTTTATCTTTTTATTATTGTTTAGTGTCCTCCCTAGACCTCCATCAAGCTGTAAATAACACCCCCTAGAGATAAATTTGTAAATTTGTCGGTAGAATTTTTTTTCGGCCTAAGGCCGGTTCCTCTTAAAATTACAGGCTCGCTATCGCTCGCCAGGAAAAAATCGATACCTAAATGGCACGAAAAGTCTTAGTATTGACAGAAATGGGGCGTAAAGTCTTAAAATCGCCAAATTAATGAGCCGAACGTCCTAAAGTTTAAAAACCAATAGGGCTATACACGAGGGAGAAGGGGTGAGGGGGGGGGGATTCTGTGGTGAAGGTTATTTGTGAATGGTGACCTGTGCTAGAGGTGGCTGGGTCAGACGTATGTGATTGTTAGTGGTGGCAGGTAATGATAGTGGGTAGTTTGTGAAAGTCCGGTCAGTTGAGGAGGGGGTGGTGATTGGGTATGTGAAAGGGCTGATTGGGTTGGTGATTGGGGTAATTGGGTTGGTGGGGTGGTGATTGGGTATGTGAAAGGGTTGATTGGGTTGGGTGGTGATTGGGTATGTGAAGGGGTTGATTAGGGTAATTGGGTTGGTGGGGTGGTGATTGGGCATATGAAAGGGTTGATTGGGTTGGGGTGGTGATTGGGTATGAGAAAGGTGTGATTTAGTTGGTGGGGGTGGTGAGGGGTATGTAAAAGGGGTGATTGGGTTGGTGTGGGGATTTGTGTGAGGGGTAATGGTGTCAATTGGGTATGTAAAAGGGGCGATTGGGGTGGGGTGGGGATCTGTGAGAGAAGTGATTAGGTTGGTGGGGGGGGGGGGGGGGATCATGACTGGTGGATGTGATGTGTGAGCTTAAGAGGGATGGCTGGGTGATTGTGATAGGTGGTTAGGTTTGTTAAGTTGATCTCTGAAATTGTGATTTTGTGTGAGATCTTTTAAGTACGGTAGGTATAGTCAAAGGAATTGGGATTTTGTGATGCAGGTCAGTGTGGATGGTAACCAGGGGTGAGATGGTCAGACGTGTGTAATTGTGTGTAGTGTCAGTTTGTGAAAGTCGGACCATCTGAGGTGGGGGTGGTGAAGTGTGTGTATGTGTGTGTGGGAGGGTAGGTTGTAAAACAGTGTATATTTATGTTTCTGACAGGGTGTGAAACGTCTGTGAAGGGGTGATATGTGGGCTGGTGAGGTGTGTTAGTGAAAGGGGTGTTACAGGGTTTGGAGTTGGTGTAGGGCATGGTGATTGTGCGTGTAGATTTGTGAGACGGTGTAAGGGGATGATTAGGGTGTGTTAAGGGGTGAGTAAGTGGTGTACGTGTAGGGGTAGCAGGTAATCATTAACAGTGTGGACAGTAGAGTGAGGTGTGGTCATGATAGGAATGGTATGGAAGAGTTGATTATGCAGGATTGTGAAGGGGGATTTAGGTTTGTTAAGGGTTGACTAGAGGTTTTAAATGGGTAGTTATGATCTCTGAATAGGTGGTTATTAGGATTGTGATTGTTATTTTTATAATAAAAGATATATACTTATATTCAAGAAAGAAGAATAGGGACAACATTCTGCCGAGCCCCATCTTTAATAATATGTTTTGGACCACAACTAGGGGCCATCATAAAGTGTACATAACGCTCCTAAACTTAGAAATAGTGATCATGTTGACAATTAATTCGAGCGGATCCAAAATACATAATATATGTGTTGTGTGTGTGTGTGTGTGTGTGTGTGTGTATATTTTTTTTTTTTTTTTTTTTTTTGAGCTGGCGATAAATTGTGTGGTTCCTTTATTTATTGCATGAATATTACAACGTTTTTTATTGCCGATTATGTTGCTAATTATGAAAACCTGTCGATGATATAATAGAGAAACACAGTAGTTTCTGATTTGTCCATTAATTATCGTGAAATCGGCTACAAAGGGATAAATATTTCCACCAAGTTTAATTAGATAGTTTATAGCTATACAGTATGTTCTAGCGACGCGTGTTGTTAGGGTATAGAACACGTGTGGGGAGGAGGCTAGGTGGTCAGGTCAGTCAACTAGCTACTATACTGTACTACTTTCACTACTGCACCTGCATAGTCTCTCTCTCTCTCTCTCTCTCTCTCTCTCCATGTTCTTCCTCGCGGGCAGACAATTATTATGGTAACTGTACTATCCATTTACCTTACAGTATAATTATAATTATCCCCCATTCCTGAGCGTGTGAAAGTAGATAAGTAACGATTTACGGGTTATTTTTTATGGGTAATTGTTCGTTTTTCTGGACCCCCTTCTCCCTCATGTTTAGCATAGTGGTTTTGATATTTGAAGACGTTCGCTCAGTTAGTTTGACGATTTTGAGACCTTTCACCGCTTTTCTTTGGCAATATTAAGATCTATCGTGCCATTTACGTGTCAATTTTTTTCCTTGCGAACGATAGCGATCCTGTAATTTTAGAAGGAAATTAATATACAAAATTATCTTGAAAAATTAAAAAAAATTATCTTGAAAGGTGGTCTAGGGAGTGTATATTAAAATGTTGATGGAGGTCTAGCGAGGAAACTCAAATATAATATAATAATTAATATATAGACCAAACACAAGCACTGTCCCCTTAATAAATGTATACAAGTAATTTGGTTTCCACGGTAATGATGCTGCTAGTCTGAAAGTTCGTGGCTGCTTTTTTTTTTTTTTTTATCTGAGACATCTTTTTCGGTGTGATTAACCCCTTCTGTACCAGCGGCGTCTTTTTAACTTTATCTGGCTACTATTAGAAGATTTTATTATGTTTAAAAGGGCCTCCAGCAATTTGAAGGCTTCGAACCCTGTCACTTAACCATTTTGACTATTTCAGATCCATCTTAAGCTGCACATATTCGTCTAAATATATCAAGAATAAAATTAAAAAGACGTCGCTAATACAGAAGGGGTTAAGATTCGTTGAAAATAAAAATATATTTAACTTGCAAAAAAATGTGGTTAAGATGAAAATAAGTCATGTGGCACTAATGGAAGGGAGTGAGGTGTAAACAACATGTGATGTTAATTTACGGTGGCGAGGTGGAAGCAATGGAGAGTGACTGTATGCAAAGGTTCGTGTGTTATGAAAGGGTTGAGTTTGAGGAGCCTGGAGTTGTGAGGTTGAGGAGAGCTGTTGATAGTTGTGAAAATAAATATGGAGTAAAAGTTGGTCAATAAACACGACGTATAATGGTTATTGTACAAGCTAATTCATTGGTGCAGTAATGAGTATATTTCGTGCCGGCAGCCAATCAGGGTGAACGTTCATCATTCCTTAACCTAAATTATTATAAGTAGTCAACAGATTGACTTTGGCTGCGACTAGCACACCTAAATACCCCCAGATGGGGTGGGATGCGGGCAGGGAACCAGATGGAATCCACACTAACCTCCACAGTCAAGATAGTTTTTGACAGAAACCTTTCTCACAGGTAGCTGGATTCGAAACCCATGCTACCTGAGCCAAGCGACTAGAGTACAGTGCCTCAGTGCGCTCGGCCAGTGCGGCGTGTATGTGTATTGGTGAGTGTATGTGTGTGTGTGTGTGTGTGTGCGGGGGAAGGGGGGGTGGGGGGGGGGAGACAATTTATGCAGGTCTACATAACATGCTAGTCTTCACCACCAACGGGGGGTAATAATAAGAATAAGGATATGAATAAAAATAAATACATATATAAATAAATAAATAAATATATATATACGAATACGAATTAATATAATAATCCCACGTAGCCCCTTCCATCAGCTTTAATGATTTCTACGCTACTCAGAATCTCTTAAGTAAATAACGCCAGCCTACACTTTTGGCTTTTCAATTTGCGCTCACCTTAAGCCGGTTTGGATGAACCTGCCTCTAAGTGCCAATGGCCTACCCAAACCCACTACCACTTAAGGAATCTTTGATTTGGGTATCACTGGTATTAGAGTAGATAGATAGATAGATAGATAGATAGATAGATAGATAGATTGATAGACAGACAGACAGATAGTCAGTCAGTCAGTCAACACTTTATTTCATAAAAAGCCGTACATATAACTTTCTACATAATAGTACATGAGGTAAAGTTACCTTAGAGTTGGTTCATGGTTTTGAACAGATAGATAGATAGATAGATAGATCGATACATGGATAGGTATATAGATAGATAGACAGAGACAGACAGACAGATAGATAGATAGATAGATATATATATAAAAAGATAGATGGATAGATAGATAGATAGATAGATAGACAGACAGGCAGATAGACAGACAGACAGACAGACAGATTAATAGATATATCGATAGATATACATAGATAATTCGATAGATAGACAGACAGACAGACAGACATACAGATACATATAAACAGAGATAGAGAGAGAGAGAGAGAGAGAGAGAGAGAGAGAGAGAGAGAGAGAGAGAGAGAGAGAGAGAGAGAGAGAGAGAGAGAGTGTGAGAAAGAGAGATAGAATATATAAAAGTGAAGGAGAAATAACAGGTAAGCGTTGGCGATTATAACGCATTGCGGGTGTAGATTTGTTGTGGGCGAGCAACAACGAGCCAAATAGGGATAAGCTATTCTCACTATTAATAACCTTGGCTTGTACGGTCGCGCTAATAAGGCATGTTCCAGATGTCATTACGTTTGACTCGCTCTGTGGTGTATTAATGTCTGTCAGATGTTGAATAGGGTGGGTAAGTGTAGGAACATGTTTGTATAATTCACTCGATATGAAGAAATGAAGCTTAAATATTGCTGATGCCAATTACTGATCAAAGCATAATTGGTGCCGAGTCATCACTTATTAGCGCGACTGTACATATATGACTCCTAGCAAAGAATTGGTTGGTACTACGACTTTACTACACTCCTATACCCTGGGCCGAGTAGATAGGTCAGAAATTGTTCTCCCTAATCTCTGTAACTCAAAAAGAGCAAAAGGGCTGAAAATCGTCACACTCATTCCCTGGCTCACCCTTCCCAAATGGAAGAATTGTAAAATATATTTCTTTAGTTGTTTGTGAGTCATAAAGGATAATGTTCAAGTGTTTTGAAGTCTGCCTACTTGGAACAAGGTATAGCAAAGGGGGGGTTGGTGCTATGGCCTTTACTTGACTCCTAGCAAAGGGTGTGTTGGTACTATGGCTAATACTACACTCCTAGCAAAGGGTGGGTTGGTACTATGGCTAATACTACACTCCTAGCAAAGGGTGTGTTGGTACTATGGCTAATACTACACTCCTAGCAAAGGGTGTGTTGGTACTATGGCTAATACTACACTCCTAGCAAAGGGTGGGTTGGTACTATGGCTAATACTACACTCCTAGCAAAGGGTGGGTTGGTACTATGGCTAATACTACACTCCTAGCAAAGGATGGGTTGGTACTATGGCTAATACTACACTCCTAGCAAAGGGTGGGTTGGTACTATGGCTAATACTACACTCTTAGCAAAGGGTGGGTTGGTACTATGGATAATACTACACTCCTAGCAAAGGGTGTGTTGGTACTATGGCTAATACTACACTCCTAGCAAAGGGTGGGTTGGTACTATGGCTAATACTACACTCCTAGCAAAGGGTGGGTTGGTACTATGGCTAATACTACACTCCTAGCAAAGGGTGGGTTGGTACTATGGCTAATACTACACTCCTAGCAGAGGGTGGGTTGGTACTATGGCTAATAATACACTCCTAGCAAAGGGTGGGTTGTTACTATGGCTAATACTACACTCCTAGCAGAGGGTGGGTTGGTACTATGTCTAATACTACACTCCTAGCAAAGGGTGGGTTAATACTATGGCTAATACTACACTCCTAGCAAAGGGTGTGTTGGTACTATGGCTAATACTACACTCCTAGCAAAGGGTGGGTTGGTACTATGGCTAATACTACACTCCTAGCAAAGGGTGGGTTGGTACTTTGGCTAATACTACACTCCTAGCAAAGGGTGGGTTGGTACTATGGCTAATACTACACTCCTATCAAAGGGTTGGGTTGGTACTATGGCTAATACTACACTCCTACCAAAGGGTTGGTTGGTACTATGGCTAATACTACATTACTAGCAAAGGGTGGGTTGGCACTATGGCTAATACTACACTCCTAGCAAAGGGTGTGTTGGTACAATGGCTAATACTACACTCCTAGCAAAGGGGGGGTTGGTACTATGGCTAATACTACACTCCTAGCAAAGGGTGGGTTGGTACTATGGCTAATACTACACTCCTAGCAAAGGGTGGGTTGGTACTATGGCTAATACTACACTCCTAGCAAAGGGTGGGTTGATACTATGGCTAATACTACACTCCTAGCAAAGGGTGGGTTGGTACTATGGCTAATACTAAACTCCTAGCAAAGGGTGAGTTGGTACTATGGCTAATACTACACTCCTAGCAAAGGGTGGGTTGGTACTATGGCTAATACTGCACTCCTAGCAAAGGGTGAGTTGGTACTATGGTTAATACTACACTCCTAGCAAAGGGTTGGTTGGTACTATGGCTAATACTACACTCCTAGCAAAGGGTGGGTTGGTACTATGGCTAATACTGCACTCCTAGCAAAGGGTGGGTTGGTACTATGGTTAATACTACACTCCTAGCAAAGGGTTGGTTGGTACTATGGCTAATACTACACTCCTAGCAAAGGGTGGGTTGGTACTATGGCTTATACTGCACTCCTAGCAAAGGGTAGGCTGGCATTAAGGCAAATATTGTACTCCTAGCAAAGGGTGGGTTGGTACTATGGCTTATACTGCACTCCTAGCAAAGGGTAGGTTGGCATTAAGGCATATATTGTACTCCTAGCAAAGGGTGGGTTGGTACAGTCAGCCAAATAAGTGATGTAGCTGCACCAAATATATTTCGATCAATAATTGGTATCAGCTCTATATAAGCATTAAATCATCATTTCGAGTGAGATATACATATATGTTCCTGTCTTTACACACCCTATTCAACATCTGACAGACATTAATACAGCACAGAGCGAGCAAAACGTAATGGCAGCGGAGACACGACTTATTTGGCCAACCGAACTGTGGTATCTGACTGTACATCTGACCTGAGTTACTTTCTCCCATATCGGCCGGTCTCACTCTCACTAGGGCCTACTATCTCTCTCTCTCTCTCTCTCTGAAGTAGGCATACACACACACACACACACACACACACATATACAGTATATAAATATATATATATATATATATACCGGTATATATATATATATATATATATATATATATATATATATATATATATATATATATATATATATATATATATATATATATATATATATATATATATATATATATACCATTAACTCTATGTATCGCTTACTTCGAAATACTTCAATATGTTTAACATACTCTACATCAGTTTTCCTTGTTCGTATGCTATCGTTGTGTTTTTATTATTCCATGCCAGATATTTAATTCCTTCCGTTCTTCAGTAATGCAAATAATCTCATTGTCGTGTTTTTTTTTCCTTTTCACTTTCCCTCTAGCCTAATTATCGTGTTCTCCTCTTAACCACCTTCTTCCTCTTCCGTAACTCGTTCGTCTTACATGCTTTATTGCTTTACTGCCTACTTTCGCACGTCTTAGCTTCGACCCCCATGCTTTCTCTCTCTCTCTCTCTCTCTCTCTCTCTCTCTCTGTCTCTCTCTCTCTCTGTCTCTGTCTGTCTCTCTCTCTCTTTGTCTTTCTCTCTTATGAGTGAAAGTGCAGTACACCTGTTGCACAAAAGCATCGATTTATTGATATATATATATGTAATCACTTAAATCTCGGTTATTTTACTTTTTGGCAATTTTCAGATTCCTATTTGTATTGACAATTTATGATCGCATAGTAAAATCAGAACTATGACACTATGAGTTTATGGTACCTCACAATTAACCTTTTGAAGATTAGGACCCATTTTGACAATTTATTCAGGCTATCATTAGACAATTGATTCAGGCTATCATTAGACAATTTATTCAGGCTATCATTAGACAATTGATTCAGGCTATCATTAGACAATTTTATACAAAGGAAGGATCTGCGGGAATTACAAGGGTAAAAACTTAATTAACCCTCTGACTTCCATATACCCTTCCTAATCTGAATACAATCGTTCAATAATAGCCACAAAACAGAAACAAATGCATAATCGGGTCTTCAGAGGATTAACTAATCTATTCTACATAATCCACGCGTTAGAATGAATAATCCGGCAGCCTAAGATACTACCAATGACGAGATAAACAAGATAGGTTATTAATATTATGCTGCTTAAGGGAGCCCACCTCACTTTTGTTTTATCATTCTCTCCATCTTTCTTTGGTTTGTATCCATTCGGCCCCATTCAGCCTACTTTTTTAAGACTTTTACCCCCATCCAGGTGTCACTATTTTCCTGGCGGGCGATAGGGAGCCAGCATATATATATATTTTTGTGTTGACAGCAAGCTAAATTTGTAAATTATTCGATAGAAATCGACACTTGGATGGGGATAAACGTCTTAAAACAGTTGGCTGAATGGGGCCGAATGGATACAAGCCAGAGAAAGAGAGAAACAAAGATAAACATGAAGAAAAAAAACGGTGACCCCCTTTAATACACACTCCATTCTTTTCACTTCAAGGCTTTCCCAATACTAGTTAGCGGACGATAAATGTAATACTGATGCCATTATTACTATTATTACTACTAATAATACTGCTACTAATGCTACCACTAATAATGATACAAATTATGAGTGATAATAATATTAGTGGTAGTGGTTGCAGTATTAATAACAACACAAACCATAAAAACAATAATAATTCAGTTCACGTCAATATAATATAGTAATGGGGACACTAAAATATACCAGGGGCTCAGTCCTGACGCGATTCTTGATTAGCAGTGTGCTGGCTTAAACATCCAGAAGGGTTGATAGGCTCTGAAGTCCTATTCCAACTAACTAATAAAATAACAACAGGACCCATAGGACAACATAACCGGAACAGTCAATGAACTTACCTGCCTCAATCACCTACCTTTACAGCATATCCACGACTCCTTCAGATCGCGTGAGTTATCGGCAGCGCAGACCTCCCGTTAAGGGGGCCCACCTCGATTGTTTTATTTTTCTCTCCCTCTCTCTTTGGCTTGTATCCATTCGGCACCATTCAGCCTACTGTTTTAAGACGTTTACTCCCATCCAGGTGTCAAAATTTTCCTGGCGAGTGGTAGCGAGCCAGCATACTGTATATCTATTTTTTTTTTTTCACTGTAAGCTAAATTTGTAAATTTTTCGATAGAAAAATTTCTCCCGCGAAGCCGTATTTCTCAATACAATGCTGGCTCGCTATCGCTCGCCAGGAAGAAATCGACACCTGGATGGGGATAAACGTCTTAAAGCAGTTGGTTGAATGGGGCCGAATGGACACAAGCCAGAGAAGGATATAAAGATTTAAAAAAAACGGTGATCCCCCTTAAGTACTGGTAGTGTTACACTCTGTGCACTATAGGTAGGCGAATAATTGACCAATTGCGAGTTACGGGCTGTATGAAAGTTGGAGCCGTAAATGTCGATATTACACAGAACTGCAATACTAGTGTAAGCTTCTAGTGGATGGGAAGTATGCTGAGTTTGTCTATGTATTTATTACATGCACTACAATTTTATTTTAGCTGGCAATTCTGCTGGATATTGATGTGTACAGGTCCAACTTCCTCATAGCCTGAAATTCGAAAGTGGTCAATTGGTCTTTCCCAATTTGAATGATGAGTTGTGATGTGAGTTTAATATACACTATACAGTAATTGGTGTATTAAATAATATTAAGAAGCGATTATAAGAAGGTGGATATATATATATATATATATATATATATATATATATATATATATATATATATATATATATATATATATATACAGTATATGTGTATATATATATAATTATTTATGTTTTTAAATAAAGCATTCTACAGCACAGGAAGGACCAATTTTCGCCTACCTATAATGAAAAATCCTAGGCTTGGTGTCACACGAGCGTATATTAGCAGAGGAACGTATCGGAGTCTAGAAATACAAATGCAACAAATAAGTGTACAGAAGTGTATTGCCTACAATGTTGACAACTAACATGATGGAACTATTAATAAGGAAATACGGATGCAAAAATTTTGCCGAGAAAATACAAAATAAATGTATAGAAATACATCTGTTAACTTTACCGGCGTATTTGACTGATACATTTCGCTGCTAATACCGCTTTTGTGTAACTTTATTTTATTTATATTTAATTTTTTTATTTTGTGTTTAAGTTTATGCTTTTTCAGTTTTTTATTTATTTTTCGTAAGTACATATACAGGGTGTTTGAAATAAATGTAGGCACACTCTGAATGCTTACTGTAAATATTGGGTATGAAATTAATGAGAAGATTCGATTCGGTTAGGTACAGCTTCGAATATGTAAGGCCACACTACATGTCCTATAGTGTACTTTTGTCATGCGTGATAAAGCAATACATAATATTCTAATTTACAGTGTACATACATATATTTAAAACACCTTGCATAATATTAAGAATATTTCAGTTTATTACCATCGTGTATATACAGTGTATATATATATATATATATATATATATATATATATATATATATATATATATATATATATATCTCTCATTTAGCCATTTAAGTTCATTGCATTAATTTGTTATTTTTATATCAGTTTCACATAGTTTATATTTATCCATACATATATTTTATTGGTTTAATTTATATTGTAGCTTTATAGTGTTCATACTTCTTTGAATTATTAGCATGAGTTATTCTGCTTTATCGTTTATGTTTATAAAATGTAATGCTAGTATGTGTGGGTTTAGGATCCTATTGTAGGTTTATATAGAAGTGGCATTTATGAAAGCAGCAACAGAGGTTGTAAACCCTGTATATTATAAGTAGGCCAAAAATCCCGACCCCAACCTCTCATAGCTCATAAAGGCTTCAGTAATTAAGCTATTACATCTACCATTTGGAAAGAGTCAACCAGTTAATACAGGTAGGTGTGGAAAATTACTGACCGTTTGTTTCAGCCTTCCCTGAGTTAAAAAGAGGCTAAGGTTAAGATTTCTGGCCAAGTGATAGTGAACACACTGTAGTTGAGGCAGCTGTCTTCTCGCAAGACGTCTTTCAGCAGCCGTTAAATATTTTTGGTTACTTGGTCGATGTTTTATCAGATGCACATATTATTCAAACATCATCATTCATTCTTTAGGAAAGGTAGTTTAGATTCATTAGAAACTTAAAGTACACTTGGATTGTTTTTATTTAAGGAAGGTACTTAAAACTAAGGTTTATCAATCTTAAACATCAAGTTTAATTTCGAGGTTTACAAAAGCAGATTATGGCAATCATTGTACAAGACAGCGTTAAGACGCAAGGCACCAACATGATACCAAATTCGCTGGGCAACCTACTGTCGTCAAGTAGTCCAGGTATCACACACACACACAAGGTCTTTTGTCGGAGTGTCTCATCCATAGTAGTCCTCAATCATTGAGTAGAACAGTCAGCTGGAAAATTAATTTGCCTTGGTGATTAACAATCTAAATTGTCATCCTAGAATGTAGGCCAAAGCTGAGAAGATATAAAAAACGCCACAGTAATGGTGATAAACACTGAGCAAAATATAGTTGAACTCTAAGTGATAATTTTGAGCAGAAGATGGCACAGTATATGTTACAAATAGTGAATAAGACCTGTGGTCTGCACAGGATGTGAAAACAGCTCACTTCTTGACAGAGCAGTGCCAGCAGCCGTCTGTCAGTCAGGAAGATGCACCACACCTCATCCTGCCCTCGAGTGAATCCAGCAGCCGGGCGCAGGATGGTCAGATCAAACCAGGTCATTATTCTTTGTAGAAGGGATTCTTAGCAGTTGCACTCTTCTGCAAAGTCACAGATCTTAGTTTGAGACAGGTGAATGTTGCAACTAGCACTGCTGTGATAAGCAGAAGGGAGAGCATCAGGAGGCCAATGGCAAAGGATGCTGTTGGAACGCAGATGCTGTCTACTGGCGGATTGTAGAGGCGTGTTTCAGCAGTTGGAATAAAAGATATGTCATCAGCACCCACCACTTGAAAACCTCGCATCATGGCAATTGTTGTCTTCTGGAGAGGAGGAGGTGGGGGAGGCATGGGCGCATCTCGACGACCTCGGTTTTTCAGTGCAGCCAAGGCCTGAGGACTCAGTTTTGACCCATATGGTGGTCGACGACGACGACTGCTTGAGCCACGATTCTGCCAAGCATGGAAAGCATGGTTTTCTAGATTGGGTGTGGTGGTGCGGGGGGTAGAGGTGGGGCGGCACTTGGGTCGAGGGTCGCTAGGGCCAGTGCAAGGAGAGTCAGTCACACAGCTTGGGTGACTGGGATTACTACTGCAACATTGCCGTGATCCCGGATTGGATGCACATGGATTAGGCCTCTGGGTAGTGGTAGTGGTGGTCGTGGTACATCGTGGGTGATTTGGATTAATTGCACAACACTGTCGGGATCCAGGATTAGACACACAAGGATCAGGTCGCCTTGTTGTGGTGGTTGTCGTGGTTGTACATCTTGGGTGATCTGGATTTTCGGCACAGCACTGGCGTGATCCTGGGTTTCTAACACATGGATCTGGCCTTATTGTTGTTGTTGTTGTTGTTGTGCATCTAGGGTGATTTGGGTTTCTTGCACAACACTGACGTGAGCCTGGATTTGACACACAAGGATCAGGTCTTCGGGTTGTTGTTGTTGTTGTTGTTGTACATCTGGGGTGATTAGGATTTTTTTGACAACACTGATAAGATCCTGGGTTAGTGATACATGGATCAGGTTTTGTAGTTGTTGTGGTTGTTGATGTTGATGTAGTTGTACAGCTGGGATGGTTGGAGTTTCTTGCACAGCACTGGAAAGAGCCCGGACGGGTGTCACAGGGATCAGGTCTTCTAGTTGTGGATGTAGTGGTTGTGGTGCAGCTTGGGTGATTCCTGTTCCTGGAACAGCACTGGAGCGATCCGGGTCGAGTTACACAAGGGTCAGGTCTGGTGGTTGTTGTTGTTGTGGTGGTGGTTGTTGTGGTGGTGCAGCTAGGATGACGTCTGTTTCTCCTGCAGCATGGAGATGACCCAGGACTGATTTCACATGGGTCAGGTCGTCTTGTGGTGGTTGTTGTAGTTGTAGTACATCTGGGATGATTAGGATTTCTAGCACAACATTGGACAGATCCGGGGTTGATTCTACAAGGATCAGGACGCCTGGTGGTAGTTGTAGTAGTTGTAGTACACCTAGGATGACTGGGATTCCTAACACAGCACTGGATGGATCCCGGATTTGTCACACATGGGTCTGGTCGTCTTGTGGTTGTTGTAGTTGTGCAGCGAGGATGATTAGGATTCCTAGCGCAGCACTGGAAGGATCCGGGGTTAATGATACAAGGATCCGGCCGTCTGGTGGTGGTTGTAGTTGTAGTTGTGCAGCGAGGATGATTAGGGTTCCTAGCGCAGCACTGGAAGGATCCGGGGTTAGTGATACAAGGATCCGGCCGTCTGGTGGTGGTTGTAGTTGTAGTTGTGCAGCGTGGATGATTAGGGCTCCTAGCGCAGCACTGGAAGGATCCGGGGTTAGTAATACAAGCATCCGGCCGTCTGGTAGTGGTTGTAGTTGTAGTTGTGCAACGAGGATGATTAGGGTTCCTAGCGCAGCACTGAAGGGATCCAGGGTTAGTGATACAAGGATCCGGCCGTCTGGTAGTGGTTGTAGTTGTAGTTGTGCAACGAGGATGATTAGGGTTCCTAGCGCAGCACTGAAGGGATCCAGGGTTAGTGATGCAAGGATCCGGCCGTCTGGTAGTGGTTGTAGTTGTAGTTGTGCAGCGAGGATGATTAGGGTTCCTAGCACAGCACTGGAAGGATCCAGGGTTAGTGATACAAGGATCCGGCCGTCTGGTAGTGGTTGTAGTTGTAGTTGTGCAGCGAGGATGATTAGGGTTCCTAGCGCAGCACTGGAAGGATCCGGGGTTAGTGATACAAGGATCCGGCCGTCTGGTAGTGGTTGTAGTTGTAGTTGTGCAGCGAGGATGATTAGGTTTCCTAGCGCAGCACTGAAGGGATCCAGGGTTAGTGATACAAGGATCCGGCCGTCTGGTAGTGGTTGTAGTTGTAGATGTGCAGCGAGGATGATTAGGATTCCTAGCGCAGCACTGGAGGGATCCGGGGTTAGTGATACAAGGATCCGGCCGTTTGGTAGTGGTTGTAGTACATCTAGGGTGATTGGGATTTCTGGAACAGCACTGGAAGGACCCAGGGTTTCTGGTGCAAGGATCAGGCGTAGGTGTGGTGGTAGTTGTACATCTCGGGTGATTAGGATTTCTGGCACAACACTGGGACGACCCGGGATTTCTGGTGCAAGGATCAGGTCTAGGTGTGGTGGTAGTGGTACAACTAGAATGGCTAGGATTTATGCCACAACACTGCCGAGACCCCGGGCGAGAGACACAGGGGTTGACAGGTGGAGGTCGAGGAGTTGTTGTTGAGGTGGTGGTGGTATCAATTCGAGTAATTGGTTCGCTTGGATAGCCAGGGTCTTCACAATAGCTAGTGCAGCCTCCCTTGCAGAGTTCCACCTCACAAGACAAATAAACATCCATCTTGTCAGGAAATTTAAAGGCAGACAGAGAGGCATATGAGATTATATCAGCTCCAGTATTACCAGTATTTAGTGTTCTGAAGAAATAACTCATCAATTTTGGTTTCAAAAGACAACCTTGATCATCAGTCAGTTGGAGCTTAGTTGTCCTTTCATTATCTAGCTCACTCGAGTCATAAGCATAGCAATTTTTAACAAGCATATCAAACTCTGCTCCACCATCCTTAGAATACACTACCACTGCAAGCTCTTCTCCAATTTTTACAATGCCGTCAAGAGGGCTCCCAAACGGCCCTTTCCCAAGCTGTATATCCATCCAGCACATTATGTCATCTCCAGAGTAACGAAGTTCTTTGGCTTGAAGCATGTCGACAGAAAATGGTTGGAAAGTTATCAGCTTTTCCATACGAGTTGTCCAGTCGCAGGAAATTTTGCGCGCTGTGTCCCACACCTCTTGTACAAACTCTTCATTCTGGATCATGATCATATTCTCGAAACCTGTAGTGCCATCATCATCCTGTTCGAAAGTCTTGGTGCCACAGCCCATCATGGGGATGTTCAGGATGTAGGAGGTCTTGCCTGAGTTGCCTCTGACGTAGCTGCACAGGAAGACATGGTCAACACAGTACCTCATCCTATCCCTTCATTACTGTCTCATCTTCTATCATAGTCGTTGTTGCATATCTCATTAGAATGAAATTATTGTATAAGTAGATTAACTTACCTTCGTATTTAACTGATGTGAAAAGAAAGAATTTAGAAGGAACGTCACCGTTTGAGTCAGGAGTAAGTCAGGATTTGATTACCAGCAGTCAGTCATAAGAAAAAGTCAACATAAGCAAACCAGTGAACAAACAAAGCAGTATATGCACATATATATTAAATACTCGAATAACATGAAATTGGGCTTAAAGTATATAAAACGAGGAGATTGTAAAGCAAAGGAGAATGTGATAACAACAAAAAGTAATATGATTGAATTAAGGTGCTATTATCGGCAGTGTAAGTTCATAAGCAGTATTAACGATAAGCACCGTCTGTGTAAGTTTGGCGATGATTTGCTTACCACCAGGGTAGATTCAACCTAACACAACCTATTATGTAAGTGTCAACAATAATAAACTAGTGACATGGAAACTTCTATTTGCAATACTACTCACTACTGTACTTCATACACCAATAGCTTACTGAGTATTTGGACTAGTCAAATTCTAATCTAATATAACAATTTATAATATATTGCTCGGTACGATAAAAGCAAGGCTAATTATTCATAAATGAGAAATCCTTATAAGTAATATAACTCCTATACATTAATTTGATCATCTTACACCAGCTAAGCACTAATGAATTTCGGTAATAACAGTATGTTTGTGTGGGTACTTTGTGAATGTAAGTGATGGGGCTGGGGAAGAAAAAAGGTGATTATGTTCTACACTTTGACTAGTGGTCATACCAAGCCTTTGTATCTTCATATGGTTCGTGCTTCCTAATGTAAAGGACGAGAGCTGCTGTGGAGGACAAGAGCAACAAAAACAGCATAGACAGCATGCCAGCAGCAAACACAGCCATGGGGAAGCACACAGTCTCCATTGCATCAGGATACATTGGTTCAACATCTGTCTGGGCAGCAAATGAAGGGGGATGGCGAACTGGGAGTTGGGCTTCAGGTAAAGCTGCTACAGTCAAAGACCGAGTTAGTCGAATGGGTATTTTCTCAACTATTGGCTTCCTACTACGCAGTATCCAATCGGGAGACCTGGGTGATCGGGACTGAGATGTTGATTGTCTATTAAGTCGAGCACCAAACACTCTGCTTCGACGCCCATCTCCTCGCTGGTAATGATAGCTATGGAAAGCATGGTACCGAGATTCTCCCTCCCATTCCTTGCCACTTGGCTCTGGTTTAGCCTGTGGTTCGGAGTCCAGCTGTTTTCCACGGTTTGACTTTCTTGGAGTGGATGGTCTTGGTTTGAGAACAGGACCAGGGACTGTGGGCCTCGGACGACGGGTGGTGGGCCTTGGACGACGGGTGGTGGGTCTAGGACGACGGGTGGTGGGTCTAGGACGACGGGTGGTGGGTCTAGGACGGCGGGTGGTGGGCTTGGTTGGTCGAGGTGTTGTTATAGTAGCAGGGAAAAGGGTAAAGCTAGATGCTGGTACACGATCTGGCTCTGTTGTTGTGAGTTTGGGTCTGGGTGTAGTTTTAGGAGTTGGGCGGGGAGTTGGACGGGATGTAACACTAGGGGATGGTTGGTTGGATCCACCAGATGGGCAGCGCGGGTCACGGGTGCCAGGATAACATTTTGGTTTGGAGGTAGTAGGTTGGGGACATTGAGGATCAATACTTCCTGGGAAACAGCGGGGTTTAGGAGTGGACGGTCTAGGGCATCGAGGGTCAACTGAGCCTAGGAAACATCGAGGAGGAGCAGGAGTTGTGGGCTTAGGACAGCGTGGATCTCTGGAACCCGGATAACAGCGGGGAGGAGCTGGGGTTGTGGGTTTTGGACAGCGTGGATCAGTGGAGCCTTCATAACACTGAGGAGGAGCTGGAGTTGTGGGTCTGGGACATCGTGGATCTGTAGATCCTTCATAACAACGGGGAGGAGAGGGAGTGGTGGGTTGAGGACACCTTGGATCATTAGAGCCAGGATAACATCTAGGTGGGGCTGGGGTAGTAGGCTGAGGGCAACTTGGATCTCTTGATCCAGGATAACATCTGGGAGGGGCAGGGGTTGTTGGCTGAGGACAGCGTGGATCCTTAGATCCTGGGTAACACTTGGGACGAAAAGTGGAAGGTTGAACACAGCGGGGATCATTGGAACCTGGTGTACACTGGAAGGAAGGAACAGTGGGAGCTGGGGCAAGAGTACTCGCTGGAGTAGGGAATTGTGTTGATGCTGGGGGTCTTGGGGTGGTTGGCTCTTGGCATCGAGGATCTGTGCTCCCAAACCCACATACGAAAGTTGATGGCCTACTTTGTTGAGGGAATTTACTCAGACACTCTGGGTCTGTTGATCCAGGAACGCACCTAGGGGGGCTTGGAGTGTTTATTGAGGGAACAGTTGGTCTACTACACTCGGGGTCAGTAGAACCTTGGAAACATTTAGGGGTAGTTGTTGGAGCAAGTGTTGTGATAAAATTTGGGAAGAGTGTGCTACCTCTACGGATTGTTCGTGGTGTAGTTGGTAATGAAATAGATGGGCCATCACTTGACCCACATTTATTATCACATTCTCCTTTGCATATATCTACATTACAGGACATATATACATCCATAACATCAGGGAATTTAAATGCTTCAACATATGCATAAGTAACAATTATTTCTCCCTGATTATCTTTTTGGCGGGTTGAGTAAAATTGGCTAATAAGTTTCTCTTTAAGTACACATCCCTGTTCGTCTGTCAGCTGGATGCTTGGTGTGTTAAAATTGTCATAGTCAGACCCACCATAAGCATAGCAGTCCTTAATGCTAACGTCATACATGCCGGCATTGTCACGCGCGTACACCAGTAAGGAAAGTGTCTCACCAATCCTAACGATCGAGTCCATGTCTCTAACATCAGGCCAGCGTCCCTGAAGCAAGTCCATCCAACATTCAATAGTCTGATCGCCCTCGAAAACAACCTCTTGGGCATCAAGCATTCCCACACTGAAAGGATTGAAGGCTACTTTCTTGACATAGTTATCTACCCAGTCACACTTGATGGCCCGGGCGATGTCCCACTCCTCCTGGATATCGGGATCATTCTGGACGATGATGGTGTTGGTCATGCGAGTGCTACGGCCTTCACCCCCACCACTGACGATTGACGACATGTCCGACCCGCAACCTTCGCTCGGAATGTTGAAGGTGTAACGGGAGCGGCCAGAGTCCGCAGCCACATACCTGAACCGGACCGCTCATGTCATGTCAAGGAGCAGATAGATAGGTCCCCAAAGAGACATGGGAAAGGAAGAGGGGATGCACTAAGGAGAAAACGTGCGTGAAAAGGTGGATGCTCAAGGAAGGAGGAAAGTAAAGAATGAAGAGTATACATATAATTGAGAAAGTGAACCTCTCACTATTGTGATGGGCTCGGGATAGACAGGCGGAAGAGACGTGTGGTTTTATAACTCTTACAATAAAATCAATCCTTAGCACATAATGATGACGTCATACACTAAATAGCAACACATCCTTCACTCACACAGCGAGCCAACCACAAAATGTATGTCATCAATAAAGGTATTATATTATCCACATCATACAAAAAAAACAAAAAAACAATTGGCACATTATTGTGGTTTTTGCTTGCCAGTGAGACATCGACCAAGTAACATTGAGAGACCAACCTTGTCTCGCAGATATTGTATTTTTCTTTTTATACATAAACCTTTGATAGTTCTTGATTTTTCTTCTTTTCTGCGAGAGTACAACCTCTGTTGCTTTCATATTTTGTTTAAATGTGTATTAGGTTTTAAGAGAAAAGAGGCATCTTTATACATATTTATATATTAATATTTAGATACACAGGAGCGGGGTGGTTTTATAGATGAGTTTAGACAGGTTTTACAAAAGCTTATGTCTACTTTATAATTTTACAGGGTTCTAATTTACAGCTTTTTATATACGGTTTACAGTCTCTCAGGGTTACTTGCTCAATCTTATGAAGGAGAGAATTAATACCGTTTTAGTCTACTGCTACATAAGCCGGTAGTTAACCCCTTCAGCACTATGACGCATTTTTACCTTTGATTCTGGCTAACATTAGACGATTTTGTGGAGTTCAAGCAAGACTTATGTTATTAAGGGGGTTTAGTGAGATCGTATTTACCCATTTGAGTCGTAGAGGTATATTATAAACTAAAGGAAATCGTCTAATGGTAACCAGAATATGAAAAGAATTACGTAATGGTGGTGAAGGGGTTTAGGTGGATTTACATGAGTGATCAATTTTACCGGCAATATTTTGATCAACAAATTAAGCTGGCAATCTTTCATGACTATTTTACACTGGTGTGAGCAACGAAATTGAAGTTAGATTATTTTCACCGCCTCAGGATTGGGACGCATTATGATAGTATATTCTGGCTATCATTAGACGACTATATTTGGATTAGGAAATGTATATGGAAGTCAGAGGGTTAACTGAAACAGTCTTTACCCTTTTGATTCCCACAGATCCTTCCTAAACTATATAAAATCGTCTAATGAGAGCCAGAATGAACTGTCAAAACGCGTCCTGATTCTCAAGGAGTTAAGGCGGTTCAATCCACTTAGCGATTTAATTCAAAAGCTGCCAGATAAATATTGCCGAAAAAAAATAATGGAAAAATCCCTCATGTAAAGTTGCCCACATAAGTTCTGTTCCTCGTTCTGATCTTATGTGTGAAAGTAAAATAGCATGACTGAATTGCGAGTGGGGTTTCTTTTAATCACCCGTTGACTAATCAGATGAGCTAACCACTCATTACATAAGAAACCACACTCGCAGTTCAATCACGCACCTTACATTTCCACGTGTAAGATCACGGAGAGGAACAGGACTTACGTGGGCGACTGTACCTCCACCATTAGCAGGATACCCACAACCAACCTTCCCCAACCCAACTGGAAATGCTGAACTCGAGTTATCCAGAGATTTAGTAGTTAGGGTCATAATGGTGAACCCGAGTTATAGAGTTATTAGTTAGTAGGCAGAACTCGAGTTATATACTATATAGAGTTAGTAGTTAGGGTCAAATAGTCGTCATGCACCTCCCAACGTCGGCGTCAAAAGTCCCGCAAGAACCTCACAACTCAATGCTTAATTTATCGGTTATTGTAAAAAGAAGTACCTCCATTACACTGCTGAACAAATGTGTTGAGGAGGGGGGTGGGGGGGGGGGGAGGTCTGGACCTCCTTCTCCCTCCTGTTTAGCCCCATTAGTGTTGAGATTTTAAAACATTCGCCCCAGTAGTTTGGCTGTTTCAAGACATGTTGTGCCATTTAGGTGTTGATGTTTTCCTGGCGAGCAAAAGCGAGCCTGCAATTTAAGAGGAATTGACCTTCGGCCGAAGGGGGATTCAAGGTGGGATTTGTCTAAGCTTAATGGGGGTCTAGGGAGAAAACTAAAATATGAAAATAAATAAACAAATACAAATATCTCCTTAACTATCCTCTAATAATTAGCTCAGCATGTTCTCTTGCTAGCGTGAAAAGAAGTCGTAAATACAGTCCGTCAACAAAATGAGTATTGGTAAAGAAATAGGGCGAAAGGTCTTTAATTCGCCAATCTAATGTAGCCAACGTCTTAGAATTTCAAAACTAATGGGGCTAAATATGAGAGCGAAGGGGCTCCAGAAAGAAAACAAACACTCCCCTTAAACCCTCCTGCTTTACAATATCCACTTTGACTTTAAAGATGGTGTCACACGATCGCATTTTCCGGCAATTTTTGACGAGCAAGTTTTTGCTCCAATTATTTTGAAACTCTTTTGCATTAGAATCGGAAACTAGATCGAAGGTAGATCTTGTTTGGAAGTTTAATTCTTATGTAACTTAAATGTTCAAGCTGCCAGACTGCAATTGTCCGTAAATATTGACGGATTTTTGTTTCGTATCACACCATCCTAAAAGTCAGAGTGGATATTATATAGCAGGGGGGTTAAGGAGATTTTGTTTCTTTTTCTTTTCTGGACCCCCTTCTCCCTCATATTTAGCCTCATTCATGTTTATATTTTAAGACGTTCGCCCCATTAGTTTGGTGATTTTAAAACCTTTCGCTCCATTTAGTTACCAATATTAAGACCCTTCCTGCCATCTATGTGTCGATTTTACCCTGGCGAGCGATAGCAAGCCTGCAATTTTGAACGAACCGGCTTTGGGTTTGGAGATTTTTCTACCTCAAAATGTACAAATTGATCTTGAAGCGGGGTCTCGGAGGTGTTATTTAAAGTTTGATGGAGATCTAGGGAGCAACTTATAAAAGAAACCCTTAACATGCACATAAAACAGATACTATTTTCATGCAAAGAGTCGTTCAAAATCATTGTTAAAGTTCCAAGTCATCTTTTAATGTCAGTTATTCTTTCTGTCCATTTAATATTTATGTAGTAGCATGTTGTATTATGGTATCGTCATTGTGGACAAAACATTAACTAACTACAGGGAAGGGCAGATTAATAACTTTTGAAGACAAAGTTGGCATGTTGCATATTTAAAAGTCTATATTAAACAGATCGTAAATAATTGGATGTATATCAGGTCTACAGTACAACAATGCCAAGACTTAATACATTTCATACAGTATATTGGTGATACAATAATACTATATTAATGACTTGAATTTATACACTAACAACATTGAAGTGAATGCAGTACTCCTTGAAAGTGTGTTACTGATCATAATATACAGTATATAAAACACTACTAAAATACAAATTGTTGTTCCTGAGTTGCTTTGGTGTAAGTTTATTTGCAAACTGTATTATTATACAGGTAGATATATTCAACCACAGTCGATTAATTATAAATTACTTGCAAAGTAATATTTTAGTGTTAAATATGTGATAAGTAATTAAGGTCACTTTTTCATCAGAGAATGTTTCTTTATGAAAAGTGGATATTCCGAAGCCATGGAAGTATTTGCTACATACATCGTCAAATCTTGAACTGTAATGTGAACATTTTCTGTTTTAATTACAGTACTGTAAGTTTCGGGATACTCAGTCAGTGTCAGCATGTGTACAGTCTCATGCACCTATTACAAACATGCAAACGCAAACTATACATACATACAAATATTCATGCACTTATAGCTAAAACACATTCTGAACCAAATGAGGATCAGTGATGAACACAAAAATCGGCAGTGCATGAATGGCGTACAATTTAACAACATACATTCTGGAGAGACGATATTCTGGGTATTTTCATTAAATTTCATGTCGCCGGTAATATTAGTATAGTAATGTGAGGAATGATGATTTTATAGAGGTTATTTTAGGACAACTGGGGACATTAATGAGTGGCGAATAAAAACCCTTCAGCACGATGACGTAATCATCGTCTTATTATGGTTACTAATAGACGATTTGCCTTAGTTTATTATAATTATGTCCGAAAAATGTTACATTATCGATTGACTACCATAAAAACTCTAGAATCTTTAATTTTAGATATTTAAATTCCAATAAATGGTATATTCTTGGAGATACTTCATGACAGCTAAGTTTATAAGAAATCTGACTGTGTATGTTTTCCAGCAGAGGAACCCTTTACAGAGAGCATACAGTCACGAATATTATTAGGTTTGTGATTAATGCCAGTACTAATGGTCAAATGTATTATCGATTTAGCTATAGCTTCAATTTCGGTGCATTTCTTATCATATATTTGCTGAAATATGACATTTGAATTTAGAACAAGTGTTTGTACATCCTTCAAAACTAAGTGTTGATAATGGTGGATATTAGTAACAGCGACACTAACAATTGGCAGTAGTATGAAGTCTGAAGGTCGGGTCATCAAACGTGAGATTGGAGAGACTGGTAATAATGTTTACAGAGCAACATATCTAATTATTAGGATTACGTGCCACGTTCGTCGGGTGTGTGTGTGTGTGTGTGTAGGTGTGTGTGTGTGTGCGTGTGTGTATGTGCGTGTGTACGAGTGGATGTACTGTAGGTGTGGGGCCGTTTATAAATATGCGTGTGTGCATTCACGTATGTGTGCGTCCCAGTATGTGTGTGTGTGTGCTAGTGGTTATTTGAAAGACATTGTGTGTAGTGTATTCAACGATACATGGCACGACAACACAACCTCAATATAGATGACACTCTCTGTTCTCAATTATCAGTCAGGCCGTGAGTCGTCTGTGGTCAGTGGGGGTCGTGGAGTCAGTCAGGTTAGTCAGGTCAGTTAGGAAGCAACTATATCAGGCTTAGCTTGTAAAATAAACACACAATGGTTAACAGACTGATTATATACACCGTTCAAGGAGGGGCACTTTATTATAATAGTTACTGTATAATTAAACATATTATTTTCAATGTTTAGCTTATAGTTACTGTATAACTACACGATTTATTAACAATGTTTCGCTTATAGTTACTGTATAATTAAACGTTTTACTATCAATATTGAAACATTGATAGTTACTGTATACAAATGTTTTATTATCAACGTTTCGCGCATGGTTACTGTATATTCAAACGTTTCATTATCAACGTCTCGCTTAGAGTTACTGCATAATTAAATGTTTTATTGTCAACGTTTCGCTTATAGTTACTGTATATTCAAACGTTCCATTATCAACGTCTCGCTTATAGTAACTGTATGATTAAACGTATACAATGAAGTGCTCCTCCTCATGTGCTGTTTATATTCACCAGGTTAGATAGATAAATTATACCCCTATATCAAAACGCATGCTTATCATAAAGATCTAAATTTGCAGTGGCTCTATGATAAACAAACTCTTTAATAACTGGGTAAATGTTTCTATCAGCTGTTCTGTTAATAGGTTAATTACAAAAAGCTATTTATTAAGCCCCTGTTATGTATAGGTATTAGTTGCTTATTTCCTTTACTACATTGATACACGAAGCAGCATCCTTACATCTAAGGTAGTTAGTAACTTAACATAATACATAATATTCACACATCTTAGGCTTAAAAACATAAATATATACAGTACATATACATTTAAAACATAAATACAGATTAGTGTCTAATTCTAATATGTGTTATGTAAAGAAAGGATGCTTGTAATAATTCAGAAAACACAGGACAGGATGAGGCGCCGGGTTTGTCAACGTATATGTCAAACATGGCGGTTTAGACGGATTGTGGCGAATTGTATTTTTATTGATGGAGGATGACAAGGAGGTAATTATTTATTACGGTGAAATATGATACACATGGACTTTAAGGAGTTTGTACAGAGTTAGATGGGTATTAAAAGAATTAGGTTGACAATAATGGGTATTTATGGGTTTAGATGGAAGGTAATGGGAATAATATCAACTGACTTAATATTGGGGGACTTGGGTGGTGTTGACCCATTCTGTACCGGCAACGTACTTTTTATTATATATTATCTAAATTTAGACGATTGTGTGCAACTTAAAAAATAAGTAGGATCTGTGGTAGTAAAAAGGGGTGTTTGAGGGTTCAAAGACTTTCAAGTGCTGGACGCACATCTTAAACTGAATAAAATCGTCTAATATTAGCCAGCATAAATTGAAAAGGCCGGTGCTGGTACATAATTGGTTAACGGGATCGAGCGGTATTAGAAATGAGCTATTTTGCGTGGGCATGGACGGGTTCAGGAGTAACTGAACGGGGGTGGTATTTACAGGGTGGGTACTGGAAACATTATGCTGGTACTGGGAAGATTAGAAATATGTTGGAAAAAATATGCTGATACAAATGGAACTGACTCATGTTAACATGTGGAATGGACTGACCAGAGCAGTCATTAGATCAGGAACAGTTGAGAGCTTTAAGCGAAAGTTAGATTCCCATATGGATGATATGGGCTGAGCGTGAATGGGAGCTGCCTCGTGTGGGCCTTATGGCCTTATGCAGCTCCCGCGATCTTATGTTCTTATAATGTTATGACTCGGGTTTGTTTGTATTAGGCTGATATTTATGGGACTTGGGTAGCTATTGATTAATGTCAGTGGATGAGGGGAGAGTTTTTATACCTCATCGTATGTGTACATTGCTTATCAGGCTGCATGTGTTGAGGAGATTTGTTTAGTGTATCATTACACACAAATATACCAAAGGAAATACCAAGAAATACTACTGACTATTAAACAGGTTTTATATGACGTGAGGTATCGGAACTTTATGAGTTTACTGTACATACTGACGAAATGGACAGGTGTTGGTGGGAATGATTGGGTATTGGGTTTTAGGAGAGGAGGTGGAGGAATACAGGAATATTATTTAGCTTCCACGGATGTTGATGTTTTTGGGCATATTTACATTGAAGCGATCGATACATTTACAATAATGGGCGTGGTGTCTGATGGTCATGGGTGGTGTGGGTGAAAGAGTAAACATATAAAGGAGAACATAGTCAAACAATGTAAACAGTTCGTCAAGCTGACAAATTCATACTGGAGTTGTTTTTTTAGATTACAAATATTTATTAGTGTTTTTATGTGAATGTTTGCAGCGAAACAAATCAATAATTTCCATTGAGTTTCCATGGCTGAAAGATGCTATTTATAGGTAAGCATTGTAGTTTAGCGTTTTCTGGTGAGAGGTAGCCCCTCACCAGAAAACGCATCTTTGAAAGTCCACAATTATTAGACTAGACGAACATTATCCACACTTATTGACTATTAACCCTTTTCTACGTGTGATTTTTCCGGCGCCTCGAGAAGGGTGTGTCGAGAAAGGACAGAGGACAGGAAGAAAGAGAAGGGGGACCTTTTGGAAATTGTTTATAATAGACAAATCATCTTATATTTACTAGCAATAGTATAGATTAAATAAGCATTATGATATATTTATGGCCAATTTTATAGATTAAGCATTTAAATGGTTTAATATTATTTATCTTAACTTATATAGATAATTATGATCATTGATTTTGATTATTTCAACTTAAATACTAGTTTAGCTACTATAATACTTAAGATTACTAAAGCATTTGGTTTGGTTTAAAGATTAATCCAATTTTAATCTACTGTTTGTTTTAAGGCTAGACACAATAATGATTTAGGGTTTTAAGACCTTAATACTAGACCTACTGAACACTGAAGACGCTGAAGGTACCTGTAGAAGGGAATACGGGGGAGGGAAGGATAGGAAGGGGAGGGATTCGGGAAGGGTAACTTAGGGGTTGAGGGATTGAGGTAGGTTAGAGAAGTTAGAGAGAGAGAGAGAGTACAAAGTACAAGATAGTACAAAGGAAATCAAGCAACAACAGTTCTAGTGACCCTTCTAGGCTGCTTGTCCTCCAAAACACTGATGATCAAGTGTCTAAACAGTGGTTTAGAGTGGGTAAGGGAACATTGGAACATTGGAGAGAGAGAGAGAGAGAGAGAGAGAGAGAGAGAGAGAGGATTCAGAATGAAAATGGAAATGAGAAAGATGCCAGTAAGTTAGAAAAATTAAGAAGACATAGTGACAAATATCCACCTTCGCATATATACAAATATGGACACAGAGGAACAGATGTAGTGAAATGCTATACAACAGAAGGAAACAGATCAAAGCTCATAGGTTAATAGATAAGGATACTGACAAGAACAGGAAAGGATGTAGGATGTTAGGGAAGGGGATAATTATAATGGACATACAGTAATTCCCTGGAGTTATACTTCAGTTAACCCCTTCAGCATGATGACATATTGTTTGTCCTATTTTGGTTATCATTAGACGATTTTCTTTAGCCTTTAAACCACCTCTAAGACTCGGATGGATAAATATGATGTCAATAAACCCTCCGAATAATATAGGTCATTCCTAAATTGCATGAAATCGTCTAAGAATATGAATTTAGCCAGAATCAAAGGCAAAAATACGTCATCGTGCTAAAGGGATTAACACGACTTTGGTTTCTAATACTTGTAATCAAATGTCCCTCGCTAAAGATGTCCCTCCATCTTTCCTTTACATATATCCTCCCGTACTCACCGACACGCCGGGTTGGAGAAGTGCCCCTTGCTGAAGATGACCCCGTTGAAGGGCAAGGAGAACTCCACGTTGACGGTCATGCCGGACTTCTCACACTGCACGTCCAGGTTCGATATCTGGGGCATGTTGGGCATACCTCCCCCTGCATGGTCGATCGCGTTGCCCAGGTTAAGTTGCCCCACCGCCACCTGAGAAGAGAAAAGAGTTGGAAAATTAAGGCCGTGGATAATAGATAAATGTAACAATAATTATACATTACACTAAAGGTTATTCAGGATTTATCAGGTCCTAATGTTATTGTGAGGATAACCAGATGACTTTCCGTGGCTTGAGTCCCAGCTGAGAATACAAAACATTTAGTAACTCACCTGTATTTGTGAGATATAATATATAGAGTATATATACAATACGGTATATATACAGTATATATATATATATATATATATATATATATATATATATATAATGCATGTTCTTTCAGATATGCTCATACACCAATATGAGGACAAAGCTTTTTAATAACAATGACTCAAGCAAGGTTATGAAGTCCATATGCATATTATTTATATTTCACCACCACAAACAGACAGGGTTCAGATCCGTGAGGCCATAATGAACCCTCCGGAGAACGTTTGATAATAAATAATTCACCAGGGTTTGTTTTAAGGGGGGTAGTGCTTGCTTTTTGGTCTATGTATTTTTTGCTTTTATTAGTTTTTAGTTTGCTCACTAGACCTCTAATCAAGCTTAAAACAATACCCCCTAACCCCCCTTTCAAGACAACTTTTAAATTTTTCGGTAGAAAAAATTTCCGGCCGAAGGTAGGTTCCTTCTAATATCACAGGCTCGCTATCGCTCGCCAGGAAAAAAATTACACCAAAATGGCACGAAAGGTCTTAATATTGACAAAAGATATGGGGCGAAAGATCTTAAAATCGACAAGCTAATGGAGCAATTGTCTTAAAATCTCTAAACAAATATTTTAAACCTGAGGAAGAAGGGGGTCCAGAAAAAGCGACTACCTCCCCCTTAACTTTCAAGACCCGTGTGTTGTTCAAAAATGGTTATATATCCTCTCGTTACGCGTGCGCAGGATTGAGTAAGTATTCCTGTTAGGGCCAGGGTATCAAGAGGATGCAAATTGGGGACAAGCTGAATAGGGGGTAAGAGGGGACAAAAAAGGCGCATGTGTGTGTGTGAGAGGAGGTTAAGGGGGGTGTGTTTGTGTTTGTGTGTGTATGTGTGAGAAAAGAGAAAGAGAGAGAGAGATAGAGAGAAAGAGAGAGAGAGAGAGATAGAGATAGGGGTGGGGGGGAGCGGAGAAAAATAGATAAATAAAACAACAAGGTGCCTATCTATACAACGAGCTTTATAATTAAAGGCCCGTTGAGGGAAAAACAGAGGTAAATATGATTAAATATTTGTTTACTGCTATATAAATATGCTTTGTTAAGCACACAAGGGAAAATATATATATATATATATATATATATATATATATATATATATATATATACTATCCCATACTGGATTTTTTTCTTCTCATCTAATTACATCTCAATACATGTCTATAATACTCTTCCGTTTACATTTATATATATATATATATATATATATATAGTATATATAAATGTAAACGGAAGAGTATTATAGACATGTATTGAGATGTAATTAGATGAGAAGAAAAAAATCCAGTATGGGATAGTATATTGAGTATATATGTAAAATACAATACGATAATACTATGGTGGATATTATGAAAGTGAGAGTGTAGGGCATCATCATCGTTAGGGTACGTGTTCCCACCCTACCCAGGGTGTGTGTAACTGTTACGAGAACAGGTACGGTACAAAGGAGTGAATCAAGGTGCACGGTACGCTACGAGTGGCGTCAACACCTTAACTATATTTTTTTCCGAAGAGGGTCTGTTTGGAACTTGCACGTTTCACCCTATTAGTTTGGAGATAATAATACCCTTCACCTCATTCTGGCAACGAATGTATTCTGGACATGCGATAGCCACCCTGTAACGTAAAATAATTCGGCCTCTGACGGGAATATTGTTCTATCGAAAAATGTACAATTTAGGTTTATGAGGGTCCGAGTGGAAATGTTTGAGTTTGAAGGAATTCTGGGAAGGCTTTAATGTTAACCTAGGGAACAACTAAAATACATTGCTCGAAAATGGCAAAAACAAGCTAAATGTGTGTGTGTGTGTGTGTGTGTGTGTGTGTGTGTGTGTGTGTGTGCGTGTGTGTGCGTGCGCGCGGAGGTTAAATCACAAATACATGTGATCAAAATATGTAGTAAAGCTCGCAGGAAAAATTAAACATTGGAACACCGAGCTTTCGTCTATTCTCTCAAGATATCTTCAGGATAATATAAGAAAACAGACGGAGGCTTAGATACCCCTCTTAAATATTCTGTGAGATTCTAACTAGCATATATATAAACAAAACAAGAAGTGTTCCCTTCTTACTACCTTTTCCGATACTTTTTGCAGCATATTTGTGTACCTACACACAGTAAAGCTCCTGAATTGCATTACATTGTTTTACGAAACATATATTGTATATTTATGCAATTATAACTATTATGTACATAGTAATTTGCCTAAAGATGCAATGTTATCTCTATTCATTAATAAAAACAAATGGAAAAAATTAATAAACTTAAGAACGATAGTACAATACAATTTATAAACATAATATTTAGTATAGACGTTTATAATAAGATATATTTCTGTAGACGCCAATACTAAACATTAATACTAAATACAATTCAAAGTTACTTAAGAGTAAACTTTCTGTATATACAGTATAATAACAGATAGGTGATACTTGAATTTAAGATTAATATATTAGTGTGTTTCTTCTCATTTCAGAATGCTTCGCGCTGGCTCGAAAATGTGTGTAGAAAAACGTGCGAACATCCATTTCACATTCTCTCAAACCATTCCGTATATTTATACTGAATCTGTCATTTATTCCGATATTAAATGTTCCTGCGTTCCTTTCCGCATCACTTGTTTCTCTATCACTGTACTATCTGGTTTTCCGGCCTTACATAAGCTTTCCCTCTATTTTTTTGCACTCACTGCAAGTTTCATATTTACATTTTCTTAACATTCCCTTCTCTTTCTTTCTTTCTTTGTAAATCCGTCTCTCTGTAACACCGTCTTTCCCAAGTTTAACGTGTAACTTCAGGGGGCATCACATAATAGTTTAACGTGTAACTTCAGGGGGCATCACATAATAGTTTAACGTCTAACTTCAGGGGGCATCACATAATAGTTTAACGTGTAACTTCAGGGGGCATCACATAATAGTTTAACGTGTAACTTCAGGGGGCATCACATAATAGTTTAACGTGTAACTTGAGGGGGCATCACATAATAGTTTAACGTGTAACTTCAGGGGGCATCACATAATAGTTTAACGTGTAACTTCAGGGGGCATCACATAATAGTTTAACGTCTAACAGGGGGCATCACATAATAGTTTAACGTGTAACTTCAGGGGGCATCACATAATAGTTTAACGTCTAACTTCAGGGGGCATCACATAATAGTTTAACGTGTAACTTCAGGGGGCATCACATAATAGTTTAACGTGTAACTTCAGGGGGCATCACATAATAGTTTAACGTGTAACTTCAGGGGGCATCACATAATAGTTTAACGTGTAACTTCAGGGGGCATCACATAATAGTTTAACGTGTAACTTCAGGGGGCATCACATAATAGTTTAACGTGTAACTTCAGGGGGCATCACATAATAGTTTAACGTGTAACTTCAGGGGGCATCACATAATAGTTTAACGTCTAACTTCAGGGGGCATCACATAATAGTTTAACGTGTAACTTCAGGGGGCATCACATAATAGTTTAACGTCTAACTTCAGGGGGCATCACATAATAGTTTAACGTGTAACTTCAGGGGGCATCACATAATAGTTTAACGTGTAACTTCAGGGGGCATCACATAATAGTTTAACGTGTAACTTGAGGGGGCATCACATAATAGTTTAACGTGTAACTTCAGGGGGCATCACATAATAGTTTAACGTGTAACTTCAGGGGGCATCACATAATAGTTTAACGTCTAACTTCAGGGGGCATCACATAATAGTTTTTGTCTTCAATATTCGAAGGTCCCCATTTGCTCAGTTGGGCTACTAACCCTCCCCGGAAAAGAAATATAGAATCAGAGGAATTGCCTAAGAATATCGAGACGATTTATTCGTGGGCATCCCCTCGAGGATCAAGTAGTGTGACAATGTGTATGTAATTATTTACTAATGAATTAATTTGCTCATTTATCTATGTATTTATATAGTCTTTTATTTATTTTTCCGGCAACATTGCTGTGATAAATTGGATTGGTGGAAGAAGGACTAAAGATAGATTAATTTTAATAAAATCGTTAATTAGGCTTACCTATTAAGCTGGCCAGTGTTGAGTATAGATTCTGAAGGAAAAAAATTACGTGTGATACCAGCTTGACTTTCCAACACAGCACTCCCGGATCACTAGCTGGTCCGTCTTGTGGGTTTTTATGATGTTGTGTGTAACTATTTTGTATAATTGTAATTGTTCTTGTCTTTTCGAGCAGTGTATATTAATGTGTCCCCTAGGCTAAACATAACTCCTTATCAGACTTCCTGCAAAAATAAAAAATTAAACAAGCAGACCCACTTCAAGGTAAGCTTGTACATTTTCCAGTAGAAAAAAAAGTTACATGGGGTCTAAGTGAACATGATTTAATTTGAAGGAAGTCCGAGAAGATATTTTTGTTAAGCTAAGAGATATACTTAAACACATTGATTGAAAATGGCTGGATCAATCAATCTCAACAATAATAAATCACATAAATCATAAGAACCCACAACACGTCGACTAGAGAGTAATAAAGAGGGATTTCATACTCACAGGATTATTTAAAGTACAAACATCAACATTACAATTGTATCGGCTATGATCATATGATTTGTACGTGTACTTGTATATTATTGGCATTTAATTATTGTATGTATTTGCTTGGCATTGGGTTATATACAATATCAGTTAGACTTGGTAATTGGAAATGGGGTCTTGGTACTGTATGATTGAAGTGGAGTGCCTTTCAGCTTTGAGAGAGAGAGAGAGGGGGAGAGAAAGTATGAGAGAGAGAGAAAGAGAGAGAGAGCGAGAGAGAGAGAGAGAGAGCGAGAGAGAACGATAACAAGAAAGAAACAGAACAGAGACACCAAATGACTAATCTTGAACCACATCCAACCGCACCTACCCACCCACCCTGGAAGATCTAGCCACATTAATTAAATCCTCGGGTATCTAGAAATTAACCTAAGCCAGCTATAGTGTATGTGGTAGGTGAAGGTTATAATTGGCGCACATAACTCTGTGTGGTGACCTTACATGATGCTGGTGGGTATTGCAGGTCTCTGGTTTTACTATTTGACCTCTTGAGTGTATGTGTGTGTGGGAGAGAGAGAGAGAGAGATAATTGCTTTAATTCATAAGCTTTTGTGTGTGTGTGTTTGTGTGTGAGAGAGAGAGAGAGATAATTGCTTTTATTCATAAGTTTTTTTTTGTGTGTGTGTGTGTGTGTGTGTGTGTGACAAAGAGAGAGAGAGAGATCCATTTATAGTTACTAGATGGAGGTTTGGAATATAGCATTGTTGAAGGGTGTCGGGCTCAGTTATTAGGTTGTGTTTATTAGGATGTTGATTTATGCTCGATTGGTCGTATTTTGGCCATCATGTTGCGTTCATTTGTGTACATTTTGTATAAATATTGTGTTTATATTCCACTTAATATATTGATTCATGTTCTTTCTTATCCATATTTTCTCGTATCCTTATTTTAATGAAGTTGATGATTAACGACGTGGATTTATCATAAGACTAAACAATATCCCATTAATTTTAATTATTTCATTAACTCTCCGGTATTAATTCTGCAGCGAGAGTAAATCACCCAATTCGTCATGACCAATCGTGGGAATGCATATCATATCCGTGCCTATAATAGCGAATGGATTCAGATTACCTGTTAGCCATTATTAAACAGTTTTACTTTTTCACTTGCCAATTGAAACATTTAGCTTTGTCTCGGTTTTTAGACAATATGTTACAGCCTTTTTAATAGTCACTGTTGTACTCTTGTAATTACCCATCAAACACTGTGTGGTTACTAATATATTAGTTACTTTAAGAAATGCCAACTACTGTTTTATTTTCCTTTCATTAAATAGTAAATAAAATCTATTTCAATACATACAGTTTGGTGAAGTGGAACAGTGCAAGAAATATGTATTATAATTTTCTCCAATAAAAGAAAAGTTTCGTTTTGTGTTTTTTTTAGTTTGTACATTGTCTTTCCACAATTACAATATTTAAGTTTAGAGATATATACATAGTTATATGTTTTATGGGCTATAACTACTCCCTGACCCCTAACCCTTCACTTCACCCCCCCCCCCCCCTCCCATCTCTCTCTCTCTCTCTCTCTCTCTCTCTCTCTCTCTCTCTCTCTCTCTCTCTCTCTTCTCCTTTCTCGTCTTACCTCTCTCTCTCTCTCTCTCTCTCTCTCTCTCTCTCTCTCTCTCTCTCTCTCTCTCTCTCTCTCTCTCTCTCTCTCTTTCTTTCTCTCTCTCTCTTTCTCTCTCTCTCTCTCTCTCTCTCTCTCTCTCTCTCTCTCTCTCTCTCTCTCTCTCTCTCTCTCTCTCTCTCTCTCTATCTCCTAGCCCCTCCCCACGACCAGCCCCCTTGCTACTGGTGCCCAATTATTAAGTAGGCAGTTTTTTTCTGTTCCTTATATAGCGTGGTGAGAGGACCGGGCGATGATTTGGAATAAGTGGTGATCATGGCGGTAGGGGTGGTGAATGTATTGGAGGTGATTGTTGTAGTGGCGAATATAAGGGGTACTGAGGGTGATAGTGAATGGTTTGATGGTGGAGGTGATTGTTGTAGTAGCAAAGGGTGAATGTATTGAAGGTGATTGTTGTAGTTGTAGCAAATAGTAAATGTATTACAAAGGGAGTACAAAGGAAATCAAGCAACAACAGATCTAGTGACCCTTCTAGGTTGCTTGTCCTCCAAACCACTGAGGATCAAGTGTCCAAACAGTGGTTTAGAGTGGATAAGGGAACATTGGAAAGGGAATTACTGCCCTGGAACTAATGTCCGTGGTAGGATTAGGAAGTTAGTAGGGGACAGATGGGTTAGTAACTGAGGGGGGATAAACTAAAGTTATTCATTTACAAACGCAGTCAGTCGCGGGTTTGATGCGAGATATTTGTCTAGGCGGAGTTTAAATGAATCAACGGTGATGCAGTCTATAACGTTTCGGGGAAGCCCATTCCACAAGTTGACAACTCGATTGAAGAAGAAATTCTTAGATTCGTGTGAGTTAAAAGATTTACCAATAATTTTGCAACCGTTTCCCCGCGTGTAATTAGATTGGTCGATAGTGAAGTACTTACTACAGTTCATATTGTCGATGCCTTTGATGATTTTGAACACTTGAATTAAGTCCCCTCTTAATCTGCGCTGGGTTAAAGGAAATATATATAATTCTCTAAGACGCACTTCGTATGGTTTGTTCTTTAGGCTAGGTATCATTTTGGTAACTCTACGTTGAACTCGTTCTAGCTTGTTTATATCTTTTTGGTAATAAGGGCACCAGGATTGAACGCAGTATTCCAGAAGAGGGCGGACTAAGGAATTGTAAAGGGTTAGGATAACTTCTTTGGATTTATGCTCAAATGACCTGCCTATAAAGCCAATTATTTTGTTTGCCTTCTTAACAACTTCTGAACATTGTTGACTCGGTTTCAGGTTACTCGATATTGTTACTCCCAGATCGGTTTCTCTGTTTACATTCTTAAGCTGAGTGCCATTCATATTGATGATGAAGGTGATTGTTATAGTAGCAAATAGTGAATGTATTGAACGTGATTATTGTAGTAGCGAATACAAGGGGTACTGAGGGTGGTAGTGAATGTATTGATGGTAATTGTTGTAGCAGCAAATAGTGAATGTATTGATGGTGATTGTTGAAGTAGCGAATGGATGGATACTGAAGGCGATAGGGAATGTATTGATTGTGATTGTTGAAGTAGCGATTGAAGAGGTACTGAGGTGATAGTGATATTGAATGTATTGATGGTGATTGTTGAAGTAGCGAATGAAGAGGTATTGAGGGTGATGGTGTTAGTGATTGTATTGATGGAGAAGCTGATTGTTGTAGTATCGAATACAAAGGGTACTGAGGGTGATGGTTATAGTGAATGTATTGATGGTGACAGTTTGGGTGAGCTTATCGTAATGCTGAATGTATTAATAGTGAGTTTGATGGTAATAATGAATGTAGTGATGATATAGAAGGTGAAGCGAATGCAGCGGTGGTGTTGAAATTTATAGTGTTATTACTACATTAACCCATTCAGTACCGGAGACATATTCTGGACACTTTTAGACGATATTATTCAGTTTAGGAGGGATCTGTGGTAGCTCAAAGGATTAAATTAGATAGTATGTAACCCTTTTATTGTTAAATGTCCTTCATAAGCTGAATACAAATCCTCCAATAGTTGCCAGAATGTAGTAACAAGGACGCCACCGGTACTGAATTGGTGATAAACTCTGAAGAGCTACTAAAGTTGAATGATGACTGTGAATGTATTGTATGTTGAATGATAATAAGAAATAGTCGATAGTATCAGTATGTACAGTCCATTCATTATAAGTGGGCCACTAATCGTGATCCCCAACCTCTAAAACTAAAACAGGCTTAGAGTAAATGGACCGTAAATTTCTTAACTATTCCCTGGCTAACTTTTCCCAAACGAGAGCAATATTAATTTGATCACTCTAGTTGCTTTTGAGGTATAGAGGTTAGTGTCAAGATTATTGGCCTAAACTATGATAAATATAATATACTGTAGTGGTAAATGAAGTGGGTGAAAGTGAAACTGGAAATAACACAATGTTTATATTCTTGCAACCTTTCAACCTTTCCAACCTACGCAGACCCATCTTCTCTCAGGATGGATTCTGATTAGCACTTGCAAAAATCGAATATTGGCTAGTCAAAACACCGAATAATGTATATGTAACTCCGTCACAGATTGAAGCGTTGTATTCTACTTTTACCTTATAGTTTGTGTATGAATAAAAATAAAATATTTAGTAGCAACTACCTGTAGCTTTAACGCTGGATAAGGGCATTGAGCAAAAACACACAAAAGGTTATCGAAAAAAAACCCACAATGGAAAATGGTTAGGTCTGGCAGTCAGCTGTTTGAGATATAAAGGGAATGACGAAGGGGCAGGTGGACAGTGATTACATGGCTTATGACGAGTACAAGTCGCCGGCTTACTAGTTGAAGGGGGGTCACCGTTTTTTTTTTTTCTTTCTCTCCTTTTCTCTCTTTCCCTGGCTTGTATCCATTCGGCCCAACTCAGCCAAATGTTTTAAGACGTTTATCCCCATCCAGGTGTCGATTTCTTCCTGGCGAGCGATAGCGAGCCAGCATTGTATGAAGAAATCCGGCTTCGCCGGAGACATTTTTCTATCAACAAATTTACAAATTTAGCTTGCTGTCAAAACAAAAGTTTTATATATACTGGCTCGCCAGGAAAATATTGACACCTGGATCGGGGTAAACGTCTTAAAACAGTAGGCTGAATGGGGCCGCATGGATACAAGCCAAAGAGAGAAGGAGAGAAAGAGAAAAAAGCGAGGTGGGCTCCCTTAAGAGATGGAGTGTGAGGTGAGGGGCATTGGGCTTTTGGAGGCATTGTGTTTGGAAGATGTTTTGAGTGGAGATCAAACTGAGGCGATATTTGACTTAATACAAACACATTAATGAACTAAGATTAAGTATAATGAAATTGGAATGAAGTTGGTGGAGATGGACATTTATCTCGGATAAATTCAATATAATTAGGTGCATGAATAATATACTTAGGCAAAAGACATATACACAGATTAAATCAAAGGAGAAAATGGGAAGATGTTTGTTTAAGGATCACCTGAAAATATAGTAACTGAGGTAAAATATACAAACTAGTTGAACAGTAGTAGGGCAAAGACACAGTACACTGTAAATGTATATAATTATATTACATTGAGAGAGAGAGAGATACTTCATACACATCAAGGAAAAGTGAGAGTGTTGGACCACAGGAGCAAGTAGAAGTCAGTTTTCTATGTAAAGTGGCCCCTCTACCGCTTGATATGTGCCGTAAATATGGAAATATATAAGTGGCCTTGTATTTATTCCTTCAACGTTGGCCTGTACGGTACTTTAGGGTACGCTGCCAGCACTACCCTATTATTAACCATTTCAGTACCAATGCCGCCCTTTTAACTTTATTCTGGCTACTATTAGACGATTTGATGCAGCTTAAGAAGGCCCTCCAGCAATTAACAGGCTTCGAACTATCTCACTCAACCCTTTTTGCTACCACATATCCTTCTTAAACTACACAAAATCGTCTAAATATAGCCAGAATGAAATTAAATTTGCCGTCGCCGGTAACTGCCGCAGGACGGGTAGCAGTATTGTCAACATTGTGAAATAATGTCAACGGTCACAAGCATACTCTACCTTACTTGCAAATTTACTTGTTCAAAATCTTTGTATTGTAATTTAGAGACGTACTACAGCTTGGATCATATAGTATTGAATACGGTTTTCGAAAGTATTTATTTACGATTTTTTACTGTTATTTTTAAGGATATTTGTTTGCAATGTGTGTGTGTGTGTGTGTGTGTGTGTGTGTGTGTGTTTGTATGTGTGTGGTGTGTGTGTGAGTGAGTGTTTGTGTTTAGTGTTTATGTATGCATGTGGGTGATGCATGTGTGTTCATGTATGTACTGTATATGTGTGTATGTGATGTACGTATGTTGTGTTTATGTGTGTGGTTCGTGTGTATGTATATGTATGTGTGCGTGAGGTGGATTCTTTATCAGGGTGCTCGGGTTACTTGCTCTGCCTTCACTTTTACTCTCACTCGGTGCTGTTTGCTTTCACTTTCTTAACCTTATAACTCGATCGCTGTCTGTCTGTCTGTCTGTCTGTCTAGCATTTATCGATCAGTTACAGTCTGACCATCTCTCTCTTTCTCTCTCTCTCTCTCTCTCTCTCTCTCTATATATATATATATATATATATATAGAGAGAGAGAGAGAGAGAGAGAGAGAGAGCGCACGTATTTACATACAGTATATAAGTATTTACGGATCATATCTATGTATAAACCTGCCAGACATTATACATCCATCCTAGTCTTTCCCCAAGCACCCCTTTTAGTGTCTGGTGGTCCTCGGTGTGTCTAGTCTGAGTCTAGCCACCTGCAGGAGGGGACCAGGAACATGACTGGCTGCACAACACACACTTTTAGTGTCTGGTGGCCCTCGATGTGTCTGGTCTGAGTCTAGCCACCTGCAGGAGGGGACCTGGAACATGACTGGCTGCACAACACTCACTTTTAGTGTCTGGTGGCCCTCGGTGTGTCTGGTCTGAGTCTAGCCACCTGCAGGAGGGGACCAGGAACATGACTGGCTGCACAACACACACTTTTAGTGTCTGCTGGCCCTCGGTGTGTCTGGTCTGAGTCTAGCCACCTGCAGGAGGGGACCAGGAACATGACTGGCTGCACAATACACACTTTTAGTGTCTGGTGGCCCTCGGTGTGTCTGGTCTGAGTCTACCCTCCTGCAGGAGGGGACCAGGAACATGACTGGCTGCGCAACACACACTTTTAGTGTCTGGTAGCCCTCGGTGTGTCTGGTCGGAGTCTAGCCTCCTGCAGGAGGGGACCAGGAACATGACTGGCTGCACAACACACACTTTTAGTGTCTGGTGGCCCTCGGTGTGTCTGGTCTGAGTCTAGCCACCTGCAGGAGGGGACCAGGAACATGACTGGCTGCATAACACACACTTTTAGTGTCTGGTGGCCCTCGGTGTATCTGGTCTGAGTCTAGCCACCTGCAGGAGGGGACCAGGAACATGACTGGCTGCACAACACACACGTTTAGTGTCTGGTCTGAGTCTAGCCACCTGCAGGAGGGGACCAGGAACATGACTGGCTGCACAACACACACTTTCAGGAACTACCAGCCTTTCTTTCTCTCTCAACATCTTAGTCTATGCTTTCCTCGTGTACTACAAATCCCTCGTTAATTTTGTTTTTTTTATTTATTTATGTTTTACTTTGTTATAAGATTTTCGAGCCTATTAGGCAATCTTCGTTACAGAGAAGGTAGAACGTGATTTGCTTTCTACGCCCCACTTCCAAGAACAGCTAGCCTATCTCCCTCTCTCTTTATGTTTGTTTTCCTCTCTCCCGTGCCTTGCTAATGCTACGTTTTTTTTTCCATGTGTGCTTTTTTTTTGTTGCTCTCCAATGCTTTCCTCTCTCCCGCGCCTTACAAAATCTTCTGTTTTCGTTCTTATTTGCTTTTTGTCTGCCACTCCAAAGCTTTCCTCTCTCTCTCTCTCTCTCTCTCTCTCTCTCTCTCTCTCTCTCTCTCGAAAATCCCCTCTTTTCGTCCATAATTGCCTAGTTTCCTGCTCCTCCAATTCTTTCCTCTCCTGTGGTTTACAAATTTCCGTTTCTGTCCATATTTGCCTAGTTTTCTGTCACTCCAATGCTTTTGTCTCTGCTGTGTCTTACAAAATCCACTGTTTTTTCTAGCTTTGCCTAGTTTCTATATCCCCCAATGCTTTCCTCTCTCCCGAGCTTTACAATATCCCTGTTTTGCCCATATTTGCCTTGGTTTCTGTCTTCTCTCCAATTCATTCTTCGCTACAGGGTACGTGACTTGCGAATCATACCCCACTTTCATGACCAACCAACTCCATTTGAGTTATTGGTCCAGGCTTTCCTCTTCTCCGTGCGATACATATCTAGCAATATTGTTCCTATTTGTATTGTTTCCCTCTCCTTCTAGTAGTTTTATTACAGGAATTTAGGTAGCTTCCTTTACTTGCTTTGCTTTTCCGTTGCGCCTCGCAAATCCATTCTGTCTAAGCTTCCAATTCCCTGGTCCTCATTAACTCCTTAGTATGTTTCCGAATTCTGCTTTGTCTTTGACCAAGCCAGCCAAGCTTTGCTACAAGGAATCGGGAACATGACTTGTTTGCCACGTCTTACTTTCAAAATTTGGCAAGCTCTCACTGCCTGTCTCGTTCTTAGTCCATGCTTTCCGCTCAACCATATTTCGAAAATCCCCTGTTGTATCCATATTTGATTTTCTTTCGGCCCCTCCCTGCCATTCATAACCCCAGGAAACGGGGAGCATGACTAGCTCTTCACGTCCCACTCTCAAGATCAGACAGCCATCTTCCGCAATGTAAAATTCGTGCGCTATATATAAGTAGACTTCAACAAAAGAGGTACTGATAAGAAGTGTCTAATAATCGTATTTACATAACAGACCCACTCACTGTTCAGGCTTGGGGAACACCTTCATTGTTCTGTAATGAAGGTCAAATTTGGCAAGCATTCTAAATTATGGTCAAATGGATACTCATAAAATGTGAACCAGTTTTGTTTCAGTCCATAGTTAATTTCTGTTATGCACCATTTGCTTACAGTATATGATTATCATTCCCCCGTGGCTCATAAATATATCAGTTTTCATTTATTTCTTTGCATATTACCGTCAGGTCACTCCTTATTATAGATATTTGCATTTTCTTCTCCCAGATTCCAGCTTTCCACGTCTCACCATTCTCTCACTTTTCACCTATTTTTGCTGTCCACCTCTCACTGTTCTGTTGTTCTTATTGTGCATATGTGTGTGCGTGTTTGTGTGTGTGTGTGTGTGTGTGTTCTGTTTTTACAAACAGCTGCCTTTTAGTTCTGGCCCTCTCCGTAACCAGATATTCCATTGCTTTGCCTCTTGCAATATCTTAGTTTTAGTGTCAGACGAGATCCTACCTAATCTTATGGCTGCCCTATAATCTTGCCTATCGTGAGTTTAGAGCTACTATTCCTTCTCTATGTATTTGTCCATAGTATTTTATCTTCCTAGTTTGCCTTTATATGAATATACCTGTCTTTTTCAGCCTGACCCCACACACATAATAATATACTTAGTACTTTTTCTGACTTATTTTATCTTCTTGTTTTGCCTTTATACACCTGCCTTTTTTCAGCTTGACCTCACTCAATCTCTCTTCTGCTTTTTTTTTTTTTTTTTTTTTTTTTTTTTTACCTCCTTTCTCTTCATGTTTGGCCTAAATAGTTTTGCCCCCTTACTTTGGCTATTTCAAGACCTTTCGAATAATTTAGGTGTCAACTTTCTCCTAGTTAGTGATAACGAGCCTTCAGTTTAGTAGCAACCCGGCCAAATTCTAACGAAAAATGCATATATTTATATCGAAGGGGGATCTTGCGGGTATTTACTTACTGTAAGCTTGATGGAGGTCAAAGGAGGAAACAAAAATGGATAAATAGATAACAAATAAAAATGCACATATAAGTAAATAATCTCCCCCTAATATACTTAGTATTTGTCTCCCTTATTTTCTGTTCTTGCTTTGCCTCTATGCAACTGCATTTTTCAGCTTGACCCCACTCACTTATGAATAGTACCTTCTCTATTGCATTTTGTCTACCCCAATCCTTCTCTCTCTCTCTCTCTCTCTCTCTCTCTCTCTCTCTCTCTCTCTCTCTCTCTCTCTCTCTCTCTTCCCCATTTCTCCTCCTGGACCGGTTGGCCTCTCACCTGGTTTATATTCGCGGCTCGTCTCCCCTGGGCAATTTAGCGGAGCGGTTGGGCCATACCCGTTTTCTTTACCAGGAACTTCGGGGGAATATGTAATTTAGGGGGTCAGCTGGGAATGCAATGACTTCCTGTTTGCAAGAGATGTGGGGGAAGCATTTTGTCATGGTGGTTTGATATATTTTTGCATAATGTAGAGTAGCATTAGTTTTGAAATTTGAAATATAGAATAGCATGTAGATTTGAGATTGCAATATAGAATAGCATTAGTTTTGCGATTTTGGAAATATTGTTTGAAATAGAAGTGGGGGAAGCATTTTTGCACAGTGGATTATTAGATTGTTTGCATATTGTAGAAAAAGCAATCGTAATTTTGTTTAGTGTGTGGATATGTGTAATCATCGTCGATCGTAGTGTTTCATGATATTGTATGGTCATCAACCTTTTGAAGGTTACGACGCATTAATAAATTTTATTCTGGCTATCAATAAAGGATTGTATGTCATTTAGGAAGGATCTGTGGGAATTATAGGGCTAAAGACTATTTCAATAAATTAACCTTCTGGCATCCATATACCCTACCTAATCTGAATAAACCCGTCTATTAATGGCCATAACATATAAACGAAATGCGCAATATTATCTTCAAAGGGTTACTCCATCCCATTATTTCCCTTAGCTTTCCCATTCTTTCGTTACCTGATCATATTCATTATTATGAACGTGTATACAATTTAAGGGGAAGTTTTTAGTTTGTTCCCTTGACCTCCATCAAGCTTAAAATGACACTCCTTCGACCCCCTAAAATGTGTAAATTTTTCGGTAGAAAACTGTAACGGCCGAGGGCCGGTTCCTCTTAAATTACAGGCTTGCTAGGAAAAATTCGACACCAAAATGGCACGAAAGGTCCCACAATTATCATAAATGGGGTGAAAGTTCTTAAGATCGCCAAACTAATGGGGCGAACATCTCAAAATATCAAGCAAAAATAAGTAGGCTTTAAGGTCAAGCTAATACAAAAAAGTTAATTATCTTTTGAAAGACGCCTGTAGCTTATTTGCATCTGTCTTCGTGGCGTAATGCATAGGTGTGTTGATTTTCGGTGTGAGCGTCCTGGGTTCGAATCCCAGGACTGCCACATGTGTTTGTTAATTTCATTAATCGAGTTTAGGAGTAAAGTTAGTTGGTGGAGAGAACATAATACTTATCTAAGTTAACGTATGTAAGCTAATGCAATAATATGTATTGGGTGGGAAAACACGAAACCAGTACAGAGAAGAGTAAATCATATCTTGGTCATATATTATCGATAAACAATATTCTGACAACGCATTTATGATATGTTGCAGTCGAATAGGATAATGAAATAAAGGTACATAATTTTAAGTACAGTATGCTACTTTAACACCTTACGAGCGAGCGGGCCCGGCAGTTTTCTTCCACTACGCACCCAGCGTTTTTTTTTTAACCCTAAATGGCCTTGTTTCCGTGCTCTTTTTCAAGCATAAGCAAGGGCCAGAGCGTATTACAATTATGTATCCCTGAAAGGGCGTAAATTTAGCTTTCCAATGACACCAGAACCATCCTTCTACGACCACGCGTTCTGTTGCAACGATCGTGAAACACAAGTGCAAAATCCCTAAAGTAAGGTAATTTCCAGACATAATTCCCTGTTTGGCGAGGTAGGGAGGGTGGAGTAGTGTGGAGTAGATGTCAGTAGGCGTGCGGGGTCCGTGCCGAGCGGTCATGAGGTAACCTACGCTCCTCCCGTCGCTCGTCTCTCTCTCACAGCCATTCTTGCTCAAAAATTGCACACAGACTTAAGTCGGTCCCCGCCACATAGTCCAGGTTTTTAGATACGGACTTAAGTTGGGCCCCGCTAATTAGGGGTTAAGGTGAGGCTGATGGACTGTAGAGGTTAAGGGGCTTATCAAGATCCCTCTTGATAAGCCCCATTTGTTTTGGGATTATAAGACGTTCGGGCCATTAGTTTGGCAAATTTAAAACCTTTCGCCCCTTTTCGTTGTCAATTTTTAAGACCTTTCGTGCCATCTAGGTGTCGATTAATTCCTGGCGAGCGGTAGCGAGCCTGACATTTTAAAAGGAACCAGCCTTCGGTCGGGAAATTTTTCTACCGGAAAATGTACAAATTTATCTTGAAGGGGGTCTAGCGAGAAAACTAAGAAATAAAGGAATAAATGAATTAATAGACCCGCCCCCCCCCAACCCCCCCCCCCAAAAAAAAAACCGGTCCGTCTCCCCTTAATTTGGAAGTTGCCAGACCAAATAAATTGCCTGAGAAAGTTGTCGGAAATAGTGGTGGTGTAATATCGGTTTAGAGATGCGCGCCCTTTCTCTCTTTCCCTCATACATAAACAATGACCTCATTACTGCCCTCTGTGGACGACCCTGCCTGACTGACTTAAGGGGGGTCACCTGCTGTTTTTATCTTTCTCTCCTTTTCTCTCTTTGGCTTGTATCCATTCGGCCCAATTCAGCCAACTGTTTTAAGACGTTTATCCCCATCCAGGTGTCGATTTCTTCCTGGCGAGCGATAGCGAGCTAGCATTGTATGGAGAAATTCGGCTTCGCCGGATTTATTTTTCCTATTGAAATTTACACATTTAGCTTGCTGTCAAAACCAAAATATATATATGCTGGCTCGCTACCGCTCGCCAGGAAAATAATGACACCTGGATGGGGATAAAAGTCTTAAAACAGTAGGCTGAATGGGACCGAATGGATACAAGCCAAAGAGAGAGGGAGATAAAGAGAGAAAAAAAAAGCGAGGTGAGCTCCCTTAACCACCGGCCTGACCAGAGTGGTTGTTAGCTTGTTGTGTGTGTGTGAGGGGGTGGGTGGGGGGGGGGGGGGGTTAAAGTTAGTTCATTAGTGATAAGTATTGCTTTCTGTGGTTCCATATTTGTGGTTGTTTATACATTTTCATTTATAGATATACCGTATGAATTTATTTTTTGATAACTAGCTAGGTAGCTAAATAGAGACAGATAATTATATATATACTGAATATATATATATATATATATATATATATATATATATATATATATATATATATATATATATATATATATATATATATATATATATATATATAGAGAGAGAGAGAGAGAGAGAGAGAGAGAGTGAGAGAGATGAAGAAGAATAGGAAGATGTTACAAAAGAGAGAGGCCTAAGCGAATGTAATAGTAGAGCGAAACAAAGCCACAGCACCCACGAGAGAGAGAGACCTAAAGTAAGTGAATGTGATGATAGTAGTAGAGAGCAGTAAAGCCCCAGTACCCAGGTGAGGGGGGTGGTCCCAGGTCAGCCAGGCCTTTCTCTTTAACTACAGGTGTGTGTGTTTGTGTGTGTGTGTGTGTGTGTGTGTGTGTGTGTGAGAGAGAGAGGCATTGTTTTGGACCAGTTGGCTAAGCATTGTCTTTCACACCTCATTTAACTTTTATCCATGTCTATCTTAGTTTTACTGAGCTCTTTGGGTATGCTTATATTTTAGTCTGTGCCATTAGAGTTGTTTTTTGTTGTTTGTATTATTCTTGCATATTTGTCTTTTTCTATTTAAGCAAGAAGGTGAAAAAGGCTTTGTTTTGGACTAGTTGGCTAAGCATTCTCTAGCACACCTCAATTTTGTTTTATCCATGTACATTATATTCTATTTTTACTGTCTTCAAACGGATTTTTTATTTTTTGTTTTGCCTTGTTTCTTTTGTTTTTATCTTATTTTCTTGATAGTATTATTCTGTTGCATTATACTTTCCTATTTAAGAAAGACGGTGTGCTAGGCCTTGTTTAGCATCCTTTGGTTAAACAATATCTTTCACACCTCATTTACGTTTCATCTTCGTGTATGCTTATATTTTACTTTGTACCATTAGAGGAGTTGTTTTTGGTGTTGATATTTTTCTTCCGCATTAGTGTTTCCTATTTGTGCAAGACGGTGTGAGAGGCCTTGTATAGCACTGTTTGGTTAAGCATTGTCTTTCACACCACATTTACTTCTGGATCCTGATGTAAGCTTTTATATTTTGTTTGGTCAGTTAAGGTTGTCTGTATGCCTTATTTATGTGTTTAGTTTTATTTATATATATTTTACATTTATTTTCATTCTGTTGTTATTTATTATTATGGTCATATTGTTAATGTTCTTCGTTTATGTTATGTTTCCCTCTATGTCCCTTATATTTAGTATTGTTTTATTGCCTGCATGTTATGTGTAGCCTACCATTATTTTCTTTTCCAAACCATTATTTTATTTTGTTATTCTTAGAACATCACTATTTTATATTGTTCTCTTCACTCACATTGATATTTTGCCTATCATTACCATTTATCTAGTATATGTTCAATTGCGATAAGGAAGCTATAAGGAAGTTAGAGCTGTAGACATTGATTTTTAACATAATTGCCAGCTATATCAAGGTTGTAGTACATTTATAAATACATAAAATCAAATTCAACATACAATCTGTCCATCAAATTTTAATGTATTAGTGTATTTTTGTGTATTTTCGATGCTTATTACTTCAACTTCCTTATAGGTCGAAACTCGTAATTGTTCAATTCACTTAAACTTTTTACATTGTAATTTAATAACAGTTACGTTCTGTATGAGTATTCTCCTCACAAATATTTGTTTTAATTTTCTACTTTCTCATACCTTTGATGTTTTGTAGTAAATCATTCACCACCATTTCCCTATATCCGATTTTCCTTTAATTATGAAACCATTAACCAATAACAACTAATTATTACTTGCCACGACATCATAACTTGCAGTCACAAGTTTGAATACGGGTTGAATACAGCCTATACGATAGCAACGATGTCGGCTGTCAAGATACTAGTCACAGGAAGATGGCACGTCGTATGTGCTTCGAATGACCAGGCTATACTTACCTTCTCCCACATATGACGATACCTGGCTTACCTGTGTCTAATTTCCTTCCCATGATCATTGTCTCATCAACTCACCTGTGGGCAAAGAGAAAGGGAATATTAGTTAAGGTATAAGAAAATATTACTACTGTAAATAATAACAGGGGTCAGAACTATCTCAGTCATCCCTTTGACTCCCACAATGTCTTCCTAAATAAACTGAAAACAAATCGTCTAATGATAGGCAGAATGAACTGTTGAAAAGTATTTTAATCTTCAAAATGATAAGATATTGTTAAATATCAGCGTTTTAGTGTTGATATATAATATTCAATATTTATACATTAATGAGAAAACTAATGATGGTACTGTAATAATTCACCTAATGTACTGTATGTATTAACTTTATATATACAGTATATACAATATGTGTAGTCTATGAATTACATTTATTAGAGAAGGATGTGTTCATGTAATCATCTTAAAAGTTAAAGACGCTTACAAAAGGCCAGCAAGTTTCTTCGGATATATATTTTGTTTTCGTGAATTATGTAACAACTCCAATCATGAATAGTTGTCAAGGAAATCTAAAGCGTAATTATGAGTATTGTTTGAAGCTCAATTGTTGTTATTACATTTACTTAACTCCAACTGATATAAGTAATTCCAGTTACTTAGTATCATGGTAAAGCTCTGATTGCATCTTTCTCTCTCTCTCTCTCTCTCTCTCTCTCTCTCTCTCTCTCTCTCTCTCTCTCTCTCTCTCTCTCTCTCTCAAACACACACAAATAAATACACACACACCATTATATCTTATGTTAACTAACTCGTTACATTAGAACCCCGGCCTGTCCTCCCACATCTGACTCATTAGGTACAGGATTGAGATAGAGAGAGATGGAGAGATTACACAAATATATATATAGTGTGTGTGTGTGTGTGTGTGTGTGTGTGTGTGTGTTTCTGTGTGTGTATGTATGTGTGAATGTGTGTGTGTTTAAGATTCCATGCTATGCTCTCAGAAAACATGTGCTAGTGACGCCATGCATCGTAGTCCTGCAACCCTTCCCTCTCTCCCTCCTTTACTACTCCCTCATCTCCTTCCCCTCCTCCCCCCTACTTCTCCCTCATCTCCTCCCCCTCCTCCCTTACTACTCCCTCATCTCCCACTTTCCCTCTCAGTTGCATGACGTTGCAGTAACCTGCTATTAGAGGGGAGGCCAGGGGTCATATTGTTAGTGAATGTAAGTTGCTTGTATACAGTCATATTCTATTGCATATATTTTAATTCATTGTGAACGTTGGTGAAAGCGGGGAAGGCATGTTAGAGAGGGCTACTGTGTGTGTATGGGTGTTTGTGTGTTTGTATCTGTGTGTAATGTATGTGTGTGAATTTGTTTATGTTGCAAGGGAGTCTATCTGTATGACAATATAAGTATCTCAATTTTACGATGACTACATTATTACTCATTAACGTAATATTTTTCTTGTATAACACATGCACATAAAGCAATTGATTTATAGTAGCGTAAGTGTAGCTGATTGTTCTCAATATGCATGATATGCCGGAGCCAAGGGAAAGGATTACCTATTATGAGTACCGAAGAAATTATAAAGAATTCTCGTATTCAAAGAAATGTGTGTACAGTTTATGAATATGGTGTTAACTTATTAGAGAAGGCAGGGCAAATGTAAATGGGAAGATAAAGTGATATTAAAGGAGTCATAGTATTGCATTAGAGAGAGAGAGAGAGAGAGAGAGAGAGAGAGAGAGAGAGAGAGAGAGAGAGAGAGAGAGTTACAAAAAATACATTGCACAAGCAGATATATAGATAAATATATAGACAGCTAAATACATAAGAAAGAATGAGAGTGTGTGTGTGTATGTGTTTGTAAAATAGACCACTGGCCTAGAAATCATGATTGATGAATATACACCACGCATATTTCAGCCATGATTCAACTTTTATGGTGGGTATGACTTGTTGATTGATGGGTAAAGAAATAGAATATGATAAATCGCACACATAAAACCCTATGAATGTGATAATATATAAAATAATGATTGAACCACATGCGGCAGCTCCCTTTTGTTGCCAGTTATATTATAGGAGTAATATATTTTATTTCATTTTCCAGTAAAGTATATTCTTAGATGGCGTAAGATAAGAACATACAGTGAAAAAGTTACTAAAGTAAATCAGAATAAATTGATCAAACAAAATGGATAAAGAGAGAGAGATAGAGAGAGAGAGAGAGAGAGAGGGAAAGCGAGAGAGAGAGAGATAATGAGTTGAGGGGGGGGGGAAGGGATTTAATGATGGGATAGTGGAGTGGAAGGGATAAGTTGACGGAATGTAGGTGTGAAAGTCAACATTCAGAGTCATTGAGAGAGAGAGAGGGAGGGAAAGATAGAAAGAGACAGAGAGAGAGAGAGACAGTGGATGGGGGGATTTACTGATGGGATAGTGGAGTGGAAGGGATAAGTTGACGGAATGTAGGTGTGAAAGTTAAGATGCAGGGTCATTGAGAGAGAGAGAGAGAGAGAGAGCGTGAAGAAGAAATAGAAAAGGGAGGAGAAGAAGAAGAAAAAGAGGAAGAAGAAGAACATTGTAATATTAATCATAATAATACCTTCAAAGTCATCAAAGAACAAACCAAAACCCACATTGAAGCTTAGACTAATACTGTAGAAAGGGAAAGTCGCCTCCCACTGCCGAGGAAACTACCTGACCCATCGTTATGCAATGGCTGCAATAAATTATCTGGCCCCCTGACCCCCCCCCCCCCCACACACACACAGTGCAGGAGAGCCATGTGTGTGTGTGTGTGTGTGTGTGTGAGAGAGAGAGAGAGAGAGAGAGAGTGAGTAAAAACGCTTCAACAACACTATTTATCCACTCCTCTACTTAGATCAAACCCCTCTTCTCATTAGAGTCGTTATGTGGCCTGAAACACGCAGAGTAGCATTTGCTATATCATTTTTGATAACGATAATATCCGTATTTAACTCCCTTCATAAACCTTTCGTGTATTAAAAAATATTTCATATTTGTCTTTCACTATCCAATATTTGATTCGATTAGTCACGTCCTAAAAAAAATAACCAAATCACTTTTCCAATTATACTTACTGGCAAGCAAATAATTAAGTATGTTAGTCTATTATATTGAGTTAACCCCTTTTGTACCGGCGCCGTCTTTCTAACTATATTTTAGCTATAATTAGGACATTGTTGTCCACTGTAAGAAGGTTCTGTGGTAGTAAAGAGGATTAAGTGAGATAGTTCCAAGCCTGTTAATTTTGTAGGCCCTGTGTAAACTGAATTTAATAAAGTTAAAAGGACGGCACCGGTACTGGAAAGGTTAAACTTAAAATGTCAATAGTTGTCTAGTCTCCGCGTACATTAAAGACTGGCGCCACTCCAGCTCTGTAGGGGGCCCACTGAACCTTTCCCCAGCTGTGAAGGACGTAAAGGCTAATTAATAATTGCAGTCTTGGAAGTTGTCAAGATTTATTATCTCCATTTAAGGGGAGATGGGTCGTTTTTCTAGGTCCCCTTCTCCCTCATGTTTAGCCCCATTGGTTTTCAGAATTTAAGATGTTTGCCCCATTAGTTTGTCGATTTTAAGACCTTCCGCCCCATATCCTTGTCAATATTAAGACTTTTCGTGCTATAGAAAAATAATTAATACATTTTTAAAAATCGACCAAAAAGTGAAAACGGAGAGGTTGTATTTCATTAGCTTTATGTTAATCAAACGACTGTTAAGGTGATTTAGTGCTAGTACACATAATTCTGTGGAAGGATAATTTTGTTTAGTATTTGTTTATTTATTTATTCATTATGTTATATGGAAAAATATATATGTGTTTAGTGACAAGTGATATATTTTAATACATTCTTTACAATCAACAACAGTGATATAATCAATTATGGGGGTAGCGCTCGTTTTGGGGGCTATGTATTTATGTATTCATCTATTCTTTACTTTCCTCGCTAGACCTCCATCAAGCTTATAAAAACACCCCCTAGACCCTCTTTCGAGATAAATTTGTAATTTTTTTCGGTAGAAAAATGTAAAGCGTTCTGGTTCATTCAGTAAATTGTATGGCCAAATACCGGTATAAAAGCGTTGATGCTTGATGTCTCTCTGGAATGACTCAAATTGTGAAGGGTCTGTGTCTTTTGATACCCATTTCACCTGTAGTTTGTGTCCAACTGTATCCTCGTGTTAGCAACTTCGTAAATATTCCTCCGGTGATAAAATAGACAGGTCCCTTTCTCTGTCTGACCTTGCCGTCTCGGTTTTATATTTCGCTGTAGTCCTTTCAGATTTGCCTTTCTATTTATCTCCAGGGATTCTTAATTATGCAATGCTTTACAGGTGGTGCCAGACTAATTAACGAGCTTATATTTGTATCATACTCTTATGAGAAGATGGGTCGTTTTTATGGTCCCCTTTCTCCCTCTTGTTTAGCCCCGTTAGTTTTCAGATTTTAGGATGTTTGTCCCAGTAGTTTGTCGATGTTAAGACCTTTCGCCCATTTTCTTTGTCAATATTAAGCCCGTTCATCCTATTTAGGTGTTGTTTTTTTCCTGGCGAACTATAGTGAGCCTGTATTATGAGAAGAACCGGCCTTCGGCTGGGAAATTTGTTTACCGATAAATTTACAAATTAATCTTGAAGGGGGGTCTAATGGATGTTTTATTAAGCTTGATGAAAGTCCGGGAGAAAACTAAAATATATATATATATATATATATATACAGTATATATATACAGTATATATATACATATTTACTGAGTATATATATATATATATATATATATATATATATATATATATCCGACCAAAATTTAAACCCTTCCCCCTTAACCCCTTGATGATTATGGCGCGTTGTGACAGTTTATTCTGGTTATCATTAGACGATTGTGTACAACTTTGGAAGGATCTGTGGGATTTAACTGGGTAAAGACTCTCTCAATTATCCCACTGACTTTCCTATACCTCTCCTAATATAAATATAATCGTCTACTGATAGCCAGACTAAACTGTCAAAACGCGTCATAATCCTCCAAGACTTCCGAGTCAATATTTGATTTATGCTTGTCTTATTTCCGTCTATTTGTCTCAAGACAGTCGTATAATTATGCAATGATTTACTGGTGGGGTGAAACTTATATACGAGGTTTAATATTATATACATTCTAGTGTTGAGTGTCGATTCTATATTGTCTCCTTCCGTATGTGTTCTCCTTTCCACCAATTAGCTCATCTAGAGGTTGACGGTAACTTTAAATAAGGTCAACTATCTCCCATTTTTCTCTTGCTTTTCTAGGCCTTCTCTTTCTACCTATCAGTTTATTTTCTGGTCCCTCTCTCTCTCTCTGTCTTCCTCATAGTCATTCTCTTTTTGTCTTGTCCAATCCCTTCTTAGCTCGGTCTCTCATTTCCCTCTCTCTTTTCTGGTCCTTCTCTCTCTCTCTTTCTCCTTTCTCTCTTCCTGTGTCTTCCAATTCCTTATTCGTTCGGTCCGCTCGTCATTAACCTTTCCACCCGTACGCCCACCTGAAGTAAATGTACACCACCCAGGCCTTCTCCACTTTACTACTGACCTCTCCCTCTCTTCGTAACTCCTATCATTCCTTCGTGTCCACCTATTTTATGCTCCCTTACACCTCATCAGTAGTCTAGCTGTTATTCTAGTAAAACACTCAACTCGTGTGTCATTAATTCATCTTTCTATTCTCTCTGTCTCTTTTTTGTCCACGTTCGTCTCTCCCCTTCACCAATTCTATCTTGTTTTACTCTCTGTTCTTACTTCGCGTCATCACCATTCTCCCATCGACCCACCCTCGTCCTTCTTAACCTGTCCACCTATCTTTCTCTACCTCGCTAATGACAATTAATTACCTTCCTTACTTCCGTGTATCTACTTTTAATTTACACTTTCGCGTTTCCCCGGTTTCTCTGTTTACATTGCTTCCACTTTCAGTTTCTCCATTCCTTCTTCACTGCTTTACTCTCCTTCCTTCTGCTATTCTTCATTAACATTTCCACCGCCTTCCATCCATCTTTCTATCTGTCTTAAATATTTATCTTTCCATTATTCATTTCTCTCTCCATTACTTTTACTCTCTCCATTCCTGATTTCTCTCTCATTTGCATATTTCTTTCTCCATTCCTTCTTTACTCTTTCCATTACTTATTTCTCTCTCCATTCCTTATTTCTCTCTCTCCATTCCTTCTTGACTCTGTCCTTACCTCCTTCTCTTCCTTTCAATTAACCGCCCCCCTCCCCCCCCCCCCATCTGTCTCCACCCGTTCGCTAATGACCTCTGCGTGTCGACCCATTATGACCCGACTAATGAAGCAACACAACACGTAATTATCGTAGTAGACCCTCCGGTAAACTCCTGGCTTGCAGGAGGAGGAGGAGAAGGAGGTGGAGGAGGAGAAGGAAGTAGGGGAGGAGGAGGAGGAAGTGGGGGAGGAGGAATGTAAAGCAGTTCATGGGAAAGTAAAGGGAGGTGGAGAAGAAAATAAAAAGAGGTGGAGGAGGAGGCAGAGGAGGTAGTGGTGGTGGTGAAAAGGGGAAGGGAGAAGCTTTGGAATTTGAGGAGGTGGTGGAAAAGAATACTGAGGAAGAGCAGGGCTGAAGCATTAGGAGGAGGAACTAAATCTATAAACTGCGAAGGAGAGGGATCAGGAGACGAAGTAGGAGGAGGAGGAGTAGGAAGCGGAAAAGGATTAGGAGAAGAAGAGATGACGGTGGAGTAAGGGGAGGAGAATAACGAGGTGGAGAAGGTGGAGGAGAAGAAAGAGATGGAGGTAGTGTAAGAGGAGGAGGTGGTCGAGGGGAATGGTAACTATTGATGATGTTGAACAAATCCCCTTTCCTTTCAGATCATTAGTAATTCAATAGTATACGTGTGCATCTGGTTCTTGTTAAGAATGCAAATGTAGCCTATCCTTTCTTCTCATAAATTCTACTTAGTATTAATATATATATATATATATATATATATATATATATATATATATATATATATATATATATATATATATATATATATATACGGTATATATAAAACGCAGTGTATCCTAATTGTATGATCTATGTGGTTCAAGTAATTTTATCAAGTAATGTCTAGAAATTCCTGACTGTGACTAACAATAAGTGCCCTAGTTTAGCAAGTGGAATTATATAATGCAGTTGTAGAGAATGAACAATTGCACCCACCACGACCCTCTTTCTGAACCCCACTGGGCATCCATGACATAATAATCTTTTCCTGTTTGGCAAGATCACTCAATGGCCATCTCAATTGCATATATATTTTCACACTGACGTAAGCTATACTTTTGCCAGCTGTATCTATCCAAACCATCCATCGCCTCTCTCTCTCTCTCTCTCTCTCTCTCTCTCTCTCTATATATATATATATATATATATATACAGTATATCATTCTCTCCTCTCTACTCGTGATTTGAACAGGTTTGCAGGTGCCCCCCTTACCGAGCTAGCCTACATGGTAATTCCGCCTCTACCAGAACCTACATTATACCTTTGCTTTCACCTCCCCTCGGCCTATACCAGTTCTGCAGCAGGCATAAAGAAAGGAGGCACACGCAGGCGAGGAGAGGGGGGTTGGGGGGAAATAGGCCAAGTTACTCAATGCTTGACAAAAGTGGATCAGCTCTAAAGCCAACACATTTTCAATCAATTCAACTGGATTCAATCCTCATGCAAGCAAAGTATGTTAACCCATTCAGTACCAGGGACGTTTTTTTTTTCATCATATTCTGGCAACTGTTGAACGATATTATTCAGCTTAGGATGGAGCTCTAGATATATTAAGGCTTCAAACCATTTAAACCAACCCTTTTAACTACCAATAATCCTTCCTAAGCTGCATAATACCGTATAAATGTAGCTAGAGAAAAATATAATACACGTCGCTAGTACTCAAAGGGTTAACAATTAATTAGTCATGGCTCTTGCATTTTGTATTTCAATATTTAAACAAACAAATTACTATTTTAAATATTATATTTCACGCAAAACAGCTATATAAATATAATATATTACCGTAACGTGTTCTTCTGTTCTATTACGCGTGTGTTTCTGCGAGGGGGGGGGGGGAGAGAGGGGGGCTTCTTCCTATTAAGAGTCTCACTGGTGAAGTTATATAACCGCTTGGTCACAAAAAAAGTAGAAAATATCCCTGGCTTAACGAAAGGGATAAATGTGACCTCCATTGTGAATTGTTATCATGTGGTCCAATGTTCATGGTCAGTTGTCATTTCATCCATTAATCCGTTCACTAATAGATTTTTTCGCCCACAAGTGTTTTCGCCCACACTCGAGTTGTTTTGCCAATATTTTGAATCGTTCAGGTGAGGTTGATTTAGCTTAGGGTATGTTAAGTTAAGATGAGTTTAAACTAGGTTATCTTAGATCAAGTTAGACTAAGAAGAGGTAGCTTAAGTTAGAATATAATAAGTTAGATTATGATTAAGTTTGGATAGGTAAGGTGATGATTATGATAAGTTGAGTGAAGTTTGGTTCAGCTAGCTTTGAATAGCTACGGCTAAGATTAAAATTGGCTAGATTTAGATCAAGTAGAGTTAGACTAGGGTAGATTAGAACAGGATAATGTGAGGTTAGATAGGGCTAGCTCAAATTAAGTTAGATAAGTTGTAGGTGTGTTGTAGGGATAGCTCAAATAAAGTTAAATAAGCTGTAGGTGTGTCGAATCTGAACAGGATTATATAAAGTTAAGTAGGGTTAGTTTAAATAAAGTTAGATTAGTTATACGTGTGTCGAATCGGATTGTGGACGAAAGAACTGGCGAGCGAGAGGACGGCACACTCCGGATTTTGTGTTGCTTATTTACATTACTTGTTTAGGTGAGAGGGGAAGGGTGTGGTCGCTACTGGTCAACCACGTAGGCCCAACTCTCTAGGATGGCTACAACAGAGCTGCCAAGTCGCGGCTTTCACGCATAATTGGACTTGTATTGAGAACCAGTTGCGGAAAAAAATCAATTGGTTAAGGGTTTTAGGTTGAATTTATAGCACTTTAATCACAACGTAACACTAAAAAAGTTGCACACAGACTCCGCCCCCCCCCCCCCCCTCTCACACACACTTCAAGCTAAGTGTGTAACCTGCATTTTCTGGAAGAAAACTGTCCCGGCCAAAGGCTGATTTCGTCTAAATTGCAGGCTCTCCGTCACTTGCCAGGAAATAATCGACGCCTAAATGGGGCAAACATTTTATGATCGCCATACTAATCGGGCAAAACGTTGTAAATGGATTAGGCTCCCTTGCTACTGACCACTTTCAACGGTGACCGAACAATTTAATCATCAGATCATTTCAACCAGTATATATCAACCAATGTTAACTCAGCCAATAGTGTCTGATTAGGTTAGGTTATGTATGGTAAGGTTAGGACATTAAGTGGGCATTGGTTTATTTGGTACTTGTTGAGATCTACTCGTTGGAATGGGCTACTGATTAAGAACTACTGGGTTAAATGGTCTTCTGGTTGAGTCGCTTTTCAACAACATGAATCTAAGACTTTCTAATAATACCAGGTTGATTTTCAAAGATTCGCCTGCAATTTGTTTCTTCTTGCACTGGTCTCGTATCACCGCTACTACATAATCATTAAAGGACCTGTCACTTGCAAACGCTACTACTACTAGTACTACGCTACATACGATACACTTACAGTACACTATACTACTTGTTTACAACCCTACCACTACACTACTATACTATTTACATCACACTACAATACACTCACAGTACACTACTGCTTACACCACTACTACTAAACTTCTTACATTCCACTTACACTACACTACTGCTTAAGCAACTTCTACATATCCATCATAGAACCTGTTACTTGCTCGTACCTCAGATACTGTTTAGTAACAAACTTCACACTGAATCTAATACTTTCTAACACGAGCTGACCTGTGATGCAATGGGGAGCACGTTCGACACACGACCGTTTTATATATATATACAGTATATATATATATATATATATATATATATATATATATATATATATATACCGGTATGTTATATATTGAGATAAATCGGGAAATATTTACGTCCTTGAAAAGGTGAGCATCGGCAGAAAATAATGAAGACATCAATTGATAACAATATAAATGTGTTAACCTCTCTGCCCTCTACTACCTGTGAAAGTGACCCTTCAGTAAACCATGGCTAGACACCTGCCCACATTTTTGCCTTGGTCATGTAAACAATTTGTAAATAATATGATAAGTAATAATAATATGATAACTTTTGATGTCATTTTGTTTAAAAAAAAATGTTTTTAAAATAGGACTTCCGAGGCTATCAACCCTAGTGGATTATTAAGCCAGCACACTGTAAGTCAAGAATAACGTCAGGACTGGAGCCTCTCTGCGAAAATTCCAGTCCCTTGTCATTTTGTAAAGTGAGTCGGAAATAATACGCACTTTTACTGAAGAAGTGAAGATATTATTCGAGACCATTTTCGCCCACAATGTGTGAGATCATGCTTAAGTTGAAGAAGATCGCATTTTGATAACCATACAAATTCATGTATACAAATATTAATAATGATAATAATAATGATAATTATAATAAACATAATAACAATAATCATCATCATCATCATATCCCTCTCTCTCTCTCTCTCTCTCTCTGCATTATATATATATATATATATATATATATATATATATATATATATATATATATATATATATACCTACCTACATACCTACCAATCTTTCCTACGTATATATCCTATCTCTTTATCTATCTATCCATCTATCTATCTATCAATCTATCTAATGAACTTTAGTTGTTTAGATTGTTGTACATACAAATGTGAAAACAATAGTCATATTGCAGAATTGAATTACATTTATAACTCACTTGTAAGTATACTGAAAGAGTCGTCTGAGGAATATGCAATTGAAAGTACAAAAAATTATCAGATAAAACCAGGATGGAATGACCATGTTGGTGGGTTGTATAAAAATGCTAGAGAACATTTCTTAAAATGGAAAGAAAATGGTTGTCCTGTATATGGTGATTTACTTGACAATATGACATCTTCCAGGAAACTGTTTAAGAACGCATTAAAATATATTAAAAATAATAAAATCAATATTAGAAATGATAAATTAGCTGAGTCTAGCAATAAAAGATATAATGCATTCTGGAAAGAAGTCAGGAAAACTAAAAATAATAAGTGTTATTTAAATGTTAAAATTGAAGGTGAATGTGACTCCAGTAAAATTGCTGAGAAATTTTCGCAGAATTTTAAAAACGTTTTCGATGACAGCAAATGCCAGAAAAGAGATAAATATGAACTTATAAGAGACAAGTTAAATGTACATGTGCAAAGAGGCAAATTATTGGGAGTTATCAACACCAAGGATGTTTGTTTGGCATTATCTGAGCTAAATTGGGTCATTGGCCATGATAACATTCATTCTAATCATGTGAAGTTTTGTTCTGAAAGCGCGGTAAGACTAATTGCTAAAATGTTTTCATCATTTATTGCACATGGACATTTGCCTGATGAGATGACGTCCGGACTTATTTTGCCCCTTATTAAAGATAAATATAAAGATCAAAGCTCCTTGGATAATTATAGACCTATTATATCATCGCCAGTTTTCTTAAAATTATTTGAATATTGCTTAAAATATAAAATTTTGCATTATGTGAACTTTAATGAGAGGCAGCATGGGTTTAGGGCTAATCACTCTACATCCTCAGCGTGCTTGATTTTTAAAGAAACAATTTTAAGATACAGATTAGAAGACTCAAATGTTTATACAGCTTTCATTGATTTAAAAAAAGCTTTTGATAAAGTTAATCATTTCACATTAATAAGTAAACTTATTGAAGCAGGTATTCCACACTTTTATGCGAACATAATATTATATTTTTATAGAAATCAACTGGTTGCTACTAAGCATAAAGACTCAATATCAAAACCCTGGAAAATAATGAATGGAGTAAGACAGGGAGGAGTCTTGTCTCCGATATTATTTAATCTTTATATAGATAAGCTGATTGAAAAAGTGTCTAAATGTAAAAAGGGGTGCACACTAGGAAATATATCCAGTAATATTAGTGCTTACGCTGACGATATTGTTTTATTAACACCATCGTCATCGGGATTACAGTTTTTACTGAATATGCTTGGAAATGAAGCAAAATAAATTGATATTGACATTAATATTAATAAATCATCATGCATGTATTTCAAAGACAATAAAGATAAAAACTTAAAGCCAAAGTTGATGCTATGTGGAGAGATATTGAATGTTGTTAATGAACAAAAGTATCTAGGGTTTATAATAGATGATAATTTAAATAATGACAAAGACGTAATTAGGTGTCGTAACAAGTTTTATAATGAATTTAATTGTATTTTACGTAAATTTTCTAATGTTAATGTTAGGGTTTTTACTCAGTTGTTCCAAAGTTACTGCTCAAGTTTTTATGGTTCTGAATTATGGTTTTATAACAAAAAGTGCAAACTTCCTCTTAAGCAATTTGCAATTGGTTACCACAAAGCAATAAAGAAAATGCTGAAATTAAAATATTGGGAAAGTAATCATCATGCATGTGAATTGGCTGGACTAATGACATTTAATCATTTAATGAATTGGTTAAAAATTAGATTTGCTCACAAATGTCTCCTAAAACCTTGCAAGTTTTTACAGAAATGTTTATTAAACCTTGATGAATACTTATCGTTAGGAAAGGAAGTTAACCATATCCTATTACATGAATATGACGTATCAGATTTGAAAACTAATGATATAAATGCTATCAAGTCAAGAATTATGTTTGTACAAAACCATGAACCTAGAATGCGGTAATGTATGAGGTTACTGTTATCTCTATTGTATATATGTAAAAAGTTAATTGTGTTGCCTTTTATGAAATAAAGATTTGAGTCTGAATCTATCTGTATATATGTAAAATGTTACCATGTAACCTTTTATGAAATAAAGAATTAACTAACTATCTATCTGTATGCTGGTGGTTCTGTGACCTGTGACCCCCGCCCTGGACCAGTGCCATAAGGATGCCACTTTCAAACGACCTTGCCAACTTGTGAACTCTCTCATAACCACTCAGGGGTCTTAGAATGTTTTGTAATGGGTTATCCCCGCTCTCTCTTTTGTGTGTTCTTACTTGGTGTTCTTGTTTTGTGTTCTCCTTGTTGTCTCTTGAGTGTTCTTATTGTATGTTTTTCTTGTCTCTTCTGTATTCTTGTTGTGGTCTTGTTTTTGTGTGTTCTGTTGTTGTGTTCTTGTCTCTTTTGTGTTCCTATGTTGTTTCTTCTTGTCTCTTATGTGTTCTTACGGTATGTTGTTCTTCTTGTCTCTTTTGTGTTCTTGTTATTTTTGTGTTCATATGTTGTTTTCTTTATGTCTCTTTTGTGTTCTTATGGTGCGTTGTTGTTGTTGTTTTTTTTTTTTTATGTTCTTATTTTCTTCGCTCTTTTGTTTTCTTATGTTCTGTTCTTATCATGGTTATTCCCGCTCTGTCCTTTTTGTCTCTTTTGTGTTCTTAATTTGTGTTCTTGTTCTTGCCTCTGTTGTGTTCTTGTTATTTGTATGCTCTTATGTTCTGTTCTTCTTGCCTCTGTTGTGTTCGTCTCATAGTTATCTCCACTCTATCCTTCTTGTATTTTGTTCGTTCTTATGGCGTGTTCTTCTTGTCTATTTCGTGTTCTTCTCATTGTTTACTTTATCGTGCATACATACACGCATGTATACTGTAGTTATGGACGTCAAATGGTGTCATATAATAGCTTGTACTCCGTTGATTTGCATAGGCCATTTTTAAGCTGCAAAGCATCGTCAAATGAAAATTATAATTATATAAAAAAGCGTCATCATGTATTTAATGAGTTAATATAGTTGATGCAAAAACTCCCGTCCAATATACAATAGTGTGCCCTACTTTCCCAGCCCCCTTACGTAACCACCTTTCAGTCTTTTAATTATTAGCTCTTGGGCATCTGATCTCTCATCTCATCAACCACCGCCTTACCTGGAGACGCCCACACTTTTACTTATTTGTAATATATATATATATATATATATATATATATATATATATATATATATATACACGCATACACATTTGGACGAGTGATGTAAATATTGCTCTATTGTAGTTTATGTATCCATATTATTTCACATATTTTTACATTTGTATCTTAAGAATTATGTAAATAACATGATATTTTAATTTAGCATACGATGTCAACATAATCATGGTTTTACTAGCATGTGCTTGCCTGAAACCAACCTCTTCCAAGAACGGGTATCCCATTCATTAAATGAATGAAATTGCTTTCGAATGAGTCTTTTCCGCGTTGTTCTTGCTTGAGGGACTTTCATAGCAACCCGGCTTACCGACATAAAAGAACATACATTTGTTATACATTATGTCATTCGTGTAATCCAATCTAGTATATTCAAAACAAGCCACATCATCGCATGTAACAACTATTTTTATTCACTCGCGGCTGGGAGTAACAGGAGACTGCGGTTGGTTGTGGCGGTGGCTACAGGGGCCTGAGCCAACTTTCATTCTGCCACCCCATACCCGCCCGCTGCTGCAGCTTAAGTTTGGCGGGTATCCAGGAAGGCCTGGGAGAGCAAGGGCTCGGGGATGATATACTGTAAAGGGTCAACTCTGGGGCAAGGGCTGAGGGCCACGGGTGACTACTAAGAATGGGGAAGGTGCCGTTATGTAAGGTGAAACTTGAGGCATCGAGTAAGGGGATCCACAGGAAGAAATCTCCGACAAAGGCTTACACCTGTTAGAAAGGGTCAAGCCTGTAGCATGGGCTGACTGCGGCACTGAGGGTGAAGCATAACTCTGGAGCTGATGCGTAATGAATAGAGTGAGTGATTGATGCACACGATGAAAGCTTTGGCAGGATGTGATGGTCAAGAAGTTATGTTAGAGCTGGTATAAATAACATAGTCTGTAGAATGGTCTGAGCGCTGACACAGGAGGTGAAAGGTGTGGCAAGGAACTGATATGCTAGGTTAAGTTTGAGAATTGATTATGTTGAATTCTAGGGCATGGAAATACAGGTTCACTCAGGGGGAGAGGACTGAAACAAGGAACCATGCCTGGCAGGTATGATGTTATCTAAGGTATGGAATGAGGGAATGATTCAAAGGATGACAGCTGAGATAAGACGTGTAGGTTGCGACATGTGGTTAGAGCTGGGACAAGGGAGGATGGCTTATGTAGGGGTGAGAGCTGAGGTAAGAAACGTGGGACTGATACTTTAATAAGTAAAACTTCTGATGCTTCGATGAAAAGCAATAGATTGAAGTAAGAGGTTAGTGCTGATATGGAGAGTATGGTCTATGGCTCGCGATGTAACTTAGGACTAAACTAAAAAGTCTAGTTTTGTGGGTTTTGACGCATGGAATGAGAATATGGTAGAATGAGAATATTTTGTTTAATTAGACCTTGTATGTTCTGTATGTGATATCCTAGGCTCGAATCCAGGGATAATCACATGCTTTCATTAATTTCATTTGGGGTGTTATTGGTGTTAAGAACGTTGTTAAAAATATTATATATATATATATATATATATATATATATATACATATATATATATATATATATATATATATATATATATATCCATATTATCTTTACATAACTAGAATTAGTACGCATATCTATAAATAGGTCTTGTTAGAACTGACACTTTCTGTAGTGTTTGGGGTACTAATTAAGCTGATTAAAAGTGAATGTTGGCTGAGAGATGTAGCGCGAGAGGCAAGAGCTAAAATAGATAATTCAGGTTGATATTAGGAATAAAAACTGGGCCAATCAAGCAGAGTTGATGTAGGATGAGGGTAAAGGTAAACAACTTTAATAAGGTTTGCTTTAATGATAGGAAAAGTAAAAGGAGATTTCAGCTAGATTTTATAGTGTGCGATGAAACGCAATGTGGACCCTTAGAAAGCTATATAATCTGAAGCTCGACTCTGAAGATAATGTCGAGAAGAAGAGTGAAAGGGCTGATGGTAGTGAGAATGTGAAGACAAACAGAAATAGCGAATGGTACTCTAAACACACACCACCTCAGTGAATAACAGAGGATGCAAGTCTGATAACAGAAGAAAACAAAGGGAGTCAGTTTACTCCTAAGGCGGTATCACACTAACACTTTTTCCGGCAATATTATAGAGAAATTATCGTCTGGTAACCTCAGAATTATACTTTTAGCAGTGTTAAGCAAACAAACATATTCTAATTTCATTCTAGTTCCCGATGCTAATATGAAAATGCTCCGAAATATTGCGAGAAAAAGCTTGCTCATATATAATTGCCGGAAAAAGCGTTCGTGTGCCATATCCCTTACTCTTACCCTATACCACAGTTTCTTTTCCGTACAGCCTAAATGTGTGTTCCTATAAATGACTATCATTGTCCGGTTAGGCTCACACACCGGTTCCTTTCAGTTGCCCGGGCTTGACAAGGTATAAATACTCGTTGATTCAGAGCGAAACTAATGATAGTCTTAGCTGTCTTGAGGGAGGGTTACGATAATGTATTAACAGTAGATAGCAAGATGTGAATCATCCGTCTATTCCAAATTGTGGATATTTACTTTATAAGCTATGTCTATTCCAAATTGTGGATATTTACTTTATAAGCTATGTTTATTCCAAATTGGGGATTTTTACTAAGCTTTTCTCGTACACGTAAATTTCGTTTTACATGAAAGGTCTAACCATATTTCACATTAGATGTTTCAGATATTCGAAAGATATATAATCATAATTATAATTAACATTGAACAGTAGTAGTATATTTATCATTATCATTATTGTATTTCTAAATATAATAACTTCACGAACTGCAAGTGCCAATTGCAAAGCAAGAAACATGGCTCCAACAAATACCCAGTGTCTCTGTTGGTTACAAGCATGACGGAGGCAGATAGGAGAGAGACAGTAATTATAATGAAGCAACAGGGAGTATTTGTTGGACCCGGCAGGCACGGTGTAGAAATGTGTTGCTTGTGGCCGAGAAGACGTGGACTGATGGGGGACAAGCACACGAACCCCTTGCGATACAACACAACCAATTAACACCTTGAAGAATATGCCGAGTTTTGACAATATATTCTGGCTTTCATTAGATTATTTATACAGCTTAAGAATAATCCTTTGGCATTAAAAGGGTAAAGACTATCTCAATTAACCCTCTTACTTCCATATACCCTTCCTAATCTGAATAAAATTGTCTAATGCTAAGCAGAAAAATTAAAAAGATGGCGCTATCGTATATTGAAAGGGTTAACTCTCTCAGTATATGATGACGCTCTTCTTCCTTGTCTTCAAGTTATCAGTAGACGATTTGATTAACATTAGCTAGGAAGTGTGGGACAAGGGACTGGGGTACTCGAATAGGAGCTCCAGTCCTGACGCTCTTCTTGACTTACAGTGTGCTAGGTTAATGATACAGAGGGCGTGATAGCCTCTGAAGTCCTATTATAGCTAACTAACCAAGTGTGCGAGCCAGAGGGATATTTGAGATTGATCTTTACTCCTTTGATTCTTAAAGGACCTTTCCAAGCGGAGTAAAATCGTCTAATGTTAACCAGAAAAATATGTAAATGACACCAGAGTGCTGAAGAGGATACGTTCAGTAATACAAACGGGATTATGACCACTCTCGGCATTTTCTGGACTTAAGGAGAGGCAGACCGTTTTTCTGGACCCCCTTCACCCTATTGCTTAGCCCCACTAGTTTTGAGATTATAAGACGTTTGGCCCATTAGTTTGGCGATTTTAACACCTTTCGCCCCATTTCGTTGTCAATTTTAAGCCCTTTCGTGCCATTTAGTTGTCGATTATTTCCTGGCGAGCGATAACGAGCCTGCAATTTTAAGAGGGATCGGCCTTCGGCCGGGACATTTTTCTACCGAAAAATTTACAAATTTATCTTGAAGGGGGGTCTAAGGTTTGTTTTTCTAAGCTTGATGGAGGTCTAGGGAGGAAACTAAAACAATACATGAATAAATGAAATAATAGACCAAACAAACGGTCAGTCTCCCCTTAAGTAATATAGTAAATTGTAAAGAAAAGTGGATCTGGTTTACTGGTTATTATGAAACAGTACGGTACCGAACGACCTTGCCCGGCCTCGCCTCTAGTCTCTCGTTGCCTCATATTCACACACACACACACACATACACGCACACACATACACGCACACATACACACACACACATACACGCACACACATACACATACACACACCCATACACATACACACACACACACACGTACACACACATACATACACACACGCACACACATACACACACACAGACATTCACCCATACACACACACACACACACACACACACACATGCACCCATTTACCTCTCAGCCTTCAACTTTTTTGGTCGACCTGCAGTGGGGAATTATATTGTGCATTATACAACATATGACACCGGCTAATGAAACGGGTACACACATACTGTATAATTATAAACGGGTACACACTATACTGTATAATTATATTTGAGCACCTACATTTGTGTATGCCTAATAAACCTCACGAACAGGAACACAATCGGTACATATAATCAGAGAGCTATAATAATTGTGTGTAACCCAAATGAACAACTTGGAACACACCTCTATTTTACTATTGTAAATGTGTCGTGTGCTGACTATCAAATTGTGCTCAAATTGATGCTCTCAAAATGATACTGGTGTGTATATATTCATTTACTTACAATTTACACTAATTTATAAAACCCTTGTATTACCGGTGTTATCATTATAACATTATTCTGGCTCCTATTGGATGATCATAATCAGTTAAAAAAAGGCTACCAGTAATCAACAGCCTTCGAGCTATCTGACTAAACCCTTCTTACTACCACGGATCATGTTAATACTACACAAAATCATCTAAACCCTTCTTACCACCACGGATCATTGCAATACTCCACAAAATCATCTAAACCCTTCTTACTACCACGGATCATGTTAATACTACACAACATCATCTAAACCCTTCTTACCACCACGGATCATTGCAATACTCCACAAAATCATCTAAACCCTTCTTACTACCACGGATCATGTTAATACTACACAACATCATCTAAACCCTTCTTACCACCACGGATCATTGCAATACTCCACAAAATCATCTAAACCCTTCTTACTACCACGGATCATGTTAATACTACACAAAATCATCTAAACCCTTCTTACTACCACGGATCATGTTAATACTACACAAAATCATCTAAACCCTTCTTACCACCATGGATCATTGCAATACTCCACAAAATCATCTAAACCCTTCTTACTACCACGGATCATGTTAATACTACACAAAATCATCTAAACCCTTCTTACCACCACGGATCATTGCAATACTCCACAAAATCATCTAAACCCTTCTTACCACCACGGATCATTTCAATACTCCACAAAATCATCTAAACCCTTCTTACTACCACGGATCATGTTAATACTACACACAATCATCTAAACCCTTCTTACTACCACGGATCATTTCAATACTCCACAAAATCATCTAAACCCTTCTTACCACCACGGATCATTTCAATACTCCACAAAATCATCTAAACCCTTCTTACTACCACGGATCATGTTAATACTACACAACATCATCTAAACCCTTCTTACCACCACGGATCATTTCAATACTCCACCAAATCATCTAACCCCTTCTTACTACCACGGATCATTTCAATACTACACAAAATCATCTAAACCCTTCTTACTACCACGGATCATTTCAATACTCCACCAAATCATCTAACCCCTTCTTACTACCACGGATCATTTCAATACTCCACAAAATCATCTAAACCCTTCTTACTACCACGGATCATGTTAATACTACACAAAATCATCTAAACCCTTCTTACTACCACGGATCATTTCAATACTCCACAAAATCATCTAAACCCTTCTTACTACCACGGATCATTTCAATACTCCACAAAATTATCTAAACCCTTCTTACTACCACGGATTATTTCAATACTCCACAAAATCATCTAAACCCTTCTTACTACCACGGATCATTTCAATACTCCACAACATCATCTAAACCCTTCTTACTACCACGGATCATTTCAATACTACACAAAATCATCTAAACCCTTCTTACTACCACGGATCATTTCAATGCTCCACAAAATCATCTAAACCCTTCTTACTACCACGGATCATTTCAATACTCCACAAAATCATCTAAACCCTTCTTACTACCACGGATCATTTCAATACTCCACAAAATCATCTAAACCCTTCTTACTACCACGGATCATTTCAATACTCCACAACATCATCTAAACCCTTCTTACTACCACGGATCATTTCAATACTACACAAAATCATCTAAACCCTTCTTACTACCACGGATCATTTCAATACTCCACAAAATCATCTAAACCCTTCTTACTACCACGGATCATTTCAATACTCCACAAAATCATCTAAACCCTTCTTACTACCACGGATCATTTCAATACTCCACAAAATCATCTAAACCCTTCTTACTGCCACGGATCATTTCAATACTCCACAAAATCATCTAAACCCTTCTTACCACCACGGATCATTTCAATAGTACACCAAATCATCTATATATAGCTAGAATAAAAATACATAATACGGCGCCGGTACAGATTGGGTTAAGGGGGGTGACCTGTTTTTGTTTTGTCCTTTTCTATCTTTCTCTGGCTTGTATCCATTTGGCCCCATTCAGCCTACTGTTTTAAGACGTTTATTCCCATCCAGGTGTCAAATTTTTACTGGTGAGCGGTAGCGAGCCAGCATATTTTCTATTTTTGTTTGACAGCAGGCTAAATTTGTACATTTTTCGATAAAAAAAATGTCTCTGGCGAAGCCGGATTTCTTCATATAATGCTGGCTCGCTATCGCTCGCCAGGAAGAAATCGACACCTAGATGGGGATAAACGTCTTAAAATAGTTGGCTGAATGGGGCCGAATGGATACAAGCCAGAGAAAGAGAGAAAAGGACAGAAATAACAAAAAGCAGGTATCCCCCCTTGAAGTCGATTAATTCAGTTCGCCGCTCAAATAAGGTTCACAGTATGGGTCGACCTACCACAATAGTCCCGGCTCTTGATAATTACCCCGAAAGAACTCGTTCACCCATAGCCCACGGTCGGTCAACTATTGCGCAAAATGGGTAGATGTGATTCTATCGGAGCCCAATTATACATGTAATTCAAACAAAATAGAAAATAATTTGAAGACAAAAATACATAAATAGGAACCGGTGAGTGGTTGTGTACGATTAAAGGGACTTTATTTGTTTATTTATTTATGTATTATTACCGATATTTATAATTGTTTTTGTTACCTCCCTAGAAAAATATCAGGCATAAAGAAACACCATCCCAAAGACCCTTCTTCGAGATAAATTTGCAAATTTTTCGGTAGAAAATATTCCCGGCCAAAGGCCGGTTCCTCTTATAAGGCTCGCTATCGCTCACCAGGAATAAAACGACACCTGAATGACACGAAAGGTCTTAATATTGACAAAGAAATGGACGAAAGGATTATAATTGGAAACTAATGGGGCTAAGAATGAAGGAGAAAGGTGTTCAGTCTATAAACGAATACATCCCCTCAAGTGGCAACGACCGGTTTCACTACATAAATCTGGAATGCTATCTTCAGTTGTGACAGGGAGGGAAAGGGAACGCATATTGGGGTCATCGGGTGGTTTTGACAGGGAGGGAAAGGGGACGCATATTGGGGGTTATGGGGTGATTGTGACAGGGAGGGAAAGGGGACGCATATTGGGGTCATCGGGTGGTTTTGACAGGGAGGGAAAGGGGACGCATATTGGGGGTTATGGGGTGATTGTGACAGGGAGGGAAAGGGGACGCATATTGGGGTTATCGGGTGGTTTTGACAGGGAGGGAAAGGGGACTCATATTGGGGGTTATCGGGTGATTGTGACAGGGAGGGAAAGGGGACACATATTGGGGTTATCGGGTGGTTTTGACAGGGAGGGAAAGGGGACTCATATTGGGGGTTATCGGGTGATTGTGACAGGGAGGGAAAGGGGACACATATTGGGGTTATCGGGTGGTTTTGACAGGGAGGGAAAGGGGACTCATATTGGGGGTTATCGGGTGGTTTTGACAGGGAGGGAAATGGGACGCATATTGGGGTTATCGGGTGGTTTTGACAGGGAGGGAAAGGGAACGCATATTTGGGGTTATCGGGTGGTTGTGACAGGGAGGGAAGGGGGACGCATATTGGGGGTTATCGGGTGATTGTGACAGGGAGGGAAAGGGGACACATATTGGGGTTATCGGGTGGTTTTGACAGGGAGGGAAAGGGGACTCATATTGGGGGTTATCGGGTGGTTTTGACAGGGAGGGAAAGGGGACGCATATTGGGGTTATCGGGTGGTTTTGACAGGGAGGGAAAGGGAACGCATATTTGGGGTTATCGGGTGGTTGTGACAGGGAGGGAAGGGGGACGCATATTGGGGGTTATCGGGTGGTTTTGACAGGGAGGGAAAGGGGACGCATATTGGGGGTTATCGAGTGGTTTTGACAGGGAGGGAAAGGGGACGCATATTGGGGGTTATCGGGTGGTTTTGACAGGGAGGGAAAGGGAACGCATATTGGGGGTTATCGGGTGGTTTTGACAGGGAGGGAAAGGGGACGCATATTGGGGTTATCGGGTGGTTTTGACAGGGAAGGAAAGGGGACGTATATTGGGGGTTATCGGGTGGTTTTGACAAGGAGGGAAAGGGGACGCATATTGGGGGTTATCGGGTGGTTTTGACAGGGAGGGAAAGGGAACGCATATTGGGGGTTATCGGGTGGTTGTTACAGGGAGGGAAAGGGGACTCATATTGGGGGTTATCGGGTGGTTTTGACAGGGAGGGAAAGGGGACGCATATTGGGGTTATCGGGTGGTTTTGACAGGGAGGGAAAGGGGACTCATATTGGGGGTTATCGGGTGGTTTTGACAGGGAGGGAAAGGGAACGCATATTGGGGGTTATCGGGTGGTTGTGACAGGGAGGGAAAGGGGACGCATATTGGGGTTATCGGGTGGTTTTGACAGGGAGGGAAAGGGGACGCATATTGGGGGTTATGGGGTGGTTTTGACAGGGAGGGAAAGGGGACGCATATTGGGGGTTATCGAGTGGTTTTGACAGGGAGGGAAAGGGGACGCATATTGGGGGTTATCGGGTGATTGTGACAAGGAGGGAAAGGGGACACATATTGGGGTTATCGGGTGGTTTTGACAGGGAGGGAAAGGGGACTCATATTGGGGGTTATCGGGTGGTTTTGACAGGGAGGGAAAGGGGACTCATATTGGGGGTTATCGGGTGGTTTTGACAGGGAGGGAAAGGGGACGCATATTGGGGGTTATCGGGTGGTTTTGACAGGGAGGGAAAGGGGACGCATATTTGGGGTTATCGGGTGGTTTTCGCTGATATGTTCGTTTGCTATGATCCTATTTTGTTCACACTCGAATGCTTTTTTTCATACTTTGAAATAGGTTGGGGTAAGAGAAGATAGGTAGCATAGGTTAGAGATAAATAGGATAGGCTGAGTTAGAGTTGGATAGGTTTGGTTAAGATAGGATAGGTTTAGTTGAGTAGCATAGTTTTGAAGGAAAGCTCTAGTTAGGGTTGAATGGGTTAGGTGAAGCTAGAGTAGGTCTAGTTAGGGTGGATAGGTTAGGTTAAGATAGGATAGGTCTAGTTGGGTAGCATAGGTTTCGTTAATATAGGATATGTCTAGTTAGGGTAGGATAAGATAGGCTGAGGATAGATTAGCATTAACTTACTGTAGATTGAGTTAGATTAAATAAAATTGAGGATAGATAATACAAGCAGCTAAGTTAGGATAATGATATGTTAAGTTAGGAAAAGTTAGATTATGATAAAATTAGGTAAAGATGACATTAGATAGATTAGGTATATGGTTAAAGTTAAAATGGGATAAGCAAAGTGACCGAAAGTGAAAGGACTGAACGTAGTATAGGGGTGGGGCCCAAGGAGTTTAAAGGTACCAGTGGTAGAAAGAGTTACAAATAATATAAGTGTGATCTAAAAGAAACATTGGCAGTGGAAGAAAGGCTTTGCAACTTTAAGGGTAGAAAGGATTAAACAGGTTAAGGTTACTCTGAGAAAACACTTATGTATTTTGAAAGCTATAATGGCTAGACAAATTGAGTACGATTTATAACTTGAGTGAAGGCCTGTTTAAAAACATTGGTTAATGATAAGCTAACACAACTATCATTAGTGTTTTCGGTAATATGAAAAATAAAAAAAATATCTGAGAATTCAAGGTATATGATATACATTTGGCCAAGATTGATTTGTATGATGTATACAATGTCAGATAGGAAGGCTATGGATGTGCTTTTACAATTTGGAAACGTAAGTACGAATGGGATATACAAAAAAGTTGTTTCAATGCGACGAATACAAAACAACGTGGCAAGGCTAAGGAAATCAAATAGAACTGATATGGAGTAAGCCAATCTTTGTGTGTGTGTGTGTGTGTGTGTGTGTGTGTGTGTGTGTGTGTGTGTGTGTGTGTGTGTGTGTTTTAAGTGTGAAGGTTGGGAAATGTGAGAAAGCTTTGAACATTAAGGGTATTAAGGTTGCGAAAGGTCAAGATAGATCTGACAAAAAAAATATATAGAAAGGTATAAAAACTTGAGACAGGATTAGATCTTAAGAGTAGAAAGGGGATCTGCTGCGGTGGAGAAACGAAAATGTCGAGAAGTTTGAAGGTTAGGGAATATATTGCATCAGGTCAGGTGAAGGTATTGAGGGATAAGCCTTTACAACGGCACCTCGTAGCTACTTTCTACTGTTCCTATTTTCTGAAGAGTGTAGAGAGGAGAGAAGGGGTGTTGGAGAAAGAGGAAGCTGTTGGAGTGGCTATGTTGTGTGTGTTATTAGTCTGTATACTTCGTCGAGGTGTCCAAGACTGGGTGCGAGCATGTGAAACACACTAGGACGTACTACCACACCCACTAAATGTCCGCCTTGGCTGGGATCGAAAACGTCAAGCAGATTCACTCGTTAACGATGAAACTTTAGGGTACAATTGATAAGAAAGGTCAAGCTCCAGTTGGAAAAAAATATATATCGAAAAGTGTGAAGGTTTTGAAACTTGAGACAGATTTAGAACATAAGAGTAGATAGAGGGATCTTTACGGGAGAACATTTTATGGGGGGATAGTCGCTTTTTCTAGACCCCTTTCTTCCTCATGTTTAGCATATTAGTTTTGAAATTTTAAGACGTTCGGCCCAGTTGCTTAGCGATTTTAAAAATAATGTTCGCCCCATTTATGTGAATTGTAAGACCTTTCGTGTCATTTAGGTGTCATTTTTTTTCCAGGCGAGCGATAGCGAGACTGTTATTTAGGAGGAACCGGCCTTCGGTCGGGACATTTTTCTACCAAAACAATATTGTTAATTATAGTTTAGTACACCAAATAGCAAAGTATCAGGAGTTGTCCAGGCTCTCTATGCTAAAGGTTCTCCGCTCGGGCATAATAGGAGGCCCAGTTCCTACTAATTGGTCTTGGAAATGATAATATACATTTGTTCTGGTGCTACTTCTACACGTGTGGGTCTGGTATTACGACAGCCTCATGTTAAGGCTTAACATTAGGTTCATTATTTATGTTCTGCGGGTGACCGAGACCGTTGTTCTGCGAGTTATATAGCATGCTGTCTATATTGGTAGTTGTAGATATTATATAATGCAAACTTCCTTATTACTCCAGGATAGTGTTTTGCAAATACTGTATATAATATCAGTGGAATTAAATTATTACTATCCAATTTAATATATATATATATATATATTTATTGTTTTGAAAAGTAGTTGGTGGCATGCATAACATAATCAAATTTGGAACTTAGGCGGCATTATTTACCTGGATTAATGCCTACAGGTACAACGTGGCTGGGTGTTTACGTGTCTTGTTGTTGTGTTCATTGGTAATTGGGTTCCATTGTAGCGATGAGGGGGGGGGGGGGGGGGGGCGACGGCTTCACTGTGTACACATAATTACTTTCAAGCACACTAGTATAACGCCTGTTTGTAATTACTGTGTTGTTAATTATGCTGTTTATCAAGTTAATAAGCTTTTACCATCACGTTCTCTTTAAATGATGTTGTTCAGAATTAATACAAGCGCAATGCATTTAAACTATTTAGCCTTCATGCAAGTATTACAGGAAATATTGTTACTTGTTCAATAGCTTGTTTGAACTAATTCTTATTAAAGTGTAGTATGTATGTTTCTTAAATGAGACATGGTACACTGACTATTTTCAGCTGAAGTAATACATTTGTAATACATAATTATGTATAATGTAATCGCATAATTTACTATTTGCAATTATTTGTAATATTTTATTGATGATTCTACCATCATTATTTACCTAAATAAATTTGTTTTATTAATAATACTAGCAAATTGTTTTAGGAATACTGTACATTAGACGTGACTATACATAAGGAAAATATGCCAGGTTTAACGAAGTGATACCTGAGTTACACGAGTTCATAAGACTATTGCATTATTACCTGAAGTAGGAAGTAGAAGACCCACCTCACTGCTAAACCAGCCCCTCTCACACCCACCTCTCGGGTTTTCATCTTAACCACTGCTCCAGATGCAGTGCTCTCGATTAAAAATCAACTAAAAATCTCCCCTTAACCCTTTCTTTACCAGCGACGTCTTTTTAATGTTATTCTAGCTATATTTAGACGCCTTTGTGCAGCTTAAGAAGGGTCTGTGGTAGTAAAAACGGTGAAGTGAGATAGTTCGAAGACTGTTAATTGCTGAATAAAATCGTCTTATAGTATCCAAACTAAAAATCAAAAGGATGTCACTGGTACAGAAGGGGTTAATATATGTCAAAGCCTACCAAACTTAAAATGAAAGTATCTAATATTCAAATGGGTGTATAGTTAATGGTGCTCATAACTATACGCCTTACAAGATGTCCAACTGGTCCGGTGTTTGTTGCATTTATAATATTTTAGCTATTTTAAGTAAAGTAAGGACAAATAAAATATACAGCCATAACCAATCCTTTGGTTTGTGGATATCTGAGTTTTGCGTTTCTCATTTCTGTATATATAAATATATTAACCTTTTTAGTACGGGTGACTCCATCATTTATTTGTTCTGGCTATTATTTGACGATTATATGTAGCTCAGGAAGGACGTATAGTAATCAGATTAATTCGTTGACTATCATAAATCCTACCTAAAACAGAAAACTCGTCTAATAAGCACCAGAATAGTAAGACAAATAAGTTCACCCGTTAAATAACATAAATATAAGTAGCCCTGGACCAGTTGATAATCTTGTTGCATGTACTTCATAGGTTAAAAACATAAGTGATTCCGTACAAAAATGATATAAGTGAGACAGAGAGAGAGAGAGAGAGAGAGAGGGGGGGGGGGGTTTACTATTAAAATGATGACAGTAACTTCCAAATTTAGCCGTACGTAATAACAAAACGAGTAATTGAGAACTTGTTGAGGTGTTCAAATGTTACGACACGCTCCACTCAGCTAGCCTTTATTAGTACAAAACCATATCATTGGAAGAAGCTTCAGAATTAATTACTAAGTAGAAATAAAACTGGTTAAGGGGGAAATGCTTGTTTTTTGGTCCATGTAATTTTTTATTAATTTATTTATGAGTTTCCTCGCTAGATCGCCATTATGCTTTAACAAAAAACACCCCCTTGACCCCCTTTCAAGATAAATGTGTAAATTTTTCGGTAAACAATGTGCCGGCCGAAGGCCTGTTCCTTCTATAAATACAGGCTCGCTATCGCTCGCCAGGAAAAAATCTACACCTAAATGGTACGAAAGACAAAACAATGGGGCGAAAGCTCTTAAAATTGCATTAAAATATTAAAAGTGATGTGCTAAACATGAGGGAGGAGGGGGTCCATAAAAAGTGACTACCTCCCCCTTAATTCATATACATTTCTATTCTTTACTGCCACGCCATGACGTCATTTCTATTCTTTACAGCCACGCCATGACGTCATTTTGATCTTATTCTGGTCACTATTAGACGGTAGACGATTTTCTTAAGCTTATAATACAAGTCTTGGATTTGAAGTGGTAAAACTATCCTAATAAACCATTTGAATAACAACATACATTCTTAAGTTGCATACAATTGTCTATTATTAACCAGAGTGTATTGCAAAAGAAAATCGTCGTCATGCTAAAAGGGTTAACTCAGTTATTATTTAAAGTACTAGTTTGTTGTTTTATTTAAGAATTGTTAATTTAACCTTTCTTAAATGTTACGATAGATAGGCTATAAGGTGCAATATAAGTACTCAGTAATCCAACAGTATACACCAATTAATATCATCAGCTGATCATTAAGCCACTGAGTTAACCAGTAATCAAAAGAAATCATGTTTTATGAGGCATACCATCAGAGCTATGACTTGCAATTTAATTGGCATCAACGTTTGAACAAATATATAATATATTTAAACTCACTTATTTGTTCAATGCAGTATGATACTCTAAAATATTTATTTAATTCTTCCAGTGTAATGTTTTGATTAAGTAAGAGTTGCATGTGGTCAAATCACACGCCACAAATGGCACATCCCTTAAATTACACCCAACCCTGAGCAGAGCCAATTATACCTAACCTGATCTAAAAGGTAATCTTGGAGGGGTTTAAGCTCATACAACCAGCCAGCCAACCACTTTGTTTAATCCCCCCGGCAGGTCGCTATCACATGGGCCAGTCAGTTAGGCTTTAATCAGTCTTTACACTCATACGGTTTGTTATGGGGAGATGGCCGTATTTATTGTGTACAGTCGTGGCCACGAATACCTGATCAGAGGGTTAATTTATATTCCGTCGTCTCCCAAACCAGTGCACAACATATCAGCAACGTTTGGCACAATATCTCAAAACGTTTGGCACAATATCTCATAAACGTTTAGCACAATATGTCAGGAACATTTGGCATAATATCTCAGAAATGTTTGGCACGTCATTTCAGGAATGTTTAGCACATTTTCTCATAAACGTTTGGCACAATATCTAAGGAACGTTTGGCACAATATCTCAGGAATGTTTGGCACAATATCTCAGGAACATTTGTCACAATATCTCAGAAACGTTTGGCACAATATCTTAGCAAAAATTGGGTACATTATCTCAGAAACGTTCGGCACATCATCTCAGAAACGTTTGGCACATTATCTCAGAAACATTTGGCACATTATCTCAGAAATACTTAGCACATTATCTCAGAAACGTTTGGCACAACATCTCAGAAACGTTTGAGCAAAAGTTAACCGTAGAGACTTGGCGACAGAAGCTCTCCTCGTGTGACCTGCCCTCAAGTTTATAATTGTTTTAGCCACTACAACCCGTCCTGCCCGTCCCAACCACTTTCATTCCTGCTCACACGCCGCGGGGATGACCACAAGCCGATCTGTATCCAGTAGCAGCTCTGCTTAACCCTATTTGATTCTAGGAGATCTGTTTAGGCCTCCCCGGTTTCGCTTCATTCGTTTGGAGATTTTATGGTGCTTCACCCCAATAGTTTGGCGATAAGACGTATCATCCCATTCAGGTGTCGATTTGTATTTTCTAGGCGAGCAATAGGGAAGTTGTAACTTAGAAGAAATTGGCCTTCGCCAGAGACATTTTTTCTATAGAAAATATGCAAAATTTATCTTCAGTGGGTTCTGGGTGGGCATTTTTTAGTTTGAAGGAAGTCTGGGAAGGTATTTTTGTTAGCTTAGGGGACAAGCTAACAAAATTGCTACTCGAAAAATGTAAAACATATATACACAGTATATATATAAATATTATATAATTAAATAAATATATATAATTAAATAAATATATAAATATACAGCAAATTCTTTAATCATAATTTAACAAAATATCCCAATAACCCACAACACGTCGGATCAAATAGTGTTAAGTAGCTTCAGACAATTTTGTATCTACTTGGGATGGCTCTCGCATTTTCAGAAAATAAATGGAAACAAATGTGTAACTCCTATTCTACAAGAGGTTTATCCATAACTAAGTACATATCACTCTGTGTAGGGGGCTACCTTTAAGGCCACCTAATTGATAAAGTTGTGTACAAACTGTTAACGTATAGTCTGATAAAAAATATATATATATTACGCAAAAATGAATGGTGATAATTATATTGTTAGTAGGTGTGTGTGTATGTTTTTTTTTTTTTTTTTTTTTGGTTTTCATGTGTTTTCGTGTGTGTGTGTGTGTGTATGATTGTGTGTTTGTGTATGTGTGTGTGTGTATGTCCACGTGTGTATTTGTATGTGTGTGTGTACGCGGGTGCTTCAGTATGCCTGTCGGCCTCAGAGTAGCAATAAAGTTGATTGTAGGTATAGCCAGTCTGGAAGTAATTTGATAGGTGTGGCTTGGGTGTTAGACAGTGTGAATGGTGTGAAGGAATTCTATGTTAAGGTGGTTCGGGTGTTACAGGAAAACAAATATTGAAGTTGTTCCTTGTTTTGTTTTCAAAGTTGATTCGTATATGTGAAACATACTGCAATACTGAAGAAATTTACATAATTATACTTGAGAAATACTGTTGATATTCAATTTCTAATAAAATATTCACATTAAATACACTGGTTATGTCTTACAATAAATGGAGTATTTCATGAACGTGTTTTTAATACAAGACGAGTTCTGGTATACAGTAGTTATAAGAGAGAACTACTGGTGATGGGCTGGCTGGTGATGGGCTGGTCTATCAGAGTGAGAACTGAGCGATCTCTGCCATACCCATAGCTTACTCTGACTGTTCCTTTTACTTTTATATTTTCTAGCTCTCAAGTGACGGCGTCTCTTCCGTGGATTGACCTCCCAGTCTACCTAGATTGGAAACCAAAGTGTCACATTTTTTCCTTTGCCCCTCAACTTTCTCTTTATAATTGCTGAGGGGCACAGGGCCCTGGGTGGGGCTTTGGTTTCCTGGGCGTTTCCGCACCCTCCTCAGCTCCCCGCCATGGAGTGGCTTCGGTCACCCAGGCTTTATTGTGGTCGGCAGTGAGGGTTCTGTGGGGGCGCACGGTTATGGCCTTGGCCTGCTCGGGGCCTTGGGGCTGTTCGGCCAGGCAGCTTGGGGAACAACAACAACAACAACAACAACAAAATATGTGCAGTGCTATTCCCACATATATCAATACCACTAATATATGTATTTAATGGTGAGTGATAATGTTGGGGAGTGTGGTTTCATTAGTGGCTGTGATCGAGGGTGAGATGTTCTGATAGTTGAGGCCTAGCGTGTGGTCCCTCAGATAAAAATGTTAGTTGAGGTATCACTTGTGGTGGCTAACCTAAAAGTAATTAAATTAAGTTGACTTCCTTATAGAAGGTTTATATATATATATATATATATATATATATATATATATATATATATATATATATATACAGACAGTATATAAATGACAATTTCTTTCAGATTAGGAAGGGTATAATTTGGAAGTCAGGGTTGATATAATCTTTACCTTTATAATGCTCACAGATCCTTCTTAAACTGTTTAACATCGTCTAATAAACTGTTCGAATGAAGTATAATCTTCAGAGGGTAATTATATGTACAGGCATCGAAGACTTTCGTAAAAAAATGTTTAGGAATATATTTTACATGTTTTGACTATACTGTATACTGTATATATTCACATGTTTTGACTATACTGTATACTGTATATTTACATGTTTTGACTATACTGTATACTGTATATATTTACATGTTTTGACTATACTGTATACTGTATATATTTACATGTTTTGACTATACTGTATACTGTATATATTTACATGTTTTGACTATACTGTATACTGTATATATTTACATGTTTTGACTATACTGTATACTGTATATATTTACATGTTTTGACTATACTGTATACTGTATATATTTACATGTTTTGACTATACTGTATACTGTATATATTTACAGGTTTTGACTATACTGTATACTGTATATATTTACATGTTTTGACTATACTGTATACTGTATATATTTACATGTTTTGACTATACTGTATACTGTATATATTTACATGTTTTGACTATACTGTATACTGTATATATTTACATGTTTTGACTATACTGTATACTGTATATATTTACAGGTTTTGACTATACTGTATACTGTATATATTTACATGTTTTGACTATACTGTATACTGTATATATTTACATGTTTTGACTATACTGTATACTGTATATATTTACATGTTTTGACTATACTGTATACTGTATATATTTACAGGTTTTGACTATACTGTATACTGTATATATTTACAGGTTTTGACTATACTGTATACTGTATATATTTAGATCAAAGAGAGGGAGACACTTTGAGATTTGACCGTGAGTAACGACAGCGCCGGTATAGAGATATGACGCAGTGCAATATATTACTGGAGATAATATTTCCGACGATGATATTTCCGGCGATAAAATATATACAGGGTAATATTTCTAGCGATAATATTCTTAGCCATGATATTTCTAGCGACAATATTCCTAGCGATAATATTTCTAGCTATAATATTCCTAGCCATAATATTACTATCAATAATATTTTTAGCAATATTATTTCTAGCGATAATATTTCTAGCGATAATATTTCCAGATTGTACGTAGTGGCGGAAGTAGGACATACGACGCAATACAGGATAATATTTCTGGGCCTGCTGACTTTCATCTTAGCCTCACTTTCACCCACACACACATATGGATGGAAAGGTATTTTTTGGAGTGGTACGAGGAGGGATATGATGGTTATGAGGAGGGGTATGAGGGCTATGAGGAAGGGTATGAGGGCTATGAGGAGGGGTATGAGAATTATGAGGAGAGGTATGATGGTTATGAGGAGGGTATGAGGGTTATGAGGAGGGGTATGATAATTATGAGGAGGGGTATGATGGTAATGAGGAGGGGTATGAGGGTTATAAGGAGGGGTATGATAATTATGAGGAGGGGTATGAGGATTATGAGCAGGGGTATGAGGATTATGAGCAGGGGTTTGAGGATTATGAGGAGGGGTATGAGGGTTATGAGGAGGAGTATGAGGATTATGAGGAGGGATATGGGGGCAACGAGGAGTTATATGAGGATTATGAAGAGGGGTATGAGGGTTATGAAGAGGGGTTTAAGGGTTATGAGGAGGGGTATGAGGGTTATGAGGAGGGCTATGAGGGTTATGAGGAGGGGTATGAGGGTTATGAGGAGGGGTGTGAAGATTATGAAGAGGGGTATTAGGGTTATGAGGAGGGGTATGAAGATTATGAGGAGGGGTATGAGGGTTATGAGGAGGGGTATGAGGGTTATGAGGAGGGGTATGAAGATTATGAGGAGGGGTATGAGGGTTATGAGGAGGGGTATGAGGGTTATGAGGAGGGGTATTAGGGTTATGAGGAGGGGTATGAGGGTTATGAGGAGGGGTATGAGGATTATGATGAGGGGTATGAGGAAGGGTATGGGGGCTATGAGGAGAGATATGAGGATTATGAGGAGGGGCATGACGGGTGTATGGAGGGGATTGAGGGATATTATTAAAAGGTTCTGCAGTCACACGAACGACTTTTTCTGGAGATTCACAATCGGTGATTTCGTTATTCTGGTGGAATTTTGGGAATGTTTATAATTTTTATCAGCGTTTTGGGTCTCTTTAGCATTTTCATCGTAATGTGTTAATTAAAGGAGGAGTTCAGAGGTTAAACACTCTTCTGGACTAACAAGCCAGGCTCACTAAAGTTAAGAATAGTGTCTTCTCGTCATTTGGGAGAGAAAGTTAGATGGAAATTATTTGACACTTTATTGAGATAGCATAGGTACATAAACTTATATATACAAGTACATATACATGGTCTCAAAGGGGCAAAGATGGTTATACGGTCTTTACCTTTTTGAGATGGGAATGAGGGGAGAGGAGAGGAGGAGGGAGGACAGGAGGTCGGAGGGGAATGAGGAGAGGAAGTGGGGGGATGAGGAGAGGAGGAGGGTAGGAGAGAAGGTGGGGAGAGGAGAGGAGGTGGGAGGAGAGGAGGTGGGGGGATGAGGAGAGGAGGAGGGTAGGAGAGAAGGTGGGGAGTCGAGAGGAGGTGGGAGGGGAATGAGGAGAAGAGGAGGGGAGGAGAGAAGGTGGGGGAGGAGGAGAGAAGTTGAAGGGGGGAGGGAGGGAGGTTGTAGATTGGTAGGTATTTATAAAGAGCACCTGCCCTCAGATAGTCCCTATAGTCAATAGAACCTGAACAACCGCGGCCATGTTGTGTCTTTCGTAATAATGAAGTGCTCATTAACCTTTAATCCATTCATTTAGAGGCTCAGGCTAGTGTTCAAGATAATTGACCTTGAACACTAGCCTCTAAAATTCATAAACAACAAGAGTAATTGAGTTAATATTTCTACCACATAGGAAGGATCAGCCGGAGAATAGGTGTGGACATCTACTACGCTTTTGTTCTAGCCTTTTTCGAGCTACATAGGTTGATGGTCAAGATTTATGGCCTACCTATAATGAATGGACTATAGTTATTTGCATCTTATTCTGGCTAACCCTAGACGAATTACTTAGCATAGGAAGAACCTGTAGGAATCGAAAGGGTACGAACTATTTCAATTAATCTGCTGACACCCACGAATCTTTCCTAAGTTGAATATAATCGTCTAATAATAACCAAAACAAAGTTAAACTAGAGAGGCACTCGGAAGAACAAATACCTCTGCAAACGCTGGAGGAGGTGTGTTCTCTACCAATTGCCTTCTAAATGGAATCACTATTTCCTTGACGCATATCATCAAATTTCTGGAAAGATCGGTTCATAACTTTGTGATATATCTTGCTTACAGACAAGCAGAGGCGAAAACATAGCCTCTGTCCAACTTCGTTGACGGAGGTAAAAACACTGCACCGTATAATGAGAGGGCTAACACTGAATACATAAACAGGGGATCTGTGTGTTTATACATTTTCACTTGTTTCATAATTAATTGCCTCTTTACACAAGACTACAGCGGATGCTGTGAACAGCTACCGAAAATTGATGTCATAGATTATAATACACAACCAGCTTATATATTTCCTTTTTCTGTAAATAGAAGTGAGAATACGAGTACTTTATATCACAGTCACAAAAATGTACCTACTTTATATAACTTAAGTTGTATTGTTGTATAAGTTGTATTGTTTTTAATGGGAGACTGCTGACATTTGCCGATAATTTATACTATGAATTAACTGCATAGATTAGGTTCTGTCTGTTACTGACAAGCATGAGAAGACCTTAAACAGTATGTTAACCGTCTGAAGATCATGACGCGGTTTGACAATGTATTCTGGTTATTGTTAGATGATCTTATGCTGCTTAGGAATGATCCGTGGATATAGACTCTCTCAATTAACCCTCTGACTTCCATTAACCCCTCTTAATCTGAATAAAACCTTCTACTAATAGCCAGAATATACTGTCAAAACGCGTAATGATCCTCAGGAAGTTAATAAATATATACGTATGGATGATGAAGCGAAAAGAAGACTTGAGAGAGTGAGAGAGAAAAGGTCAAGAAGAGAGAGCCTCGACAATGAAGCAATAAAAACACATGATTGATGAAAACTGGAGGGATAGGAAAAAAGAAAACAAAAATAGTAGGGAAAATTCTGTGTATTATGTTATATGATAGTCAGCGAGTTAAAGAAAATAGACTGGGAGTAGAAGTTAATATTATGAGGTATGTATCATTAGAAGACAAGAGAAATCGGCCGAACACTAATTTGCTTATACAGTAAACCTAATCTAACCTAATCCAACCATGGCCTATTTTGCCAAGCCGTATTTGCTTTACATAACTTAACTTAAGCTTTTGTAATGGGATAAGGGAATAAAGTATTGTTAAAGTATATTGTGAGGAAGTAAGTATTGTTGTGTATGAGAGAGAGAGAGAGAGAGAGAGAGAGAGAGAGAGAGAGAGAGGGTTGTAGGAACGCTAAATGCAGTAACAAGAAATAGGGTGGTCAGTATGGAAGTGAAGAAGTCCTTGCATGACAGTGTGGTAATCCCGACACTGACTTACGGAAGCGAAGCATGGACGTTGGTTGAGAGACTCAGACCAAGAGTGAGAGCAGTGGAAATGAATTACTTAAGGAGTGCGTGCGGAGTTACATGGAGGGATAGACAGACTAATGAGGAAGTAAGAAGGAGGTGTGGTGTGGAGGTAGATGTGCTGGAAAGTGTGAAAAGGAACAACTTGAGATGGTTCGGCCATATGGAACTTATGGAAAGCGAGAGAATGACTAAGAGGGTGTACGAGAGCGAGGTGGAGGGACAGAGGGGGAGAGGTAGACCGAATATGAGGTGGAAGGATGGAGTGAGGAACTACATGAACGAAGGCGGTGCTGGTTGGGGGGAGGGGCGTCGACTGACTGGGGACAGAGGTGCATGGGGGCGGTTCGTTCGTGGCCACCCCTTCGGGGATCACGGCGTCAGGCAATAGATAGATAGATAGATGACACAGCAAAAGGAAATTCAGAAACCAGGCATGTTCCTCTCGGCACTCGACAAGCTACCCTGGTAACTTCATTATATATATATATATATATATATATATATATATATATATATATATATATATATATACTAGTTAATTTGGTTTACCAGTTGAATTTGTATCACCACCAGTACTTCCATTACCACTACAATCATCACTATCACCAGGAACCCAACATATCATTATATTAATTATTTATCTGATTACGCTCAACCTTTATTTGCAAATAAGCGTATCGAATCTATTTCTATTCGTTTTTTGTATATGATCACTATCTTGAAACCTGTTCTGACAAATTGAACTTGTAGCTGGGGTATTGGTAAATGACATGATTATTTCCGTTGTATTTCTGTTCCTCTTTTGTTCATCCTATTCCAATGTTATTCTGTTTTCTTCAATTTCACCAATATGTCTGATCTCACCGTTATACACAAATCACCAATATGTCTGATCTCACCGTTATACACAAATCACCAATATGTCTGATCTCACCGTTATACACAAATCACCAATATGTCTGATCTCACCGTTATACACAAATCACCAATATGTCTGATCTCACCGTTATACACAAATCACCAATATGTCTGATCTCACCGTTATACACAAATCACCAATATGTCTGATCTCACCGTTATACACAAATCACCAATATGTCTGATCTCACCGTTATACACAAATCACCAATATGTCTGATCTCACCGTTATACACAAATCACCAATATGTCTGATCTCACCGTTATACACAAATCACCAATATGTCTGATCTCACCGTTATACACAAATCACCAATATGTCTGATCTCACCGTTATACACAAATCACCAATATGTCTGATCTCACCGTTATACACAAATCACCAATATGTCTGATCTCACCGTTATACACAAATCACCAATATGTCTGATCTCACCGTTATACAAATCACCAATATGTCTGATCTCACCGTTATACACAAATCACCAATATGTCTGATCTCACCGTTATACACAAATCACCAATATGTCTGATCTCACCGTTATACACAAATCTCCGTATAAAAGTTACATTACATATTACTTAACATAGTCATTTTCAGTGTAGACTCACTTTGAGTGTATGTGTATGTTGGTGATTGTGTGTTTATGTATGTGTGTATACTGTATGTGGATGTGGATGTTTATGTGTATATGTACTGTATGTGTGTGTAGTATATGTGTGTATGGAATATGTATGTGTGTATTTATTATGTATGTAATATATGTATGTGTGTATTAGTTATAGCATCCTCTCCCTCTCTCCTTCATAGCTCGACCCAAGAGATACTTTCACTAAGCTTTACCACAGGGTATTTTCGCCCACAAGATATTTCACCCTCAGTCATTTCGCCCACATTCAGAGTCGACTAAAGTACACCTAACTTAGCCTTAAAGGGAGATGGGCATATTTATTTGCTTGTCGTTGTATCTCTATATTAGTTATATTTTCTTCCCTAGGCCTCCATCAAGCTGTACCCCCTAGACCCCCCTTCAAGATAAATTTATAATTTTTTAGGTAGAAAAAAATTCCCGGCCGAAGGCCTGATACTCTTAAAATTACAGGCTCGCTATCGTTCGCCAGGAAAAATTCAACACCTAAATGGCACGAAAGCTCTTAATATTGACAAAGAAAGGGGGTGTAAAGTCTTAAAATCGTCAAAATAATGATCCCAACGTCTTAAAATTTAAAAACCAAAGGGACTAAACACGAGAGAGAAGGAAGGCTAGAAAAAACAGTCCATCTCCCCATACGAGAGATATCTCTCACAAGGCTCAGCCAATGTAATGTTTATTTTGTATTATGATTATCATGTGTATGTTCTCCTGGCTAAATAAAAAGTTTCAATTTAAATTCAATTCAACCTAACCAAGCCTAACTCTATCCTAACCATTTGTCTAACTTAGCCATAATCAAACCTAAATCTATCCTAACATTGCCCTTACCTAACTTTTATCAAACCTTTCTCGAGCCCTATCCTAACCTAACATTATCCTAATCTCGGCTCACAACCAAGAGGTCCCAGGTTCGGTTCCGGGGCAGGGCGAGACTGATGGGCAATTTCCTAACACCCAATGCCTGTGTTCACCTAAGCAGTAATTTCGGTACCATGTGTTAGTGGACAGTTGTGACGTCCCCTCTAGCTAGGGACACAAACTGTGGTAACCTACAAAAATGCAGTAGCCCCTGTATTGAGTTAATAACCGCAGAATCTAAAAGGCAATGAGACGGAGATGAGCACCGCAGCCACGCGTTGTTTCAGTGTACATCCCTGATTCTTCATATTATCTTTAACCTTTGATCTAATTGAAACTTACCTAACTTATCCGAGTGCTTAATCTGCCGTACCTAATTTTACTTCCACATATTAAATCATGAAGGAGAACAGAACTTTTGTAGAAGACTGAACATGTAAGCGAAGTAACCAAATAACTCCCTTACACAAACCCCCCCCCCCCCCCACCCCATGGGTAAGCTCAACCGTCCATGTTGTCCCTCCCTTGTGCTATAGAGTTGTTCCTGGTGACGTCATAGGGTTGTTGTGGGTTGCTGGTGAGTGGCATGTTCGGAAGAGAGGTTGTAAATGTTACTTCTTAAATGGTCTGAATTTAAGGACCAATCATAGTTTACATATTATTGACGGTGACAAGAGTTCACCCGTATACAAATCTATGATTAATTTTCACGTGTTTCAATATTTTCTTAATTTTCGCCATTCCTGTTGACATAATAATTTGAGATATCAAAAATCCATGACAACCATAAAATTCGGCCAACTATTAATGCAAAACAAAATACACAAATTCCCTGCATTGGCCAAGAGAGAGACAACAAAATAATAGGTAGCAGATAGACCAAACAAGCAGATCAGGTTAGGTATACAAGACCTACTCAGACTAGCTTAAGGCAAACCACCAAGTCAACCAAATCATTCCATGCCAATCCTTCAATCATATTCAAAACTAGAGGGGCACTAGGGAGAGCGCTGGCAGAAATATGCACTGCATTGCACTCTACCAATTTCCTCCTAAATTGTGTAACTTCTTCCTTGGCGCACATTTTATCTGCCCACCAAATTTCGTGAACATTGATTCATAACTTTGCGAGATATACTGTTTACAGACAGACTGACAGACAAACACGCATGCAAAAACTTAACCTCCGTGAACTATGTTGGTGGCGGTAATAAAACAAAGCAGAGCTAAACCATCCCTTATATACCTAAATTAGACTTTATCCCACCAGACCAGCCCAGACAGATAGACAGAGAGACGAAAACAAAAAACGAGACAGGATGACATAAGGGTCTCGCAAGGAGGCGGCGGAGGGTGAAAGGAGAGAAGAGAGTCAGAGAGTCAAGCCAATATTTGACGGTGGAATACAATATAAGCCAGAGGGGGGGGGGGGGGGGGAAGAAAGGACGAAGGATGGCAATGTAAACCATTAGAGGAGCATGGCGTAAGGCCGGTATCACACGAGAGCTTTTATAGTCAACATTCGATGATCAACATTTGTTGGCAACATTTCTGGAAAATTGTGCACTGGTATCGGAAACTAGATTAGCGATAGATGAATAATTTAGGTGATCGATTTATATTTGAATGTTGACCTCATAAGCTGCCAGACCAGCGTTGAGGATAAATGTAGAGGGAAAAAGCGCTCGTGTGATAACGGCTTAAGGCACAGCTCCCTACAAGTCAAACATATTATGGTATAATAGTTCGCATATGCAGGTTAATTATTATGAAGCACTCAATACGGTCACGTTGAATTTTCTAATATATTTGTATTGTATAGAAGATAACATTATTAGCAGATTTACTTACAGCTTGAAATATTGTGCAGGTTAAATGCACATATGCTGTTATTGTATGTCTTTTCTGAAAGCCAATTTTATCTAGGGTGTTTCAGTTAGCTGTGTTTACTTTTTCAATCGTATTAGGTAAAAAAACAAAAGCCAATACAGTGCTTTCAGATTTCACAAAGAATATATACAGTATATAAAAACGAATAAAGTCATGTAAGTTCTACCCTGACCAGACCCTAGACTTGTAGCAGAGTAGGCAGCTGTACGGAAGAGGAAATGTGCATATATAGTTTATTTAGCAAAAAGGCAAAGGAAGGATGGTATATAGGAGGACATGTGTATCAATTGAAGGGAGAGAGAGAGAGAGAGAGAGAGAGAAAGAGAGAGAGAGATCACTAATATAGGCGAGCAAAAGGCTGGTCAGGAGAGAAAGTGGCATATACAAGGGCAGCTTCTCTAACCCCTCCCCCTATCCCCCTCCTCATCCCACTACACTAGCAAAACAACACCACAATCACCATCACTAATATCACCACCACTATTATCACCACCACTATTATCGTCATTACCAACAACTGCACCTCCAACACGACTATTATCAACACCACTATCATCACTATCACCACCATCATCACCACTATTATCACAACCACTATCATTATCATCACCACTACTATCACCATCCCTATTATCGTCACTACCAACGACTGCACTACCAACACCACCCTTATCGTCACCACAATAATCACTATCACCACTATAATCAATATCACCATCATCATTACGAACAACTACACTACCAACACAACTACTATCACCATCATTACCACCATCACCACCACTATTATCACCGTCACTATTATCGTCACTATCAACAACTGCACTACCAACACCACCATATTCACAACCAACAACATCACTTTCACCACTATTATCAATATCACCATCATCATTACCGACAACTACACTACCAACACCACTACTGTTACCACCATCATTACGACCATCAATACCAACTACAACCACCACCACCAAACACAATCACCGCCACCATCACCACCATTATCACCCTCACCATCATCATTGTTATCACCCTTATGACCATCTTCATGACCAGTATCAAACCATCAACAATTATCACTAATATTTACATCACAATTTCTATCGTTCGCCCAGAATCGACCTACATGTGTAGAAGTGCCGTATTATCGTTAAAGTAATGGGGTGAAACGTGTACATATCTTCAAACTAATGGAGTGATCAAATAAGGTTAACCAGTGTCTCTGTTGAAGGGAGGGAGGTGAGAGGAGGAATATAAAGATGGGAGCAAAACCAGAACATATAGACAAAACAATGAGATAATGTGGCTAGGATTACAAAGCCAGAGTCACACGAGCATGGGTATCAGCTTCATTTATCGGAATCTTGAATCCGCTACAATTTATAGTACTATTTTGATTAACTTGGTTGTCTGTTCTTATATTAATTTGGACTTTAAACGACGAAGAGCTCTACAAACAAGAACAGTAAGAAAACGGGACCAAACAAGGAATCAAAACAATAAGAAAACGAGACCAAACAAGGAACCAGAGCAGTAAGACAACGGGACCAAGCAAGGAACCAGAACAGGAAGAAAACGGGACTAAATAAGGAACAAGCACAGGAAGAAAATGGGACCAAACAAGGAACTAAAACAATAAGAAAACGGGACCAAAAAGGAACCAAAACAATAAGAAAACCGGACCAAACAAGGAAACAGAACAGGAAGAAAACGGGACCAAACACGGAACCAGAACAGGAAGAAAACGGGACCAAATAAGGAACCAGAACAGGAAGAAAACGGGACCGCGGTGAGCCAATGGGAGCGACCCCAGCGAAGGACGAGCAGCATTACTACACTTGGCACCCATTATGTTGAGTTTGTCAACACTGGAGCGTTGACCTAGGTTGTGTATGTATGAGAAAGAGAGAGAGAGAGAGAGAGAGAGAGAGAGAGAGAGAGAGAGAGAGAGAGAGAGAGAGAGAGAGAGAGAGAGAGAGAGAGAGAGAGAGAGAGAGAGAGAGAGAGAGAAAGTGGGGATGGGGTTGACATCAGAACCAGCTAAGAAACCAGAACGATAGAACAACGGCTAGACAACGAAGACACAGAACAGAAACTTAAGACACCTAACCAAATTATTTAGGCAGCAGTAAAGCCAACAATGGTAAAAAGTAGATCAGAAATATAAAACTATAACAAACAAGACACGAAAAAAGTAAAGGATGAGTAAGATAACGGGACCACAAAAAGAACCAGAACAGTAAAGAACACGGGACCACAGTGAGCCAATGGGAATGACCCCAGCGAAGGACAACACGACAGGAATTAGACTTGGCAACGCTGTGTTTGTGTTGGTATGACTATGTGCTGGTTCTGACTTAATGTGTGTGCGTGTATGTGTGTGTGTGTGTGTGCGCGCGAAGATTAATGGTGTATCATTTATGAATTTAAACATCAGATTACCTGATTTGATAGTGAATATACACGCATCATAACACATTGTTTCATTGCATTCATTATCAAAATGATTATTAAAATACTTTGCTGATTTCATATTTAATCATTTGCAATTGCAATTCCAAAGTTGTCCATGAAAAATGTTATTCTTCTAGAAAAAAATATATGGAACGAAGAAGAACTCATCTCTTACTCCAAGATAAGAAGAAGATGAAGAAGGAAGAACAAGAGGAGAACAAAGATTACAAACATGAAGACAACGACGAAGAAGGAGAAGAAGAAGAAGAAGAAGAAGAACATCAGAGTTTAAAGTTTACCCAGGTGAAGGAGAGCAGGGATATATGTGAGCAATATCGAAGAGGAACAAAAACAAAGGAAGAAGAAGAAGAAGAATATTTGCTCTGGAGTATATTGAACCTAGGAGGACCCCCGCGAGAGAGTGTTGTTCAAGGTAAATATCAAGGTGAGGGAGGCGGAAGGTGGTCTAGTTCTGCATACTCAACAGGTGAAGGCGAAGGTTGTGTATGTGAGAGAGAGACAGAGAGAGAGAGAGAGGGGGGGGGGGAGGGTAGAAGTACAGAAGTTCTAATATGTGTATAGAAAAAGGTATAGAAAATTATATTAGAGGAAAATGGAGAATGTGATAATGAGAGAGAGAGAGTAGAAGCCCACTAATACTGAGGCTATAAGGCAAATGGCAGAAATAACGTGCTGGATATAAATTTGAGTACGAATTTGACTAAGTAAGGCATAAATCCACTAGCTTGAAAATGGCACATGTCAGAGAGAGGGAAGTAGAAGGAATGCGTCCGTGTGAGAGTGTGTGTGCGGATGTGTATAGGTTGTGTGAAGATATACAAAACAAAAGAATGAAGAAGAAGAAGAAGGTAAGTGGAAAGGAAAAACAAAATAACACAAAAGAAGAAGAAGAACAAGATCAAAGTTTAGCCATGTGAAGGAGAGCAGGGCTATGGTATGTGGGGCGGTTGTTGTTGTTTCTCCAAGGTGATCTGCTTCTCTATATACTCTGTTGGAGGTGAAGGGAAGAGAGAGAGAGAGAATATATATGAAGTATGTTGTAGTATAAATTATCGGCAATTGTCTGTATTCCTCCGCTACAAACAATACAACTCAAGAGAGTATTTTTCTTCATTAGTACGCAAAATGAAAATAAAGCCACGATTAAGACAACACGTACAGAAACACACAACAACCCACACCCGAGAAAGAGCAAAGGAAGGTAAATATATAGATGGTTATGCAAACAGTAGGTCGTTAAGGGGTCCCACCTCGCTTTGTTTGTATTCTCTCTCTCTCCCTCTCTCTCTGAGTTTGTACATTTTTCGGTAGAAAAATGTATCCATTCGGCCTTATTCAGCCTACTGGTTTAATACGTATATCCCCACCTAGGTGTCTACTTTTTCCTGGCGAGCGGTAGCGAGCCAGCATATTTTAAAAAAAAATTGACAGCTGGCTATATTTGTACATTTTTCGATAGAAAAACGTCTGGGCTAAGCCGGATTTTTACATTCAATGCTGGCTCGCTATCGCTCGCCAGGAAGAAATCGACACCTGGATGGGGGTAAACGTCTTAAAACAGTAGGCTGAATGGGACCGAATGGATACAAGCCAGAGAAAGATATAAAAGGAGAACAAAAAAGCAAGTCACCCCCCTTAAGAATAAGAATAGCGGTGGTAATATTAGCTCCAGAAGTGAATGTCACGGAGGTAAATGTCACAAAACCAGCAGTACAATAATTAGTGAGGCTGTAATGAAAGTAACAACAAGCATCCCCGAGCCACGCAACATATGTACAGTTACTTGTAAAAAATCCTGGAACTTCACCTCCCCCCCCCCCCCCCCCCCCCCCCCCCCCCCCCTGCCCCGCCTCTCCTACCCCCACACTCACTTTATGCAAATACGATTATCTTGTATTATTCTTGGATGGACCATGCTTTTCAGTTAACTGTATATATACGGTAGTTTTTTAGTCGATGCTTGGCTAATTATATACATTAATTCGTTTCCAGAGATGTACTTTCATTATTCAAAATAGGTGCAGTCTGCGAATTTATATGAGAGACTACAGTAGTGGTCAGGAATACTTGAACATATCCTTATGGTAAAAAAAAAATGGTGAACACTAACTAATAATTCAGTGATTGAACCGATAAGTACTCTTAATTACACTTGGAACAAAAATACATCACGGATTTGTTTAAGTATGTTAAGCAGTAATTCCATTTAGCTAATACATAATTCGCTCAAACCAACAACATAGTAATATAAATACTTTCACCAGATGGTTGAAATGTAACATCATCTTACAATTAGAGATACACAATCAAGCTAGAATAAAGTAGTGTCATCGGTACTTTTGACCATACCTGTATCTTACAAACAAAGGGGAAAGGCCACGAACACACACAGCTCAACACGGGATAAAACAAAAATTGAATATTGCAATAGAAGATTAATTATTCTTCGAGAGAGAATGTGTGTGTGTGTGTGTGTGTGTGTGTGTGTGTGTGTGTGTGTGTGTGTGTGTTAATGCATATCTTTATATAAAATCGCATTTATATCGTGTTTTTTTATTGAATGTGTGTTTGTAACTGTATGTCTGTATGTATGTGTGTGTGTACGAACACTAATTTGCCTATGTTCATGCATGGATGAGAGAGAGAGAGAAAGTGAATCGGAAGTAAAAACAGAACAACGCACAACAAATTATGAACATATATAAAATAACAGAGAGAGAGAGTGGGAGTGAGAAAGATCAACAAAGCAGAACAACAGAGAGGTCGTTCACAGCGAGCACAAGGCAGGCAAGTGACCTAAACAGGACTAACAAACGGGTCAGGGAGGCAGTGAAGGGAGGAAGTGTGTGTGTGTGTGTGTGTGAGTGAGAGAGAGAGAGAGAGAGAGAGAGAGAGAGAGAGAGAGAGAGAGAGAGAGAGAGAGAGAGAGGGGGGGGGGGGAATTGAAACCTAGTGATGCCAACCCATGACAAATTTAGGAAGAGGTTGATGGAGGGAAGCAAATATTGAGGTGATGGGAGGTATATATATATATATATATATATATATATATATATATATATATACTGTATATATATTACTAAGCTATTCTGGACAGTAATGAATAGTTCTTTGCATCACCTTCGTTAGTCCTTAGACCAGTAATAGAAAGTACATAGAGTCCTGCAGGTAAGCAAATGGCCTGACAGATACTAATTAAGATAGCTGGAGCTGTCAGATAACCGGCTAGATACGCCAGATAGGCCAACTACAGCAGACGGCCAACTATCATAATATATTGAGGTCATAGCCAGGGTAACTTAGTGGTAGGCATATTATTTACTATATGATAATCAACCATATTATTTACTGTGTGATATTCAACCAGTGAGAGCCATTTTAGCCATTATGCAGATAAGTAATTTAGTTGACAAGTGTGTATGTGTGTATGTTGTTGTAAGTAATTCTGCCAACGAAGTTGGACGGAGGCTATGTTTTCGCCTTCGTTTGTTGTCTCTTTGTTTGTCTGTAATCAAGATATGCTATGAACTGAATTATACGAAATTTCTCAGATTCAGAAGAAAACTTACTGTAGGTCTATGATATTGATGGTAAAGACCCAGCCAGCGTAGGCAGAAGTATGCACTCTACAAAAGTGCCCCTCTAGTTTTGTATAGCTTATATTTTGCTGGTGTATTTTTAGTTTGTGTTAGTGCTGTTGAAATGTTGAAAAAATATATATAATACTAAATTTGACAGCTCTTCGTTTGAATCTTGTCTGAGTAGGGTAATAATTGATTAAAGTGATAAATGTGGTATATAAATTGAACATAAAGTTGCAAAAACGTGTACAGCAACTACATATGTTGGTAAATAGAAAAATAATCATTCCATGATAAGAAGAGAGGTCAAACAGACTCATCGCTATAATTATCCCATATTTACCACTCACAAAAACTCTTACCTCAATCGCATCTCTGCACGCACTCTCAAGCAAACAAACAAATAAAGGGGAAGGGTATATATTTTGGACGATATACTGTATATATATTTATTCATTCATTATCTTTCTACTTTCCTCCCTAGATGTCCAGCAAACTTAAAAGAAACATCCCCAAGATCCCCTTTGTAGATATATTTGTATTTTTTTCGGTAGAAATGTGTCCCGGCCAAAGGCCGATTCCTCTTAAAATTACAGGCTCGCTTTCGCTCGCAAGGAAACAAATCGACACTTAAATGGCACGAAACGTCTTATATTGACAAAAAAATGGAATGAAAGGTCTCAAAATTGCCATACTAATGGAACAAATGTCTTAAAATATCAAAACTAATAGGGCAAAACATGAGGGAGAAGGGGGTCCAGAAAAAGCGACTTCCTCCTCCTTAACCACTCACAAAAACTCTTACCTCAATGGCATCTCTGCACGCACTCGTAAGCAAACAAACAATTAAACAAACTCACCAGGGGGAGTGGAGAAGAAGTTAAACAATTATTCCTCTTTTGCTTCACCTGGTGTAAAATTTTATCCTTTAACAGCTGATTTGTACGATGCTTGATTGGAAAAATATGCAAGTACTTGATCTGCATTTTATTAATGCCAAGTTTTCATAATTAACGACATATTTCGTTAAAACATCTTCCCAGTAGCTAAGTGTTCCAAATATATACATAGCAATTTATCATCAGCTTAAAGAAAAATATAATAATATTATACATAGCAGACTGCCAGATATATACTGTATATTGTTTAATGCATATATAGCGAGTCACACGAACTATTGTTCCTGTTATACTCAAGATGTAAATATTGGCAAAAGTTTGGGTATTTTGTAATTTAGCCAACAATAGTGACTTAATCCTCCTTACCATTCCTTAATTCAGAAACTGTCAGCTCAGAATTACCATAGAAATACACCTGTCTCAGTCCGGATCAAAGTATATTTAACCATTGTCAATAATAGTCGATGAACCAGATCTGTAATTCACTCAAATCGCTCCCATCCAAGGGGGGTCAAAATGAATTAGCATAATATTTAATGTACAGTTATTAAGTGATATGGGAACATAATGACCATGGCAATCATATCCAAATAACATCTTCACAATAGTCCAATAATTGTGTTGTCAATTATAATTGTAGTTAAAAATCGCGCCTAATAATAGCAAAATAACAATAGATTGGACCCAAAAAAAAAAAGGCTTAATATCGAAGGACCAACCATTCGACCCAGCTTTTTATACAAACACTCGATCGGTTCAACAAAAGGTCAGGCAGGAGTCATATGTCGCTCGTAGATTGGGTGCTATCTTAGTAGGGCAACAAGGGAGGTGGCTGTGTGGACTAGGGTGTTGGGAAATTGGTGTAGCCTTGTGGGATCGATTGTTGATAAAAAATAAATCGGTCAGTCTGCAAACTTTAATTCATATACGTTTCTACCTTATAGTTAGTTAGATTTTTGTCTTCTTCTTTTTACCATTAGGGTACACAAGTAAATATATTTTTAGCTAGTATTAATATGTTTGTATTTATTTAATTGTGTATATAAATGTTTGTATAACAATTTACCTACAGTGTGTGTTTGTGTGTGTGTGTGTGTGTGTGTGTGTGTGTGTGTGTGTGTGTGTGTGTGTGTGTGTGTGTGTAGTTGTTATAAGTTGTTGGATGAAGGGCTTTAACTATCCCTTTCCCTAGGCATCCTATTCTTGGATACTTTCAGGTGGGGGTAGTCACCAAGGCCAGGTAACGTTCACAGACACACACACACACACACACACACAGACACACACAAACACACACACACACACACAAACACATATGCATTCGTATTTATATAGGCATGCATATTCTACTCTCACTTTTACTTTCAACACACACTCTCTCTCTCTCTCTCTCTCTAGAGACTCTCTCTCTCTCTCTCTCTCTCTCTCTCTCTCTCTCTCTCTCTCTCTCTCTCTCTCTCTCTCTCTCTCTCTCTCTCTCTCTCTCACACACTTAACCTTTGGCTCCTTGTGGGCAGCCCTTGTCCCCTATACCAATACACGTTTTAGAGAGACTATTGTTTATCAGGAACACGAAGGCCTTGTCCGGTGAATCGTGAGTGGTTTTTCAGGATGTTTACCGTTTCCAGCATAAGATAATTATATATCTTAATAAACTGCTACGGCTAGTTTTCAATATATGTGTGCAATCTATTATGGTCTCTAACATCAATATTTTTTAGTGAAGTCACCGTCTTTCATATCTTCCTTACAGGTGTTGTACTAAAAACTTTGATTTTATCCTATTGCTCGAGGATGTTTCCTGTAGCATAGTTTGTGGTATAGCAATAATAATAGTAAATACCAATAATCCTAGGTTATATTTAAAGATCCACTTTTCCCAAATAATGAATTAACACAGAATACTTTTCAACAGTTTATTACGGCAGATGGACGTCACAAATGGTTACTAACATCAGGTTCCTATATACTTCTAGTTAACCCTCTGAAGATTGTGTCGCATTTTGACAATTTATTCTGGCTATCATTAGATAATTGTATACAGTTTAAGAAGGATCTGTAGGAATTATAAGGGTAAAAACTATCTCCATTAACCCTCTGATATACATATACCCTTCCTAGTCTGAATATAATAATCTAGTAATAGCCGGAAAACAGAAAATAATTGCGTATTTCATCTTGGAAGAGTTAAGCAGAAGCATCATCTCCATCTGCCTAGTATCGAACGCGGGTCCTCTCGGTCGAGAACCAAGCATACTACCACTATACCACAGGCTACTCTGTGCCATTCAGCATGTCTTATTCTGTGTTACATCACGTGCTAGGCTATATTCTGATCCGTGTGTAGTCTATTCTATAACTCAAAATACAATACAGTAATCAAGCTATTATCTCTACCACTTGGGAAGCGTCAGCCAGGGAATAGATGCGACAATTTACTTCCCATTTCCTCTAGTCCATTTTAAGTTACAAAGGATGGATATCAATATGTCTGGCCTATTTACAAAAAATAGACTATAGCATCGTTTCCCTGTGTTGATCGTTATGTTGCAAATATTACTGTATTGCAAGCAAAGGCGTGTTCCGTGTTGCTAGGCTATTAGGACTTAGAGTTACGGCGTGCAACCTCAATATAAATGTGAAGGTGAGCGTGTTCGTTCATATTTATGCAGGTATGCAAATGTATGGATGCATGCAGCCGCGGCGTTTCGTTAAAAAGGGCACTAAAGTATTTTCATATTTGCATAGACATTTTTAGTATATGTTTTGTGGTCGAATAGTGTATGGTCTTTTTCTTACGAAATAGGTATGTTGTCTATGTTTTGCTATAATCACGAGACCGAATGGGATTGGTGTGTGTGTGTGTGTGTGTGTGTGTGTGTGTGTGTGTGTGTGTGTGTGTGAAAGTATTAGTAAGTGTTAGTGTGTATAATTCAACATAAACAACAACAAGGTGTAAGTATTGTCTTTGTCCCCTGTCTTGCTATGTACAAGAATATAAAGTTTCTCTTAGATCATATAATAAGTAAAAGGAATGGACATTGAAGGGACATTGATCGAAAGAGATAGCAAAGGGAAGCTTTCTCAACATATAAAATATTTACCCTTTCTATAACATATCAACCCTTAACTTAATGAAGCTATATCATATAATCCTTGAGCAGCATTACCATGTGTCCATGAATTTACTTCAACATGCTATATATATACTGTATATATATATATATATATATATATATATATATATATATATATATATATATATATATATATATATATATATATATATATATACAGTATATATACCGTATATATGTATATATATATATATATATATATATATATATATATATATATATATATATATATATATATATATATCGAGAGAGAGAGAGAAGAAGAGATCCTGCATATAAATAAACAGGCACCTAGAGAGAAGAACAAAAATAACCTATGCCTCCATCCTCGTACCGTAACTTTCCCAGGGCCTAACTGTACATAGGAGGAATGCCACGACCATACCGGGCTGGCTGGCTCCTCCGGGCTTTGTTGGTATGGGCGGCACAAGGGCGTCAGGGTGGGGGTGGGGGGGGGGGGGGGAGGGCCGGGCCGAGGGGGTTGTGTGGGTGGCAGTGTTTTTGGTGTGGGATCGTGTGTGTGAGTGTGTGGGGTGTGGGGGGGGGGGGGGGGGAGATGAAGTGGGAGAGGTGAGAGTTAATTGTAAGGGTGTGGGATTGTGGGGTGTGGGGTGGGGTGGGGTGTGTGGGAGGGAGGGATTTAGGTGGGGGGAGGTGTGAGAGGGAGTGATATAGGTGTGGGAATGAGGGGGAGGTGTGAGAGGGGTGTTTTATGTTTGGGAATGTGAGGGAGGTGTTGGAGGGAATGTATGAAGTGTGGGATTGGGAGAGGAGGGATTGAATGTTTTATGTGTGGAAATGTGGAAGAGGTTTGAGAGGGGGTGGGAGATGTGGGAGTGAATGTGGTATATTATCTGAGAAATGCCGAAGTATGAAGGTATTGCCTAAAGGGAGTGGCAAAGGTTCGGAATTAGTGTGGACGGTGTTGAAGTGATTGGGAGAGGTATAGGAAAGGTGTGTTATGAGAGGGGGACCTTTGGAGTGAGTGGGAGAGTGGGAAAGGTGTTGGGTATGTATGCGAGTGAAAGTGGGAGAGGTTAAAGTGTGGAATGAGTGGGAGGGGATTGAAGTGAGTGGCGAATATGTGGAGATAGTAGGATAGGAGTGGAGTAAGTGGGGAGGATGTGGAGAGAGTGGGATAGGAGTGGAGTAAGTGGGAAGGATGTGGAGAGAGTGGGATAGGAGTGGAGTAAGTGAGGAGGATGTGGAGAGAGTGGGATAGGAGTAGAGTAAGTGGGGAGAATGTGGAGAGAGTGGTGGAGATGTGAAGTGAGCGGGGAAGATGTGGAGAGAGTTGTGGAGTAAGCGGGGAAGATGTGGAGAGAGCAGGAGAGGTATGGAAGCGTGATGACCGCTTGGATTGATTGGGGAATTGTGGAGTGACTGGATGAGGTTTGGAAGGTGTGGAGTGAGTGGAGGAGGTGTGGAGTAAGTGTTGGAGTAATATATGGAGGAACAGGAGTAGAGAGAGGGATTATGAAAGGTGTTCCATGGCAGGACTTTAAGGGGAGCTTTTTGTTGTAGTTTTTTTCTTTCTAGACCCCTTTTGCCCTTATGCTTAGCCCCATTAGTTTTGATATTTCAAAACCATTGGCCACATTAGTTTGGCAATTTTAAGATCTTTCGACAACATTTCTGTGTCAATATTAAAACCTTGCGTGTTATTTAGGTGTCGATTTTTATTCCAGGCGAGCAATAGCAAGCCTGTAACGTAGGAGGAATTTTGTCTACCGAAATAGTACAAATTTATCTACTGATAATTTAAAAATGAAATAATAAGTAATAAATACAAATTATAAACAAGTGCTTTCTTGCTTGTGCAATGCATGCGAATCATTACAACGATAGATAACAACCTAATAGATGTTATCAAGGCGAGTAGGGCTTGAAGAAATACGTGTATGTAATTTTATATTGCTAATATACAAGACAATAAACATCTACATTACCATACAGGAAGATGACTACCTTGGGACGTTGTAGTAAACACTTCGTAAACATACCTGGAAAGAAAGAAATGAAATGTTTAGTTGCATGATGAAATTGTCTATGCATAATTTAAAAGTTTTTTGAACGATGGCACATTGAAACTGTACTTGCATATATATATATATATATATATATATATATATATATATATATATATATATATATATATATATATATATATATATATATATATATATATTTATATATATATATTATACTAAAATACATGATTGGTACTTTTGTCTTACTAAAACTGTATTTGCAATGTATAAACTCTACTAAAATACATTATTGGTTCGCTGTTCTTCATTAATCGTATATTTTACTTTCTGTTCCGCTTCATGGCTCAAAAATATTAAAAGGAAACCCCGAGAGACGTAGGTTATCAGTGACCCTCTTACTTTCTCCTTCCTCTCGCGCCCCTCCCTTAGTATTTACACATGAGCCTATTGTGTTCTAAAAGAGTGGGACGTTTATGAGAAAATGTTCAGTTAGTTCATCTCTTAAACCTCTCCGACATATGACGCGATTTTGAGCCTATTGGGGATACTTTAAAGCCTTTGTTACCATCAGGGGTATTTAGAAACCTTTAGTTTAGTTACTTCAACCTCTGCAGTTGTCTTTGAGTTAGCTGAGGGCAGAACACTAATTTTGGAGAGGTATTTATAAGTGAGAGAACTCTATTTCTTATTGCTAATCTGGCAACCTCTGCGTCATAAATGCGTGAAAGGGTTAAGAGTTTGCATTGGAATCATACCCGTTTTCTAAAGCCTTATAGGACTTCCCATCAAAAGAAACCGATAAGATAATATGTATATAATATATATATTGTATGGTATTTATAGTCCAGTTTCTCCAGGTGTGTGAAAGGAGTATGTCCATGTTTAAGCTGTAGAGAGATGTAAAGTCAAAGTAGTATACATAGGTACGATCAAAATCCATATTTAGCTGACGTAGTTGCTCAAAAATTGTGTAATATTAAACTACGATCACTTTTCATTGGCAACCATAAAGTGTTATAATAGCCCGTGACAAACACTATTTGTTTTACGGCGTTTGTTGTCGTTCATTACCGGTGACGTCCTTTTCATTATATTCTGGCAACTATTAGATGAATGTTAATCTTAGGAAAAACCTATAACCATTAAGAGGCTACAAGCTAACTAATGTAATCCTTTAAGCTACCACAGGTCCTTCCTAAAATCGTCTAATAGATGCCGGGATTTATTGAAAATAACGTCACCGGAACTGAATGGGTAATTAAGCCTTCTATCCTTCTATCTCTCTTCACATTTTTCCTTTCATTTTGTCTATCCTTCTTTAATCTCTCTTCAACTTTTGTTCTTTCAATTTCCCCCTCTTCGTTCACTTGCTTTCACTTGTTTTTCTCCTTTCCCTCTCCTCTCTCACAACATGGACAGATATAACACCAAACCCCTCGATGCTTGGGGCAGAACCTCTCCCTCGGGGATTGGAAGGAGGTTCTTGGCGTACCTTCTTTATAGCTTGCAGATTATTATTATTTATTTATTTTTATTTTTTATATTTTATTTTTTTATTTTTTTTTTACTGCGTGAATGTTGAGTAAGAAGTGTAAAGGGTGAACAATTACAAGTTGCTTCGAAACTAAATATGTATTCCTTTTCCCGCTGTCGAATTTTCTATTATTTTGTTTGATGTGGCGCAGCGATCTAAAGTGTTTTGTTTTTGTGCTATGAATCTAACTTTTGCCAGTGGATATCCATGAATGAAAATAAGCTATAGTAGACTAAAAACATACAGCGAATTAGCACTGAAATTCATATCCAAATACTAAGGAGCGTTTTATTGGTAGGTTTGTATACATAGTGAATGATATCGCTATATTCATGAAGATAATGCAACAAAAATATAAATGGAACTAGCCATTTGCACAAATTTAGACCAAATTTTTAGATGCAGTTAGACTAGTTTTTGTTTCGGTGCAGGCTATAAATATAACTGATGACTTTCCTAACTGGCCAACGCTAACATAAACTGACAGCTGATTCTTAAGCTACATGATTTTGCAATTAACCCTTTCACTATGATGATGCCCTTCTCCATTACATATCGCTATCATAACACCATATCATTCAGCTGAGGAAGAATATGTGTGAGTTAAAGAGTAAATTGAGATAGTGTTTACCCTTTTGATACCTAGATATTATTTATTAATAACATAAAAATGGGTAATGATAGCCAAAACAAATGTGAAATAACATCACAAGTATTCAAGGCGTTAGCTCTTCACTGTGATGATGTCAAATGTAATTATATTCTAACTCTCAGTTGTCCACTGTATTCGGTTTAGAAAAAACCTAAAAATCAAAGGATTGGTATTTGGCTTCTAAAACGCTAAAGCTCCCATGGGTCGTTCCTAAGCTGCTAATTATCGTCTAATGATGGCCAGAAGAAAAATTATTCTGTGTCATAAAAAACATAGAAAACAATATAATCTGGTCCACACGAGGCAGACCCTTTTTTCACTACATCTATAATTTGTTCTTACCTACATTCTGAACTTCTCCTACTCTAACTTGTATCTCCTACACTTCATCTATCTTATAGCTACCTAATAACTTCTACCACTATACTTGTATTCGCTACACTTCATCTATCCTATAGTTACTTACGAATAGCTGTTTTCTGTCAACATCTGCAGCAATATTGCTAGCAGTCTCAATCCCATTTTGACTTATCATATCCTTCGCCAGTTACTTTATCCTCGGTAGATATTCTTGGCTTTCATTAGAGCGGACCTTGTGCGAGCCAGACAAATTAGCCGCTCATGTATATAAGCAGATTGAAGGCACGGCTGAGTACCTGATACATTACGATGATCTCGATTAGCCCAGACACTATCGAAAGCCCATCAGAGATCAGAGCTCCAGCCTCCTCTCATTTAGTTTAACCAAATTTGGTCCGAGGGGGGTATTTTTGGATAGCCCCTGTTTCGCTACATTAGTTTGGAGACTTTAAGACGTTTCATCCCGAAGTTGGGGGAAAAAACGCTCATGTGATACCGGCTTTACTGTCAGCGAGGAGTAAAAGTTAAAATGAAATCCGAAAAGTTGACAGAATGATCAAAACAACATTTGGGGAATCGCTCTTTATTGTTAAGAATAATTTAGCACTACAGGTTTAGAGAGAGAGAGAGAGTGTGTGTGTGTGTGGGTGGGTGGGTGTGGGTAAGTGTGTGTAAGAGAAAGATAGATAGATTGATTGATAAATAAAGAGAGAGAGAGAGAGAAAATACAATCTCAACACTTATCAGTAGCTTAACCATTAAACCCACAACAATGATAATTAAACCCACATCTTTCTTGAATTTTATATAACAGGTACAACAATCACAACATCAACATTATTTCATCTCCCCAGTAAAATGTGTCTTTCCATAAACACAAACAACAATTACGATAACCAAGGACATTTCACTCTCACATCAACTCCTGTATATCTTATATGTATTGTATTGTGTCAAGTGGTATTGCTATTCCTTGATTATTGCTAACCATAATCTGCCCACATAAAAACACAAATATTAGATAGGCCTAAATCAAAATAGTAAAATATAATAACATTCTACAGCTTACCCGAATAATATTAACCTTTACAGTACGATGGGGAAAATGTGTCTTTATTATTAACCCTTAGAAGATACTATGGCGCATTTATTTTCTGTTTTCTTGCTATTATTAAGCGAATTTATTTAGATTATGAAGAGTATATGAAATTCAGGAGGTGAATTGAGATAGTCCTTACCCTCATAATTCCCTAAGATCCTTCCTAAACTGTATACAATCGTATATGATAGCCAAGATAAACTATCAAAATGAGTCATGATCTTCAAAGGGTTAAAGAGCCCACGAGACAAACTAACAAAAAAAGCTGACTTTCTCATATCGCCTTTCCAATTCCCTTCACTCCACCCAAACACCTTTCCAGTTATTTATAGGAAGTGTTAGTGAAACCCCCTCGTGCTAGAGAGTGATCCTTTACCCCTTTCAGTACCGGTGCCGTCCTTTTAACTATATTCTGGCTACTGTTAGACGATTTGATTCAGTTTATAAAGAGCCTCCAGCAATCAAGAGGCTTCGAACAATCTGTCTTAATCCTTTTCACTGCCAATGATCCTTTCTCAACTGCACAAAATCGTCTAAATATATTTAGAATAATATTGTAAAGACGTCACCGGTATAGACAGATGATGGACAATTGCTAACATATTATTATTGTGCTCATCCTGTTTTGCTTTTTTGTTTGTTGTTTTTGTTTTGTTTTCGCGTTAAATCCTGTTTAATACTGTCTCGTTTGAATCGTAGTATTGTATCCCTTTTATTTTTTGTTTAATGAGGGATCACGTACAAAATACAAATATTTGAAACTATATATATATATATACCGGTATATATATATATATATATATATATATATATATATATATATATATATATATATAAACAAGTAGAGTGTTTTAAATATCTAGGAGGAACGATAAGCAGGAGTGGAGGTATGGAAGTGGAGGTAAAACAGAGAGTGTGTGAAGGAAGGAAGGTTTTCGGAGCAATGGGAAGTATGTGGAAGACAAGAAATCTCGGAGTGAAAGTAAAAAGTGCACTGTATCAAGGAATTGTTGTGCCAACAGTGATGTATGGGGCTGAGACATGGGCTCTGAAGAAAAAGGAGAAAAGAGGGCTGGATGTGATGGAGATGAGCTGCTTGAGGAGTATGTGTAGAGTTACTCGTAGAGACAAATTGAAGAATGAAGAGATACGTAGGAGAGTGGGGCAGCAGGAACATTTGTCAGCCAGAGTGGACAGAAGGGTGCTGAGCTGGTATGGTCATGTTGAACGAATGGGAGATGAAAGGCTTACAAAGAGAATATGTGAGTCAGGTACAAGGGGAGATAGAAGGGCAGGAAGACCCCCATTGAGATGGAAGGACTGTGTAAGAAAGGCTTTGGATGATAGAGGAATGACTATAGATCAGGCAGGGGAAGTGGTGGTGGACAGGAGTGAATGGAGAATGCTTGTGAATAGTTGAGTGAACACGTGGTCATTTGGAGTAAGGGGTCGGGCGCAAGTTCGACTAGATAATAGTCCATCAGGCGCCTGGCCCGGGGGGACGATTAATATGAAGGGTGTGCCTGGAAGTGTGGTGGGAGGGCTTGTGGCTTTGGCTCCGCTGCATGTCTGCCTGCCGAGATCGGAACCTCTCCGGGTGGTCAGGGGCCGGGGGAGTGCTGGAGCGACCTTGGTAACCCTGGTCTCTGGGTCTTCTCCTGGGTGACCTGGATGTGTGTGAGTTTGTGTTTTTTATCTGTGTTTATTTTTTGTTTTATGTTGTTTTTGTGTTTTCCCTGTTCTTGCTCTGTCTTGAGTCGGCTACCCCCAAAATGGGGATTGGGCCTGAGCATATAGATAGATATATATATATATATATATTTAGGCTGTTAATAATTAGAATATAGAGGGATCAAGTTAATATTTGTAGTAAGTGATGTTGACCCTTCTCATTAAGCGCTACTATTATATGTACTCTGTTTTGCTTAATGAAGCAAGTTTAGACGAGGCTAGATTGACAATTACAGAAAAATTATGTTTTACGAAAAACACCAAGGGTATCAAGAAGTCCATTAACACTAATGAGCACCAACAATGCAGCATACAGAAATATTATCCAAAAGCAAATCGTATAATATCTGTTAAAATTACCTCCGAAAAGTTGATAGAATGATTGTAAACACCATTTGAGGAGGATCACTTCCTTTACAACGCTTCACCGATAGCTTCTTGGGGTCATTAACACAAAACCTCACTCTTAAACAGTACTCCTCCATCTGGCGTGCTATATAGATAGCTTACCATCACCTCCCAGCGACAGACTGTGGACAGCTCAGGTGATGTGGACGAGTTAGTAAAGGTGATTTAGGCCGTCCTGTCAGTGATTTGCCACTTATTTTAGTCGGTGAATTAGTGTTATTTGAGGCTCATTTTGTCATTTTGTTGCGCGTAAATTAGGTGTAATGGATCAGAGGTTGCAGAATAGAGCTATCAGCTTATAGCAGTGAGCTTTGGTTTAAAAGATACCTCTAGAGTCTAAACCTTTACACAGATCTAATTATACGGTAGTTTGTCATTTTGAACTGCAGTTTATCTCTCTGTATTAATGTTATTCTATGTTATTTAACATGTTTTGCACATCATTGTGCCATACATGTCGTGCTGAGGCAAAGAATGTCAATTACTTAAAAGGATATATGAAAACAGTCGATGATACATCGAATCAGACGGTAAAACAGAATGTTAGTGCAATAGCTATCTATATATATATATATATATATATATATATATATATATATATATATCATTAATTCTTGATCACAATTCGGTCCACCCACGGCATCTATAAAATGTAACAATTAGCCAAGACGTACGAAATTACTCCCGAAGAGTCCCGGCAACCCTTGCTCTCCACAGTGCTGTACTTACATCATTTGTAAACACATGTATCAGTAAATGATCCACTTTCACTTTCTACCTCAATCAGTATTTTAAGAACAGCCATCACCACAAATAACCAATACCTTTCAACAGTCTGGATATATGGCGTAACTTAATAAGCACTATCCCATTAAAGCTTCTGAATTTTAGCTGAACTATTTTATAAATCCAAATTTAATAGCCAGAACTAAAAATATCTAATACCTTTCAACAGTCTGGACATATGGCGTGTCTGCAATAGACACTATCCCAGTAAAAGCTTATTAGTTTTAAGTAAACGATTGTATAACTCCTAATTCAAAACCATAACTACATAAATTATATCCAATAACTTTCGCCAGGTTAAACATTTGTTGCATTTGATATATAATTATACACTAGTACACTCGCTCATCATACCCTCTGAATTATTGCTGAATGATCTTATAACAACCTCATAACTCCCAATTTCTAAAGCCTATCACTGGTATTACCTCTCTTCTTCGTCATCATCATTTTCACAATACGGGTTAAATAATTGTGGTGTTAAGTTTCTTCGCCTAGAATAGATGTGGTCAACTATTACTTTCATATCTCACACCTTTTGTATTCTCTCTCTCTCGCTCTCTCTCTCTCTTTCTCTCTCTATTTATCTATCTATCTATCTATATATCTACAGTATATATTTATCTATCTATCTAGCTATCTATCTATCACACACACACACACACACACACACACACACACACACACACACAAGTTTTTCACCTGTTCCTCGCCCGCACTAGGTAACACTAGAGTTTAAGATGAGGTAATCCGGCAAAATATAGACTAAACAAAATAACATCGTAAACACAACCCAAAAACCTGATCAGATTTTAGACTTCTCTTGGGTGAATGTGGAATCTGAGCCTCCAAGCAGTACAGGTTCGACTGTGAGACAATATTAGTTGTTCAACCTGAGACTTTATTTTATTCATAATAATTGTATATATTTAAAACAACTACTTGTTATTTCATCCGTATTTTGTCTTCCTACACAGTACGATTTTGTTTTCTTTTCTTTTTCAGGTTGGTGGTATCTGAATAATTTGAAAACCATACTATTGGATTATTGGCCAAAATACTTACTCCTGTATTATTTTGATCAATATTTAATCATGACAAAGTTCCTTCTTCGAATATATAATTTTGCTATTTCTCCCCATCAGTCGGTTAATTTGCATTGATTCCGAGCGGTAATAAGCGATATAAATGTTTTAAGACCTAAAACACTTTCCCAACAGGCAGGAATATTATTGTTTACCATATTATAATAGAAATATGTCTCCGTCATCTGCAGATTTTACATGTGTGTCGCTATCGCTCGCAAAGAAAGATCCACCAAATGTATAGATCAAACGTCTTAGTCGTTGCAATGAGACTCATTTCCCACCCACTTCCTTGTGCTATGTTCAACTATTCCCAGGTTTAACTCTTTCAGTACCGGTGACATCTATTCTATCTAATTTCAGATATATTTAGACGATATTTATAAGCTTAGGAAGAATATATGGTACGGTACCTAAAACTATTAATTGAGATAGTGTGTAGCCTTATAATCGGTAGACCTCCTTCCTAAGCTAAATAAAGTCATTTAATAGTTGCCAAAATACAATGAATAATTATGAAGTCACCGGTATTGTAAGGGTTGAACAGATGGTCCTCTATGTCTCCATGAATAATTGTATTGGCTGTGAAATTATGAATTCAATATCATTCTCTCCGCGAGCATTGAAATCTCCCAGGCAATTAACTGCTGTAGAATTTCCTTTTATTGTTAGAGTCAGAAGTTTATCTTAAGATAGTCCTTAATCCTTGTTTTTCTGGAGGTCCTTCCTAATCTGACTGTAATTAATTGTCAGTGTCAATTATAAAATAAATAAGCCACCATCCGAATAGCCTTCATTACATTCCTCAATAAGATGTTTTAACTTTGAATTAAACAAGATTAGTATCCCTGCTGGCATTGAAATCTCTCAGCGCACACACACAAATATAATATATACAGTATATACACAATATACATTGACAGTTTTTTATCTGTAATTCTATTCTGGTGACATTTGTATATTGTTTGCACTGGTATTGGCAACTAGACTTGAGGTAGATAATTGTAGGTGACAAAATTATATAAAAGTTATTTCCAAAGTGGCTCAATTCTAAAACAGTTGCGGGGAAAAGTGATCGTGTGATAGCGCCTATAAGGGGAGGTTGGCCAGTTTTCTGCTACCCCTTCCTCCTCATGTTTAGCCCCATTTGTTTTCAGATTTTTAAAATGTTTGTCCCATTAGTTTGTTGCTTTTAAGACCTTTCGTCCCATGTATTTGTCAATAGTAAGACCTTTCGTGCTATTTAGGTGTCGATTTTTTTCCTGGCGAACGATAGTGAGCCTATAATTTTGGAAGAACCGGCCTTCGGCCGAGAAATTTTTCTACCGAAAAATGTATAAATTAATCTAGAAGGGGGATCTAATGGATGTATTTTCAAAGTTTGGTGGAGGTCTATGGAAAAAAAAAATAGAAAAATATTAAAAATATGCATAAATGGGTAAATAAATAAGAATTGTTGTATCTTATATTCGCATTTTGCTAATCTTGCCATCTTTGTAAACCCACAACTCTCACTCCTTCCCTTCCACCACTACCACCACCACACGATACCTGGGCGGGGGATTGCGGTCATATCTCATTTTTTTGTTAGCACCTTCCTTTGGTAGTAACGCGAGAATCTACTCCGTCATTCCATTCATTCTCGGAAGACGAGGAAGGTTTACATTTACCTTGTTTGTTCTAACATTCCTGATTTAATTTTATTCACACCTTTGCAATAAGTCTCTTACAAGGTTGTTATCATATATTCTTGGCATACTAAAATGGTTGTTGAGGTTACATTGTTAATGCAGTAAATATATATATATATATATATATATGTGTCAGAGTGTATGTCTAAGTATCATTCAACCATAACAATATTTGACTACTACACAATAATCATTATGTTTATGTAGATTCAATTAGTTTATTAAACAAATAGGAACTATAATTTGCCTCTGTCTGGAATTATAAGTTTAAATGTACAAACTTTACAATTTGAATTACACTTATTACTAATTCCCTACTGTCCGTGGGAAATAGAATGTATAAATTTGTAATTATTCTAAAATTGAAGATTAACTAGAGATATTGAATAAAAGTAAATTACGTAATAAATGAAGAGGATTGAATCTCGCACCCTTCAGCCAAGACTGAAGCTGTGGGCAAACACGGGTAAAGGCAATCAAAAGAGGTCACGAGGAGGCTCAAGCTGGTGAAAGGAAGAGCCAGCGAGTCAGACACATGCTCGGAATAATACAACCAATCTGATAACACAGTTAACAAATACAACTCGATATGGTTGTTTGAGTTGTATTCTTATTATTTTTTTTTTCAGGTCTAACCTTTGTACCTCATTTGTTTATTTCATATTTTAATGGATGTTGATAAGAAGCAACGTGTGTCGACAATGCTCAAAATTGTATTTTTTTAAATTGTTTATATCAGAATTTAGACGTTCATTTTCCTAACAACATTTCTTTATATGTGCTATGTTATATTTTTAGTTCATTCGATTGATGAATGAAGATGTATATGTTTCACTTTATTTTTATAACTCATAAAATAGCAGATTTTATAACCCTTTCTGTACCGGTAACGTCTTATGTTATATATCAGCTGCATTTAGACGATTTTATGAAGCTTAGGAAGGATATATGGTGGTTAATAGGATGAATTGAGTTTGTCTGTAGACTTTTAATGGATAGAAATAATTCCTAAGCTGAAATTTGTAGTCTAATAGTTGCCAACATATAATGAAAAGGACGTCACCGGTACTGAATGGGGATAAGTTTAATCGTGTTTGTGAAGGTTGTCTAGTCCTCCCTAATATGACTTCTGAGAAACATCAACAACCTTCATGTGAGGGGCCAAGTAGCGAACAATATCAGACGTGTCATCCAGCTCCTACAATCATGAATAGGGACGTGTTTGTCATGTTTACAGTAGCCATAACAGTGCCTGTCTTACATTGTGATTCGCCTCGTTTATCAAGCAGCGGGTAACTGTTACAGCATATCCATTATCCAGGCTTGTCTGGAGTGCTGCTAGTATTACTACTACTACTTTTTTTGTCTTTGACTTTTATTTAATACTACTATTACTACTACTACTACTACTACTACTACTACTACTACTACTACAAGTTTACTATTAGACACAATAGAATTCCAGAAGGCAAGCAAAACACAATTTGCCACGAAGTTGTAACAGGTTCCTCAAAATTATTTGGCACACTTAGAATAACTTGAGGGACCTGTGGCACATGCATTAGCATATTTCGCTTGCATCAGAGAGATGTAAAAGACGGACGTGATAGACGAGACGGATTGGCAGTATCCTTATACCCGGCGCCTCTGTTCAGCTATCAGTAAAGAGGAACCTACTATGGGTTTCAGAGGCCGTGTGGCATTGTTTTTCGGGAAAAACTTATTAACAAACAGTTGGATCAGTATGATATTTTGACACAGCTATTTTCACACCGTCCCCTAATTTTCGTCAATATAGTACATTACCAAAAGTGTAGAAATAAGCCACTTGTCCCTGTGTCATGAGGTTAAAGTCGCACATTAATGACTAAGAAACGGACAAGGCTACCGTGGCTTACCTGTGAGAACCACCAAACCATTATTGCTCCTCCATCAAACACGGTAGTTATCAGCCACCACCCAACCCTATTAACGCCTTTAAATTCAAGTTATCTGTCAATATCAAGTATAAATATACAAAAATACATACCATTTATATATTTATACTTGATATTGACAGATAACTTGAATTTAAAGGCGATAATAGGGTTGGGTGGTGGCTGATAACTACCGTGTTTGATGGAGGAGTAATAGTGGTTTGATGGTTCTCACAGGTAAGCCATGGTTGCCTTGTCCGTTTCTTAGTCATTAATGTGTGACTTTAACCTCATGACACATGGACAAGTGGCTTATTTCTACACTTTTGGTAATGCAATATATTGACGAAAATTAGGGGACGGTGTGAAAAAAGTTGTGTTAAAATGTCATACTGATCCAACTGTTTGTTAATAAGTTATTCCCGAAAGACGATGCCACACGGCCTCTGAATCCCATAGTAGTATAAGCAGATTATTGCAGAATATTTGAAGGCTTCTCTTCTTTTCTCTGTATGTATTGTTCTCAGCATATACAGTATATGGCTACACCAGTTCGAATCTTTGAACCTTTAAAGCCAAGTTCTGAAGCATCTGGGCGATGATAATGTATTATATTGTTTTGTTTGTATTCAAAACTGAGTCAAATGGATGTGTATCCATGTATGCTCTTGACTGTACAGTATGTTTAAGTAAAAACGCTTGTAAAACGAAGGTGGTGTAACATGTGTCTTGGATTACTTAGCAACCAACGTGCCTTTCTCACCATTTCTCGCCTTTTCCCGCGGGCATCGAAGGTCACATCAGATGATAATGTAAACAAATGATGTGAGTGGCGATGACTGTCACAACTCTCACTTTCAGCCCCCCGCACTTCACACCAGACTCCTGCTGCCTCACCCCGCGCCCTCCATTTGCAACATTATGGGGTCAGGAGAGCGAAAGCATATTTGTCTTACGGTATATGTGGAAAGTAAATAATGCAAAGTAGTACAAAGGAGAACAAGCAACAACAGTTATATTGATCCTTACGAGGTAGCTTGTAACTGAAACTACCTAACCTATGTAAGAAAAAGTAACGGTAGAACAGTAAAGAGAGGTGCTATTCGTTTGTAAACACAGTTAATCGGGGATTAAGAGGGATATATTTATCTAATATAATTTTGAAAGTTTCAACCTCATTACAGTCAAGGACATTACTAGGTAGTCCATTCCATAGATTTATTACTCGATTGAAAAATATAAGTTTTGCCTCATGTGAGTTCAAAGGATTTTCCAATTATATTATAACCATAACAATAAGCATAACAAGAAGATATCTGGTTAAGCATACAACACAAGACCATACATAGCTCTAGATCAAATACTGAATATTAGTACAAGACAATAGACAAATAGCTTCATGGTTAATTCTAGCTAGCACTAGATTATCATACTAGATAATAATGTACTAGGAAGGTCCTTTAGAAGTTAAGAGGAACTTAAGCCAATGACATTGAAAGCTTCTATTTAAATCTAAATACAATTTACTTGTGGAAGTATGTCTTTTGAATCAATGAACTTAAGGGGACAGTAGTTGCGTTTTTTTTTTTTTTTTTTTTTCAAGATAAATGTGTACTTTCGACAGAAAAATGTCCCAGCCAAAGGCAGGTTTCTTTTAAAAATTACAGGCTCACTTTCGCTCGCCAGGAAGAAATCGACTCCTAAATAGCATGAAAGGTCTTGATATTGATATAGAAATGGGACGAAAGGTATTAAAATCGACAAACTAATGGAGCGAGCGTCTTAAAATCTGAAAACTAATGAGGCTAAACATGAGAAAGAAGGGGGATCAGAAAAACGACCCATCTCCCCTTAATTTGAGGGGAGATGGGTCACTCATTTACTCCCTTCACTCACACACACACACACACACACATCCCACTAACCCACATCCTCAATGGGCCTCACCTGCTACCCACCAAAAATATACACACACACGCATACACACACACACACACACACACACACAGCCCGTAGCTTAGTAGGTAGAGCTCTCGTCTCACACACGAGGGGTCGGGGGTTCAATCCCCGGCCGGGCGGAGACAAATTGGGCTTGTCTCCTTTCATGTGTTAGCCTCAGTTCACCTAGCTGTAAATAGGTACCTGGAATAAGTGGACGACGTTGTGACGTCCCATCTGGGGTTGGCAAAAATGGTACAAGGCGAGATAGGTATCATATGGTTCACCTAAGCTGATGGCTACCTAAGCCTTCGGGCGAGACGGTACCGTCTATAGTGAGAATGGTACCATACAGATCCACCCTAAGCCTTCGTTTCCGATGTCGCCAATTGGCTAAATACAGACTACACGCACATCCACAGCCATTCCAACAGTACATAAAACACTTAACATGCATTTCACGCAATACATTCCCAGTTAAGGAGGCGCGATAATAATGAGCTTAGCTCGCATTGCGTGGATTCCCCTTGACGAACAAGTAACTGAGTAACTAACTGAGTAACACACACACACACACACACACTAACCTACATCCCTCCACGTGCCACCCACCGAAAGTACACATAAGTACTTACACTGTGTTTGTCGTAAATAAAGCGAGTGAAGAGGGACGCCATATGTGTTGTGGTGAGTATAAGGCGTCAGGAAAGGGGGGGGGGGGGTGACGTATTGGTTAACTGTACACATTCTGGCACTGGCCTTTTATGGAGGAACTGTTTTGCCCAAAACATAATTGTTTTGTCTCTCTCTCTCTCTCTTCTTTCTAACGAGCGAGAAATAGGCAGACATTTGTGGATATGCCCGCTTTCGACGGGGTCACCTTTCTAAAGAAAACATTACAAACCTAGTCTATAGAAATTCCACATAAGGTGTTTGTCGCCAATAGTAAGTGACTATGAACGCCATGTGTGCTGCGGTGGCTACAAGGCGTCAGGAAGGGAGGAAGTGGGAGGGGAGGGGAAAAGTTATTGGTTAAGGTGTGAGACAATACTCTGCGGTTATTACATTACCGGAACAGTAGTGTGAAAATGTAACGTACAACTGTCTTTAGGTAAGGATCATTGCCCATGGGGTTTTATGTTTTTCTTTTAAACTAATGGTCACAAATATTTACAAAATAATAGTCGTAAGCCAAGTGAGGTAGGCATGAATCTAAACAGTATATATATATATATATATATATATATATATATATATTTTCTTTAATACATACGAGGTTGAAAGAAATGGCAATTTCTGCGTTGGAAATTGTATTATTCAAAGTTTCCAGGTCTCTGATGAGTTTTCGCTGGGTGGCAGGAAGTAAATGAATGAGATGAGCAAAATTCATGGTGGTACAGGGTTACATTAATGTACAGGATGATACAGGATATACGACGCGTTTCACTGGACAACCAGCATTATCATTCTATCCTTTCTTGATAATGCTGGTTGTCCAGTGAAGCGCGTCGTATATCCTGTATCATCATGTACATTAATGTAACCCTGGACCACCATGAATTTTGCTCATCTCATTCATCTACTTCCTGCCACCCAGCGAAAACTCATCAGAGACCTGGAAACTTTGAAAAATAAAATTTCCAACGCAGAAATTGCCATTTCTTTCAACCTCGTATGTATTAAAGAACATTTATTACCTGGCTTTACTAACATATATATATATATATATATATATATATATATATATATATATATATATATATATATATATATATATATATATATATATTATATATATATATATATACTGTATATATATATATATATATATATATATATATATATATATATATATATTTATACAGTATAAGGTAATCGTCGTGCAAATATAGATATAGCCATCTGGGTAACCAAACCGTATCCATATCCAACGTAATAACAGCTGCTGTACGTTTGTTAGTAACGTTCATAAATGTGTTTTTTGCACAGACATGAACGTGCGGTCAGCGTAAGCAGTAGAGAAAATTCAGATACATTTTGGGCGTATATCAAGCTGCCATCAACAAATGAAAGCCTCATCAGTCCCGTACTCTCTCGCGAGACTTGTGGAATGTTGGGGAGGGGCGAGGAATTATGACGCGTTTTAACAATTATTCTGGCTATTATTAGACGATTTATTCAGCTTAGGAAGAATACTTGGGAAATAAAAGGGTAAAAAGGGTCTCAATCAACCCTCTGACTGCCATATATTCTTCCTAATCTGAATAAAAAATCGCCTAATAATAGCCAGGAATAAGAAAAGGGAAGCGTCATCAGATATTGAGAGGTTAAACTTAATAATGATGCATATGTACAGTAAAATCAATAATAATAATAATAATAATATAAATATGTATGATAATATTATGAATAATAATAATGATAATAATAATAATAATAATAATAATAATAATAATAAAAATAATAATAACTGGTGAAAAACAAAATATATATAGGAATGTTAAGACGTAGAAGCAAGAGATAATGGAGATAAATGGGGAGGAATTGGACTAGAAATACCAGGAGGCAAGGCTAGAGAGAGAAAGCTGTTGAAGGGAGAGAAAGGGGAAAACGGAGATACGACAGATAGGTCTAGTAAGGCCACTAGAACGTGTGGTGCATGTGTAAGTATCTGAGAGTGATCATTAGCTTAAGGGAACCAACCTTGCATTTGTTCTCTTTTTCTCCCTCTCTCTTTGGCTTGTATCCATTCGGCCCCATTCAGCCTACTGTTTTAAGACTTTTACCCCCATCCAGGTGTCAATATTTTCCTGAAGAGCGGCAGCGAGCCAGCATTATTATATATATTTTTTGACAGCAAGCTAAATTTGTACATTTTTCGATAAAAAAAAAATCTCCTGCGAAGCCGGATTTCTCCATACAATGCTGGCTCGCTATCGCTCGCCAGAAAGAAATCGACACCTATAAGGGGGTAAACGTCTTAAAACAGTTGCCTTAATCGGGCCGAATGGATACAAGCCAGGGAAAGAGAGAAAAGGAGAGAAAGATAAGACAAACCGGTGACCCCCCTTAATACTATACCATCCCCCACCTTCCCCTCTCATTTCATATGGAGTTTGTTTGTGTATTAACTACGTCCTAATGACTCCATTAGAAATGTTCATAATTGCCAGAACATTGAAATTATAATGACGAGTGCAGTTTTAATTTTCCTTAACCTTAGCAATACGGATAAGACATACACTTTGTTTTGGGTTAATTCTGAGATTATCAGTGAGTAAGGAGGCTCTGCTCTCTTCTGGGACAGAATGTAAAATTAATATTTACCCCTAATGCGTCTCGTTAAAGGTGACTAAAATGGGTTGACCATTGAAGGCATCTGGTACATAAAAATACGCACATACACACTTGTCTGCTTCAGGGCAGCTCCAGGCCACCAGTACACTATCTCTGCCCTTCATAGCAATGACTCTGCTCCCTGGAATACTGTCATAATGAGGCATGCTATCATGGATGTAAAATTATCCTTCTAGTAACACTACCCATAGGACAGTCGGGGATCTTTAAACCCCAAGAAAAGAAGGACATATCTGAGAGGCACCATTGGCATTTTGTATTTTGGAATTGTGCTGTTATATTATGTTGGTTTATGTTTTTCCAGTTCCCCCAGATCATTTTGCTATTTTGTATTGGAAAGGCTGAGAGAATATCCAAGTTAACCCAGTTGAACAAAATACTACCCTAATAATATGTATATTCAACGTATGAAGGGTCTCTTGTTCACGAATAAATTGTTAATTAATACCGTTTTCAATATTAGTGGCAACTTTTGGCACTGGCACCCATCAACTATATGTTCCTGAAGCCTGAAACGAATGGCCTAGAAAACAAATAGCCTAGAAATACAAATTGCCTAGAAAAACAAAATGCTTAGAGAAACAATTAGCCTAGAAAAACAAATAGCCTAGAGAAACAAATGGTCTACATAAACAAATAGCCTAAACAAACATATAGCTTTGAGAAATAAATAGCCTTGATAAACCATTAGTCTAGAATACTCCACATGTGTATCTCTGTCAAATGATAACGTATAGGATCCAATCTGGTAGCATGTGTCTGAGTAATAGTTTCTTTATCCTCCCTCAGTTTGTTTCCCCCGTGGTAGTGTGTCAGCGCGGACGTTATGTGATGTAGGGGCGTCAGGTGGGGGAGGGGAAAGTGACATATAGTACCGAAAGCTGTTTATATATGTACTTATATTTCTTATGTGTTAAATCATTTTGTATTTATAAGTTACATGTAGCACCGACAGTTGTTTAATTATATTATTTTGTATATATTAATTTAGGTATTTACTTATATTTTGTATGTATTTAATAATTGATGTGTACTGTATATTTGTTGATCTTATTGTTAACAACATTATTAGGCTAGTATCAGTCTGTTCAGCGAGACGAGTGTGATCACTTTGGTTCATTTAGCTGCTTTAGTAGTTTAAGGGATGATTGATCACCGTAGCAATCGCTTTTGATCCTTTCGCTGCTTTGAAATCCTGCTATAGAGAAAATAATGTATACCAACGTAATAAAAAAAAAAACAGTCAATATTATCAGCATACTTCTTTTTATACAGTACCCACATATTGTATGTATTATTTCATATATACAAAAGTTACTCAATCAACTTGTTGTAAGTGTCCTCACATACTCTTTTTCAGGAATTTCCGTTATACGACTTGTCAAAATCTTTAATATGACGTTTCTTTGAAATGTCTGTAGACAAACCCTGGCACAATCACACTCCCGCTAGCATCACTTTCAAGAAACGTGTCTGACATCGACCCCATAGCAGTATAGAGTACCTAAGGAGCGGGTTCAGAGTTAGCCCCAAGTTCCAGACAACAGGAGGGTTTTTTAGTCCAACCACGAGATTGTTAGCTGGCCAGTAATTGTAAGGGCTGCCCGACAGACGACATAGTTACTGTTGTGCTAAACAATTGCTGGGGGCACATATATATACCGGTATATATATATATGTTTTTGTTTGTTTTTTTATACTGAGGGTTATGATTGCATTATTGGAATGTTCGAGTAATATATTTAGTTTGTCCCATAAATAACCTTACCCAGAACCCACCCTTCAAACTAAAACTGTAAATTTTTCGGTAGAAATATTGCAGGCTCGCTACCGCTCGACACCTGAATGGTTGGAACTTCTTATTATCGCCAAGCTAATGTGGTAAAACGTCTTAAAATCGACAAACTAAAACCGGGGTATTAATTGTAAGGGCTGCCCAACAGAGTACATAGTTGCCGGTGTGCTAGACAATCACTGGGGGGGGATGGTGGCTGTGTTTATGATTGGTGGGTGTATTTCAACCCCATGATCAAGTTATATCCCCCTGTTCAAGAAAGGTTACATAAGGGCTAGCGTAGGGCAGCTTGGGTAAGGTTATTGTTGGCTGTGTAAGGTTGCTGTATCTTGGAGTGGAGCTTAACCCTTTCTGTACCGGTGACTTCATTTTCGTTATATTCTCTCGACTATTAGACGATTTTATTCAGTTTAAAAACGGCCTCCAACAAATAACAGGCTTCAGATTATCTCACTTAACACCTTCAAATACCTGAGCACCTTCTTAACCGGCACAAAATCGTCTACCTATAACAAGAATAAAATGTAAAAGATGTCGCCGGTACAGAAGGGGTTAATTCACTCTCAGAATAAATGAAACTCTTACTATATATATTAACCCGTTGAATGCCTATGACGCTCTTTCACATTATGTTCTGTTTTTCATTAGACCACTTAATGCAGTATGGGAAGGATCTCTAGAATTCAAAGAGTGGTAGCCTAGCTGTTTCAATGAATAAATTAAAACCCTTCGTTCTGTACAATAACTATCCCACTTACTAAGAAAACAATATCCATTCACCTTCATAAAAACGAGCACCTTATTCTAGAACCCTTCTATCCATGTCATCTAGCTCGACCTTGCCATCCCTTCCACATTACTCATCACAAAACATATTCCATTCACTTAACAACATACCTTCCCCTCATACAGTAACATATCAGCCCATTCCTTCCACGTTACTCGTCACATAACATTCATCATTCACTTAACAACATAACTTCACCTCATTCAGTACCATATCAGCCCACTCCTTCCATATTACTCATCACATAACATACTTCATTCAATCAACATAAGACTTTCTACGTTCCCCTCATACAGTACCATATCAGGCCATTCCTTCCACATTACTCATCACATAACATAAATAATTCACTTAACAACATACCATCACCTAATACAGTAATATAATTATCAACTCATCCTTACCACATTATTCATCACATAACAAACACCATTCACTCAGCTACATACCTGCACCTCATACAGAAACATATCAGGCCATTCTGTCCACATTACTCATCACATAACGTACTGTACATTATTCAACCAAACACAAACCTTTTCCTCATACAGAAACATATCAGCCCACCCCTTCCACATTACTCATCACATAACATTCTCCATTCACTCATCACAATACCTTCAACTCATACAGTAGCATATCAGACCACTGTTATACAATACTTTAATTCACTCACATGTCGGAACATTCACTTTATTCAAAATCATTCTATATACTCAAAAAATCATCTAATCTACTTATCACAATCATCTAATCTATTCATCAAAATCATCCAATCTAATCATCAAAATAATTCAAATAACTCGATCTACTCATCAACAAAGGAAAACAATACTCCTTTCATCAGACCAAAAATCCTACAATCTACTCATCAAAAAAGAAAAACAATATTCCCTTCACTTGACTAAAAGCATTCACGTCACTCAAGAGCTCTCCCATTAACTCTTCAAGACTGTCATGGTCCCAACAAAATATAAACTTTCAAGTATTCATTAATCACTCATTATACTGACCAAAACAAAACAAAATACTAATCATACTAAAATGTATAAGCCATTCACCTTTAAAACAAAAAAAAAAAAAAAAAATCCATTCAAGAACCCTACCATCTAGCCTGACCTTGCCATCCCTTCCTTATTACCCACGCTGCAGCCCTCAACGCCACCCTGTCATCAACGCCAGTCATTTAGATAATTTCATTCACTAGAGACAATTTTCCTTTTTCTTTTCTTTTCTTTCTTTTTTTGGGTGGTTGAGGAGGGTTGCACGGTAATTGAATAGTAGTGGAATAGTAGTAAGGCTGTAGTTGATAAGTGAGAGTTGTTGGGGGTTCGGACTGGAGGATTTTATTGGGGGGTGTGGCGAGACTAGTAATGGAGTTGTATTGGCTTGCCCTGAAAACATGCTAGGAGTAGGCATAATGTAAGCGATTGCAAGGAGTTGAGCTTAATAGATGATTCTCCATTGCCCTATCTCTCTGACGTCTCCTACCCTTTCTATTTAAAATTGGCTTTTGTACAATTGCAATCATCAGTCATGTCACAATACCAAATGTCATTCAGTCAGAATATTGTATATGAAGCAACAAAACGCCCACACTCTTCAATAAACAAAACACTTTTGAACTGAAAAATTTGGTGGGCAGATAGGATATTTGCCAAGGAAGAAGTTATTCTTTTCAGGAGACGGTCGTTTAGTTGAGTGTATACCTCCGCCACAGTAGGCGAAGGTATGCGCTCTCCCGAATACCCCTCTAGTTGCTAATGTATTTACTTTACACTTGATTATGCCAAATGTGTTTTCAAGGCTTCACCGTCAGACATTACGTAAGATAACCCATGAGTCTGGATAATATTAAATAAAAAGTATTAGGTGTTGAGCCCCGTTAGGTAAGCAAGCATGAGACAGCAAGGGGCGGTGATGGTGATGTATTCAAGTGTTTAGGTGTTATGAGCCTTTGGGGTCATGGTCACTCGTACCCTTCATCACTTTCTCATGGAGCCTTTCTCTTGTATGTCTATCTTTCTTTCTTATCTCTCTCTCTCTCTCTCTCTCTCTCTCTCTCTCTCTCTCTCTCTCTCTCTCTCTCTCTCTCTCTCTCTCTCTCTCTCTCTCTCTCTTATACATTCCTCCTCATGCAACTCTCATTATCATTATCTTCTTGAGTTAGTTCACCGCCAAACAAAGGTCTCACCCAAGCTATTCTACTCTAACTGGTCAGATGTAAGCCTATTCCATCCCATCCCAGCAAACTTTCGCATTTCATCCCTCCATCTAGTTCTCTGTCTACCACTTCCTCTAGTTTTATCTTTAGGTTCTCATTATGTTATTATTATTATGTTGTTGTTGTTGTTGTTTTTCTTATAACAATGAACACTTAACCCTTTCATGATCTAATACACATTTCTTTTCTGTCTTCCGGTTATTATCAGACAGTTTTATTCAAATTAGTAAGGGTATATGGAAGTCAGAGGGTTAATTAAGATAGTCTTTACCCGTATAATCCCCACAGAATATGCTTAAACAGTATAATATCGTCGAATGATAGCCAGAATATACTGTCAAAATGCGTCACAAGTTTCAAAGGGTAAATTGTAACAAAAATTGTACACATTTGCATTGTTCTTCGGTTTATCTATTTACATTATAACACATAAACGATTAGAACACTTAACCCCTTCTGTACCGGCGACGTCTTTTTTCATTTTAATCTAGCTATATTTAGACGATTTTGTGCAATTTAAGAAGGATATGTGGTAGTAAAATAAGTTAAGTGATATAGTTCGAAGCCTGTTATTTGCTGGAGGCCCATTTTAAACAGAATAAAATCGTGTAATAGTAGCCAGAATAAACGTAAAAAGACGTAGGGAAGGGGTTAAGTGTTCACATTCTGATAGTGTAATAATCCGTCTGTTATCAGACACCGGCATGTCTTCGAAATGTATGACCTGCCCAAGCCTATGTCTAATTAATTTGTCGTTCACATCTTATTAACCCTTTAACGTTTTTATGACGCAGAGGTTGCCAGATTAGCAATAATAAATAGTTCTCTCATATAATTACCTCTCCAAAATTAGTTTTCTGCCCACAGCAAACTCAAAGACAACTGCAGAGATTGAAGTAACTAAACTAAAGGTTTCTAAATACCCCTGATGGTAACAAAGGCTTTAAAGTATCCCTAATAGGCTCAAAATTGCGTCAAGAACGTGAGAGGGTTAGTGTCCACCCTGCTCCTCATTTCTTTCACTTCTTCGTAAACAGCCCTCCACACGGCCTCACCTTCTCAACTTTCCCCTTCTCACGTCTTCTATTTCACTGTATTATAGAATTAGAAAGTATGGATATGGTTTAAGGGGAGGTTTTTAGTTGATTCCCTAGACCTCCATCAAGCTTAAAATTGCAGCCCCTTGACCCCCTTTCAAGATATATTAGTACATTTTCCGGTAGAAGAATGTCCCGGCCAAAGGGCGGTACCTCTTAAATTACAAGCTCGCTATCGCTCGCAAGGAAAAAAATACACCTAAATGGCACGAAAAGTCTTAAAATTGGCAGACATGGGGCGAAAGTTCCTAAATCGCCAAACTAATGGGGCGAACGTCTTCAAAACTCAAAAGCAATGGGGCTAAACATCAGAGAGAAAGCCCCCCCGAAGAGAGAGAGAGATTTACATAGATTTACATAGACACACCGACCACACAAACCTTACGATCCAAGCGAGGTGGTCAGGACTTAATTCAAACACAGATAGCAGAAACTCAACCAAAGATATAAGCTATAGGTGTGTGATCATTAATTTGAGTTTTATCCTCAGCTCATGCCAATTTGTCTAAAGTTATTTGACTTCTCTCTCAAAGCTAGTAGAGTCAGAGTTTGAAGCAAAGTGTCAAGTAAAAATATATACCATTAATTATGTAGTAAATGGGGAAAATATAATAATACTGTCGGTGTAATTAGCTTGAGCTTTGCTGGACTGAGCTCAATAAATGGAATGATAAACAAAACCAGATATATTAGGTTTTCCTCCTTGTTGGGACATCAATTATTACAGGTTTTAATAAGTCTGGATATGAAAATACCTCAAACAAACAGGTTTGAACGCTTGTGAGAAGCTGTCAGTAGGCTTCATTATGTTAGAACAATAACTGCATTTTCTATATTGTATTATTTTGTTCTGGCATGTGAACGATATTGAGGATCCAATGAGTGACAAACTATTGGATTTAGCCCTATGGAGATTATGACACAAAATGACAATTTATTCTGGCTATCATTAAACGATTGTACACAATTTGGGAAGGATCTGCGGGAATTCTAAGGGTAAATACTATCTCAAATAACCCTCTGGCTTCCATATACCCTTCCTAATCTGAATAATCTCATCTAGTCATAGCCAGAAAACAGAACAGAAATGTGTAATCAGATCTCGAAAGTGATTAACCCCTTCTGTACCGTCGACATCTTTGTTATTTTATGCTGGCTACTAGTAATCGATTTTATTCAGTTTAGGAAGGATCTCAAGCAATTACAAGGCTTCGAACTATCTCAGTTAACCCTTGTTACTACCACACGTCCTTCTTAAACTGAATACAATATTAAAATAAAAATATTTAAATATAACTAGAATACATTAAAGGTTAAATAAAGGGTTAGTTACTTGGTCATCTTGTAAACAGGTTCTTGCCTCCACTCCTGATAACAATTACACCAGGTTTGTGAGATCATTTTCAGCGTATAATAACAGGTATTATAAACTTGCTCATCTAAACACCCAATTATCAACAACATCGTCAGCATTTAAAGGGGAGGGGGGTTCTGGGGTTTCAGACCTACTTCTCCCTCAAGTTTAGCCCAAATAGCTTTGAGATGATATGAAAGTTGCCCATTAGTTTGGCGATTTTAAGACCTTACATGATATTTAGGTGCTGATTTTTCAAGGCGAGCGATAGCGAGGCTGCAATTTAGGAGAAACCGACCTTCGACCGGGGCATGTTTATACCGAAAAATGCGCACATTGTTTTCGAAGGAGGAACTTGGGGGCATTGTATTAAGTTTGATGGAGGTCTAGAGATGAAAGATAAATTATACTAATATATAAATATATCAACAGATAATTAAATAAATACAAATCTCCCCTTAATAACAGCAAATATGAAGTTGCTCACCTAAATACCCAATCATAAACGACACTCACGCGTGGGCATAATACCCAATCATAAACGACACTCACGCGTGGGCATAATACCCAATCATAAACGACACTCACGCGTGGGCATAATACCCAATCATAAACGACACTCACGCGTGGGCATAATAATAATGATGGCATAATATCTCCAGTGTGTTTGGAATGGATACGCTCTGAATAATACTGATAGAATAATAAACTGCGCTGCGGATCCTACTCGTGGGCATGCTCAGTGGTCAGGTAGGCTGTTTTCTCGGCGTTTAATTAGTTTTATTGTATCATCTTTTTATTACGACATAGGTTTGATAATGAGTTCTAAGGGTCACAGCTCCGATTCTTGTGATTGCTTACGTACAGTTCGGATGAATTACTATCTTATGTCATATAACATTACCGTGCAATAATATGTAGAACTCTGTTTTTTTTATTTGTATTCTATGATGTCAGATATTTTCCTTGCATGCAAAAATATATACCCTTTCTAATGAGACGGACTTTATCAACCATATTAAGGTTCATTATTCGCATGACACAAACAGACATTTAGATAATTTCCTCCTGTGCTCAGCTAGACTATTCTCGATTTTCTTTAACATGGCGAATATATTACTCACTTAGCAGCCAATTTTGAGATAACTAAGGGAAAAATAATAAACTACTATGTGGCTGCATCATATTATTGCCAAGTGTTCGTAATTAACAGCATATTTGGTTTTAAAATAAGTTGTACTAGCTCAGTAAATAAGATAGGAACAAACCCATTTCTCGCCAGCTTAACCCTTTGAATACCAGCAACGTCTGTTATATTTTATTCTAGCTGAGTTTAGACGATATTATGCAGCATAAGAAGGATTAGTGGTAGTTATAAGGGTTGGATGAGATAGTTTGAAGCCTTGTTAATGCTATAGATCCTTCCTAAGATGAATACGATCATCTAATCATTGCCAGAATATATTTAATAGGATGTCACCGGTACTCAACGGGTTAAAAAATATCGACTATAATATTTAACACTAGCTCATTAGCTGGCCAACAGAAAGGAAAAAACAGGATCATTAGATAAGAACATGTGCTTTTTTGTTTTATCTTTCACTCCCTCTCTCTTTGGCTTGTATCTATTCGGCCCCATTCAGCTTACTGTTTTAAGACGTTTACCCCCATCCAGGTGTCAATATTTTCCTGGCGAGCAGTAGCGAGCCAGCATATATATATTTTTGTTTTGACAGCAAGCTAAATTTGTACATTTGTCGATAGACAAATTTCACCGGCGAAGCCGGATTTCTCCATAAAATGCTGGCTCGCTATCGCTCGCCAGGAAGAAATCGTCACCTGGATGGGGATAAACGTCTTAAAATAGTAGGCTGAATGGGGCCGAATGGATACAAGCCAGAGAAAGAGAGAGAAGGAGTGACAGAGAAAAAAAGCAGGTGATCCCCTTTAGCCTTGGGGAAAATAATATGTTTGACTTTCATTAGGCTGGCTATTAGTTGTACCCTGTCCAACCACTTTCATTAGGCTGGCTATTAGTTGTACCCTGTCCAACCACTTTCATTAGGCTGGCTATTAGTTGTACCCTGTCCAACCACTTTCATTAGGCTGGCTATTAGTTGTACCCTGTCCAACCACTTTCATTAGGCTGGCTATTAGTTGTACCCTGTCCAACCACTTTCATTAGGCTGGCTATTAGTTGTACCCTGTCCAACCACTTTCATTAGGCTGGCTATTAGTTGTACCCTGTCCAACCACTTTCATTAGGCTGGCTATTAGTTGTACCCTGTCCACCACTTTCATTAGGCTGGCTATTAGTTGTACCCTGTCCAACCACTTTCATTAGGCTGGCTATTAGTTGTACCCTGTCCAACCACTTTCATTAGGCTGGCTATTAGTTGTACCCTGTCCAACCACTTTCATTAGGCTGGCTATTAGTTGTACCCTGTCCAACCACTTTCATTAGGCTGGCTATTAGTTGTACCCTGTCCAACCACTTTCATTAGGCTGGCTATTAGTTGTACCCTGTCCAACCACTTTCATTAGGCTGGCTATTAGTTGTACCCTGTCCAACCAGTTTTTTTATGTGAGTGTGCTAATTTTACCATAAATAGAATATTCAGTCAATTAATAATTATACTACGGACTAACATATTGGACTACTTAATTTCTTTGTTCATAATGGATTCGCCGTTAGCATTGATTATAAACTGCTGTAAAATAGTATAGGTAGGTTAGAATGTTATATGTGTCCTGATATAGTATAGGTAGGTTAGAATGTTATATGTGTCCTGATATAGTATAGGTAGGTTAGAATGTTATATGTGTCCTGATATAGTATAGGTAGGTTAGAATGTTATATGTGTCCTGATATAGTATAGGTAGGTTAGAATGTTATATGTGTCCTGATATAGTATAGGTAGGTTAGAATGTTATATGTGTCCTGATATAGTATAGGTTAGGTTAGAATGTTATATGTGTCCTGATATAGTATAGGTAGGTTAGAATGTTCTATGTGTCCTGATATAGTATAGGTAGTTTAGAATGTTATATGTGTCCTGATATAGTATAGGTAGGTTAGAATGTTATATGTGTCCTGATATAGTATAGGTAGGTTAGAATGTTATATGTGTCCTGATATAGTATAGTAGGTTAGAATGTTATATGTGTCCTGATATAGTATAGGTAGGTTAGAATGTTATATGTGTCCTGATATAGTATAGGTAGGTTAGAATGTTATATGTGTCCTGATATAGTATAGGTAGGTTAGAATGTTATATGTGTCCTGATATAGTATAGGTAGGTTAGAATGTTATATGTGTCCTGATATAGTATAGGTAGGTTAGAATGTTATATGTGTCCTGATATAGTATAGGTAGGTTAGAATGTTATATGTGTCCTGATATAGTATAGGTAGGTTAGAATGTTATATGTGTCCTGATATAGTATAGGTAGGTTAGAATGTTATATGTGTCCTGATATAGTATAGGTAGGTTAGAATGTTATATGTGTCCTGATATAGTATAGGTAGGTTAGAATGTTATATGTGTCCTGATATAGTATAGGTAGGTTAGAATGTTATATGTGTCCTGATATAGTATAGGTAGGTTAGAATGTTATATGTGTCCTGATATAGTATAGGTAGGTTAGAATGTTATATGTGTCCTGATATAGTATAGGTAGGTTAGAATGTTATATGTGTCCTGAATAGTATAGGTAGGTTAGAATTATGTTATATGTGTCCTGATATAGTATAGGTAGGTTAGAATGTTATATGTGTCCTGATATATAGTATAGTGGTAGGTTAGAATGTTATATGTGTCCTGATATAGTATAGGTAGGTTAGAATGTTATATGTGTCCTGATATAGTATAGGTAGGTTAGAATGTTATATGTGTCCTGATATAGTATAGGTAGGTTAGAATGTTATATGTGTCCTGATATTGTAGCTGATTAATTTGTTAGGCTCAAATACCATTGCGTTATCAATATATATTATAATATATTGTTTCACAGTCTATCCCACATATAACAATTACGGTATTAAGAATATATTGATAACTCTCTCTCTCTCTCTCTCTCTCTCTCTCTCTCTCTCTCTCTCTCCTACCATCAACAAGTGGATAAGCCTAGCACAGCGGCTGACCAGTCTACATCCACTTCACTTTCTAAGCAACCCACATCGTTGTCGTTCGGAATGCACAGCTGGACAAATAAGTTAGACGACTGATATAAGACAAGTCAATTATAATAACTCCGGAATTCCTTACACAATGCACAGTTAAACAAATAAATAAGACAACTAATATATGCCTAGTCAATGAATACACTCTTGATTTCCTTTTGCAATGTACAGTTGAACAAATAAATAATTCAGCCGATATAAGCGAAGTCAATAATCAATAATACAGTTGGATATGTAAAGACTACGATTGATATACAGTATATAAAGGCAATTATGAAAATTAATTCATAACGTATTGTATTTTGAGTAAAGTAATGACATTCGCTGTTTATTAATCTCGATGTTTCTTTTACAAGGGAGTCTTTCATGTATTTGTCTGCACGTACGTATCTTATTTAATAATTATAGACTCTATTATTCTCTCTCTCTCTCTCTCTCTCTCTCTCTCTCTCTCTCTCTCTCTCTCTCTCTCTCTCTCTCTCTCTCTCTCTCTCTCTCTCTCTCTCTCTCTCTCTCCGCAACGTAGCCTCTGAACTGGCCTATAAGGAGGATCGAATTCCTTATCTGCCAGGATGATCCCACGTTCTTATTGGTTTACAGATCCTTGGCTTTCCCATACACGCACGTAATTTCATCCTATATAAAAAAGCTTGTTATGGGGATTCAAGTCCTCATCTCGTCTCCTCTCTCCTCTCACTCTCTCTCTACACTCTCTCCACGTCTCCTCTCCTCTCTCTCTCTCTCTCTCTCCTCCTCTACAGCTCTCTCTTCTGCTCTCTCTCTCCTGCACCCCCTGGGCCCTGTGCCTCTCTCTGCCCATTACAGATCTATCCCTACCCCTCTCTCTCTCCCAAATACACGCACGTCCTCTCCTCTCCATCCTCTCTTCTCCTCAGCTCTCTCCCTCTCTCCAGCTCCTCTCTGTCTCTCTCTCTCACTCCTCGCCGCGGTCTCTCTCTCTCTCTCTCTCTCTCACACACAATCCAATTGGTTCGCTCAACAAAGCCCCAATATTTAACCAGTAATATCACCACAATCCAAGTTATTCGCACAACCAAGTCCCGTAATTAAACCACTAATATCACCACAATCCAAATAATTCGCACCACAAACCATCATTAATTCACCACTAATATCACCACAATCCAAATTATTCACACCACAAACCATCATTAATTCACCACTAATATCACCACAATCCAAATTATTCACACCACAAGCCATCATTAATTCACCACTAATATCACCACAATCCAAGTTATTCGCACCACAAAGCCCCATTATTCAACCAGTAATATCACCACAATCCAAGTTATTCGCACAATCAAGCCCCGTAATTAAATCAATAATATTACCACAATCCAAGTTATTCGCACCGCAAAACCCCATAATTTAACCACTAATATCACAACAATCCAAGTTATTCGCACCACCAAGCCCCATTATTCAACCGGTAGCCTCAGATTTAGAAGGAGTCGTCCAAAGTTGAAACCCAGACGTCGTGGACCACTTTCACTAGGTCTGACCCACCCACCCGGTAGCTGAGAGAGAGAGAGAGAGAGAGAGAGAGAGAGAGAGAGAGAGAGAATGCATGAGAGAGTAGAGAGATAGAGAGAGAGGAAGAGAGAGGAAAGAGGAGAGCAGAGATAGGAAGGGAGAGAGAGAGAGAAGGAGAGAGGGTCGGGGGGAGTGAACGAAAGTGAGAGTGTATATTTTTTTTTTTTTTTTTTCTTTGTGGTTTAATTGAGTTTTTTTTTTGCGTGAGAAAATGAATATGTACATTGTGTGTTGTGTTGTGTGGTTTTGTGGAATGACCTAAAGCAGTTTTAAAAAGATTAGAACAATGGGCCTAAAAGGTGAATTGTACAAAAAACCAAATGCGGAGAGAGAGAGAGAGAGAGAGAGAGAGAGAGAGAGAGAGAGAGAGAGAGAAAGAGAGAGGGAGTGGGAGCGAGAGCGAGCGAGATGACAGACGGACACATAGATAGATTAATAATGGATACCAAAATAGCTAAGAGGGAGAGAGAGAGAAAGAACTATAGCGAGAGCGAGAGAGAATGGAAATGTGAGGGAGATATCTTACGCC